>JAOBAS010000013.1:3284559-3310384 GCA_025311575.1 Elanoides forficatus | reverse complement strand
GATGGGGCACCCACAGCTTCTCTGGGCAACTTGTTCCAGTGTTTCACCACCCTCATCATAAAAAAATTCTTCCTTATATCTAGTCTGAATCTACCCTCTTTTAGTTTAAAACCATTACTCCTTGTTCTGTCGCTAGAGGCCCTAGTAAAAAGTCTGTCTCCAGTGGGCTGGGCAGCATCTCCGGAGATCACCTAGTCCAACCGCTCTGAGCACAGCCAGGGTCAGCTACAGCAGGATGTCCAGTTGTGTTCTGAATATCTGCAAGGATGGAGACTCCACAACCTCTCTGGGAAAACTGTTCTAGAATTCAGTCATGTTCTTAAAAAAAAAAAAAAAAAAAAATTTAAATGGAATTGTGTTTCAGTTTGTGCCCAGCGCTCCTTGTCCTGTCACGGGGTACCACAGAGAAGAGTCTGGTTCCCTCATCTTCACTCCCTCCCATCACGTATTTATAAACACTGCTGAGATCCCCCCTGAGCCTTCTCTTCTCCAGGGTGAACAGTCCCAGCTCTTTTAGCCTCCCCTCCCACATCAGGTGTCCCAGTTCTTAACCCTCTCCACGGCCCTTTGCTAGATTTGCTCTATTAAGCCCCTATCTCTGTTGTACTGGGGAGTCCAGAACTGGACCCAGGACTCCCGATGTGAGGTGCTGAGCAGAGGCAAAATATGACCTCCCTCAACCTGCAGGCAATGTTTTTCCTAATGCAGCCCAGGATGCTGTTGACCTTCCTTCCTTCAGAGCACATT
Organism: Elanoides forficatus; assembly: GCA_025311575.1. Taxonomy (NCBI): domain Eukaryota; kingdom Metazoa; phylum Chordata; class Aves; order Accipitriformes; family Accipitridae; genus Elanoides; species Elanoides forficatus. Next base: position 3,309,637 of record JAOBAS010000013.1, on the reverse strand, counting down.
GCTGACTCATTTTATTCATTTCTTATTACATTGGGATGCTTAGTTAGGAATTTGATTTGTTTAAATGTGGTGTCTTACTAATTGGTGCTAAAACTCATAAACAACATTCTTGTGTTCTTCTTCAAAATTGCAACCAGGGCTCTGAGAGGTATCCGTTACGATGTTTATAATCAACTGTATTTTTTTCCAGGGTCGTCTGTTTTAAAGTTTCTAAAGGATGTGCCAGTGTCAGGGGAATTATGTAGCATGCGTGGTCTTATTGAACCATGCATAGCATACAGGTTTTAGCTTTAACGTTTAGTAAGATGATCTGACAAAGTTTTTATTTCTCCATCTGGCTTTTTATTGACATGTTGCTGGGTAGGTACATTTACCTGCAATAACTGTGATGGTGGCCACATTGGTTGGAATGACACGTCTTCCTTGCTGAAGGAAGGCACGTTACAGACACATTTCAGAGAAGATGTTTTGGACTGGACAGAGTGGTATAAATTTCAAATTGATAGCTTCACTCCTGCCACATAACACATCTTTCTTACACTAAAACATTTCTTTATCCTTCACATATCACTCATTCCATCACTTGGGAAATCCTTACTGACCCATTCAAGATTGAAAACTGAAGTTACTCAGCTACTCATACTAGTAAAATGTATTAAAAAACCAAACTAAAGTGTCATTATTTTTCTTCCCTGCATATAACCAATATGGAATGTCCTCTATGTTTCGTGAAACTATATTTATGGATCAGAGATTTATTTTATTTTGCTTTTCTTTTTTTGGAGATAGGGTAGGAAAAAGGAAACTCTGAGCTAAATCTTGTCATTCTTTTACTGACAGCATGAAATTGTCTTGCTGTCCCAGAGGTTAATAAGAAAAAAAAATCTCTTATCAAACATCAAAGAAAATGCAGAATTATCACAACAGCAAGCAACATTCTTTCATTCTCTAATAATAAACAGTGTGTGTTGCTACAGGAAACAAATGTACTCAACTGAATAGATAAATCCATAAAAACGGGTGGACTTTTTGCTTTAGCTAAGAAACAGACTGAAAAATATTCTGTGTGTGGCTAGAGCCAAACTGTATTAGTAATAGTGAGCTTTACTAGAAACCACACTGCTTTTAGTGGCCCTTTAGCACTATCCACTAATACATTATGGAAACTTGTAGCAGAAAGCAAACCCCTGGCTGAAGAACTCTCCATTTGAAGAGAAGAGGAACGCGAAACACCGACAGTGTTTTCAGTTTAACTTGGTAGCTAGAAAGGAAGCAGAAATTATTAGGATGCGATAAAGGGCTCAGGCCCCTTCAGCAGGCCTTCGAGAGAATGCATTGCCTAAATCCAAACCGGTATTGCTGAGAAACCGCTCCGTTGCTGCTGAGCTCTGGAATTTCATAAGCTTTGCACGCACCTTATTTGTTTCCCTTTACACTTTCCCAAACTTCAGAGTTGCATCTCTGCACCTTCCTGAATGAGTACTGTAACCAACAGCCTGATAGTGGAAAAAGGTTTCTTCCGGACGGGTTTTGAAAGAGATGAGTGAGCCCTGACAGTGCTCAAGCATCGAGGATATAGTTCATATTTTCAGGGAAGGGTTCAATGCTGTGAATGCCGGGAACATCATGTGTCTTCAGAAATTCGAGTGGGTAGAGAAGGGAGGCACTGGACGCACTCTGTTCTCGGTGTTTTCTCAGACCCGTCTCTTTCCTGCCGCTTTCGAGGGCAGCAAACCGCCTTCCCGGGGCTTCTTCAAAGGGGCCACGCTCCTGCCCGGGACTTGCAGCGCTTACCGTGGGGCGGGTGGCTAAATGCCAGCCTTGGGGAATCCCAAGCAGCTTGAGCAAAAGGTAACTCAAAAAGAATCCGTTGGATATCTGTCTTCTACGCTCTGAGTCTTTGCTTTTGCCATGAATCGTCTTAATCCTCGGTGCATGCGGGCCTTAAAAAGATCTGACTTGTTTTCCTGTCATAAAAAGCCTAATAAACCTTCTTTTTGATTCAAGGATTTTATTTCATTTCAGATTTGTCACTTTAAAAATGCTCTATTAATTTCACTTGATTTCGGTTTGCTGACATTTTGCTTCTCAGTTCCATTCAGCATCAAATAAAACACTAAACAAGCTATCAGGAGTTATTCTGAACTTTCAATGATAATTTTCAAGAAAGCCTAGCCCTTGTAATGCCAGAAATAAGCTAGGACTTCACTTTGCTAGTGCTAATACTTTTTTACCTTGAATGCAAATGAAGTCTCTGAGCTTTTTCCTCTAGAACTGTGATATTTAACATTGTTATCACACCAAGAAATAAACAATTGTTTAAGGAAATGGGTGAGAGTTGTTCTCAGTTCTACAGTGCTGAGTCAGTCATGCAGAACTAATTTCCTGGCTGTCTCTGAATGCACATAAAGCTGCTCTGTAGCTGCTGCTGACAATGAACTAGTGACTGGAAAAAGGAATCTTAAACACAGTCACATCTCTTGACGGTTAAAATCCTTTACACAAAGCATGCTGATCTAATGTACTGTAGTAAGCAGTATCCTTTTTTTTTTTGAGTGTTAGTAAAAGAAGTTTTAATACCTGAAGCTGTTGCTAAGTAACCAAATGCTTCCAAAATATATCTTTCTTGCTAATAAAACTGTGGGGTTTTTTCTGCTAATGAATATACTTGCATTGGAAATGTGACACTGGCTATTGCATAATGGGAAAAATATCTTAACAATAGAAGATTATCATGCATAACTGAGGATGTCTCATTCATGTGGGGAGCATATTACAAGTCACTTAATCAGAAAATCTGTATTTCAACAAAATTGCCCCACATTTTAGAAGCAAGACGCAAATGGCAGTAAGCTGCCGTTGAAAAAAGGGACTCCCTTGTTTCTTTAGCTCCATCATATGGTGCAGAAAAAGAGAACTGATGCCTGTCCTTAATATATGATATTTAAAGAAGACTCGTGGATATTTTTGCTTTCAGAAATAAAGTGAATTTCATAAAATGGTGTTTCAGAACAAAGATCTCCAGAACAAAAAAAAACCCAACAAACAACCCACTAAAAGTTAGAGAAAAAATAAACACATTCACGTACATAGATTAAGTAAAGACTGCAAGAAAACAGAAGATGCCCACGAGTAGCAATACTGCTTCCAGCTTAATGTAAATCTAGTGCTATTCTTCAGATAAACTTTAATGGCTGGGAGAAGATGAAGGTGGGAGGAAAGTGCACTCAAATCCAAGTTTGCAGCGTTACAGCCCACACAGGGATGTAAATGAAGATTTGGACACAGGATCTGCACAGTGAAGCAGAAGGTTTTACTGCCCTCTAGTAAAATGCAGTTACGAAACTGTCTTTTATAATGTATGCATGCTGAGTAAACCCATTCGGTTATTGTTACTGAAAATGTGATTAGTCTTGGATTGTCATCTCATTGTTTCCATAGTCAAAGAATAAAACATTTACGTTCCGTCTAGAATGACTTATTTTTGAATTAAGGAAAATAGCAATAGTGAAGCACAAAAGCAAGGTCTCTGTGGCTGCATCCGCTTGAACAAATCGCGTGCCAAATTTTCAGCACTGTTATTAGCAAAAGCCTAAGTGGTGGCACTCCCTGGAAAAGAACCGAGTTTTCATAGCACAGTGCAAAAATTCCTGAGTCGTAACTACGGGGAACTTACCCTGTCGTTAGCATTGTACCAGCACTAAATTAGCAGCTCAGGAGTGAGCACGATTTGTGTCCTCTAATTTCGGGCAGCAGCAACTCTGAGAATGAAATGGCAGCTGAACTCTTTACACAGTGCTTAGATAGCACGGTAGAGAGAACTGGAAGATAGTTGCAGGGAAGTTGTAGATATTTAAAGGCGCAACACAAAGGAAAGAAGAAATAAAATCGTAGTTTTGTTGCCACGCGCATAGCTGTACCATGCCGTGCTGTACCGCTGGATTATTACTAACAAGGATGACATGAAAGGATGTGTGAGGCTGTCATCTTAAAAAGCCTGACACTGATGGTGATCATTGTGACTGTGTACACTGTGACTCGTTAAGCAGTGCAGCCTCTGCTTCTCAAATGGCAGCAGGAAAAGTGCTTGGGAAAGGGCAAGTACTGACTGCAGCCTCACAAAGCACCTCGTGCTTTCCTCCCTGCATCTTGGTTTTCTTTCCTTCTTTCTTTAGCATTTTTTTCCTCAAATGTGAAGTATAAAACTAGCAGGTTTTTCAGGAGTCACATGGCCCCTCTGGGAAAATTATATTTGCGATTCTCAACATCAGTCACTGAAAGGTACAAATATTCTGTCAGTCCTACCACTGCTTTTGTATAAAGGAATGCTCAATCTCCATATATTCTTATTTATATAGCTTCATAAATATTCAAATGCCTGGGGAAAACGGGGCTGGAAATGGGGGAGTACTTCTAAAGTAAATATAGATTAAAATAAACATGAGGAAATAGTAAGAGTTTATATTCATTCAGAGAAAAGCTCCAAACAGAGGGTAGTGGAGCTCATTTCTTCTCCCACCTCTTGCCCTCCTCTGCCAGGGACAGACAGCGCAGGGGCTCTCTGGTCCCAGGGACGTTCCCGCTTGTCACTCTACCCGTGTTTGCTCTCGCAAGGTCAACACAGAACTCGAACCTAGAAGCTCAGTCCAGTCCTATCTTGTGCATTGGGGGTGGCCTGGGCTCACAGAACCACAACCGGTTTCCCGACATTCTTCTTTCCTCTTGAGACCTACGTGGGTGCGGGTGAGGAATCAGGCGCTCAAGTGCTCCAGTACCTTGTTCAAGGTAGTAACGGACGCAAAAAGAACAACATCGTTGAAATATTTTTCAGCATTTGTTATCACATGGAGGCTCTTAGGTCATTTTCCGATCCAAATTCACGGATTCCTTGAAAAAGAGGTCTGGAAAGGGCTGTGGGAGACGACCTAAGGCAAACTCCATGTAGGAAGCAGAATGGTTTGTACCTCAGTCATTGTTGACAAATGCTGACACTGACTAACCTGTCCTTGAAAGCCTCAAATAACTGCTACTCCACGTACTCCAAGGTCTTTTCTGTCTTCATTAGGTAAGATCCCTGATGAATCCTTCCTTTTTACTGCTCTCCTGTTTGCTAGCTACTTGGCTTTTTTTCATTAACTCCTTGGCTGAGTCCTGCTCCCTTAAAGGTTGTTTTACATTTAACTCTCCTAATGATTCATGCACTAAAAGAATATGGTGAAAAAAGATAGTGTTTGAGCTTCCTGGGAATAACAACCTTACTTTTTTAAACACCGTGGTTTTGTTTAAGATGTATTTCTGTCCTTTCACTTAAACTTTCTTAAACAAGAGAACACAATCTATTGGTTTTAATTTGATAATTATTGATTTATTATGTATATTTCATTGCCTTGTGCATGATACAGGTATTGCATTATGTTCATTTGACGTTCTATGGTACATTTGGTAGCATTATTTATTATTCTCCTGTTGATTTATTCTTACTGTTCTGGTACTGTGAGCGTGTTTGGTTTTTTGAGATACGTGAATGCTTGATCAGTTATATTTCTACTGAGTTTTGTTCAGTTAAGTAGGAGAAGTGTTAGTGGTGGTTGTGTGTATGAAGTAAGCTTACTCTTATATTAGGCACTTAGACAGATAAAAGAATGCCTTCCATGGTTGTGAGTGCATTTTAGAGAGCTCTAGGAATTCTAGAATTCTGAAAGGACCTATATGTACAATGGTGGAAAGCAAAGGCTTCACAGAGAGCCCTCAAAGTAGATTCCTGTTAATGGAGTCAAAATATCTTCCTCATAGCTCCATTCCAAGATATGGCCCATATGTCTACATGTATTGTGTGGTAATGTAAAGAAAAAAGATAGACCATAATGGGTGTTTTCAGCTGAAAGAATGATAAGTATAAGCATCTTAAGTGAAAAAGTCTCAATTTGTTTGAGTTTAAAGTCAGAACCTGAACACTGCATTGATAAAATGTGCTGGTGAGGCTTCCATGTCTTTATTTAGTTGCATTGGTTTTGGAAGTCACCATCACTTTCGGATGCGGTTCCAAATCTATATTTCTCTCCCTTTTTCCCAAAACCCAAATTCTGTAAGTAGAAAAAGTAAATAATTGAAAAATGGAAGAAAGTCCAGAGAAATTCCAGGAATACTTTAAATGAGATTGTGACCACAATGTGGTTCATGCATTTCTTGTCCTTGGAGATCTCTCACTTCTAAGCACTCACCGGATCAAATTGTGTGACAGGATCATAACTAGATCTGAATGACAAACAGGTTTTGATCCATGTGTTATAAAGATATAAATATTTTCCCATTGTGAGTCATATGAAATTACAACCTTTGGAATTTTTTTTAGGAAAACAAAACTGCAAGGGCATTTTGCTCCCCTCACGGTTGCACAGTTTCCTCCCTGCCCATTGAGTATTTGATTCACAATCTTGTCCTCATGCACAATCTCCTCCCTGAACATTTGATGAAGAAGGCACTGCTGTGAAAATGGGGAAATGAATATTTGCATCTCTGCTATGCCTGATTTAGACCAGAACAGTGATTTTCAGTCTTTGCTCTGTAGACCCCTGTGGTTTGCAAAACAGCAAATAAAAAGGCAAGTCCACATATGCTGTAGAACTGTACAGACGTGAAATTTCTGAAGGGGGTCTGTCTCTCCTTTGGGAAATTTATGCAGGTAAACAAACTGAAAAAGACTGAAAGACTCTGGACTAGAAATTTGAACAAGTCCCTCTCAATGGTGTCTTAGTTCTCATCCTGTTTTGAAACTCGTTTGTTTTCTGGATGAAATTGTGTCACATCATAGGAAGGATTATGTGTTCACTGAAGGGGCAGGGGCAAAGGCTGATAATGCCCTTGTCTTTGAAGTCTCTGCAAAACATAGGTATGGAACTACTTAGACAAAGTTGAACAGCTCGAACAGATGCTTATCTAGAGCTTAGAGGCTGTCGTCTTCTTTTTATTCCCTTTTTTTTTTTTTTTTAACTCAATACCCTATAATAATAAAAGGAAATCTGATAAAAGACAAGGGAATGACGAAAATTAAATGACTTTCAGGAAAATGGTGAGATTGAGCTTTCTGTGTATCTATGAATCCTGAAAGAACGCTTGGATGAAATCAGCATCACCGATTCACTCCCCTCATTCTCCCCCATACTGTGAAGTCTTTCCGAATCAGTAGCAAAAATAGGAATGATCGAATCAGTGCAGCTGTGAACATTACAAGATGCACACTCCAACAAACATAAAATGCGTGAGTGCCTGGTGAGCATTAGGAAATCTGTCACTATGAACAATTGAAGGTGACAAGTTTAAATAGACCGAGGAATTCCAGTGTTAACTTACTTCCAAACAAGATATTTTCAAAATTGAAATGATCAGGTTTTTTTTTTCACTGAAGATTAGCTGCATGAAGAATGAGCTAATTTAAATTCTCTTTAGGTAAATGTAAAAAGAAAAGATTCTGGGAAATCTATCAAAAATGGAAACAAGGACATTTCTCCACTGATCACTTTCTATTTTGCTGGAACTTTCAAGCACACCATTCCATACTGTGAGTGCTGGACGACTAACCCAACATCACAGCCTCTCATGAGGAGATGAAGGTGCCTCAGCTATAAAAAGTCCTCAGTTTTCTGTTGTCTTTTGAAAGAAAGGGAAAACTCTCTGTTTGAGAAGTCTATCTTTTTCATCAATAACTTGTGAGAGTCCTATGTGTGACTGGTTCCATTCTGAAAGAGTTTAAGCCCCGCAGAGAGAGCCCATCAGGCAGCTCCGGGAGCACTTAGCGTATAACAGGCAAGCATGGGGGAGCAACCATTAAAAACATTAGAAGCAGTTTAACTCCACAGCATTTGGGGTTTTTGTGAGTTATTTTAGCTTGTTTAATTCATGGAGAAGAAGACGAGAAATGATAATGAGTGTAAGGACAATGGGACTGCCTTGAGATACGGAATACCACTCTCAGTGGGCAGACGGATGATCTGAAAGGAGGAATAAAAATTACGTTTTTTTCAAAGCAACTCTAAGAGTTAGGGAACTGGGGAAATTGTTTTCTGTTACATTACATCTGCAAGGCATTTAAATACCTGGCACCCCTTTAGCGTGTAACTTCTGCTCATTTAGCTGTCAAAATGGTTTTGATTTAGTTTTGATTTAGTCTTTAACCTTTAGCCTAAATGGTAAAAATAGAATACCAAGGAACATAATAAGGGTAAAGTGTCAGAAAGTAAGTTTCTCTCTTTCCTACCACTTAATATATTCCAGTATAAACCCTTTGCAAATGGTCTGTACACTTTCATATTTCAACTTTCTTACTTATGCTGCATGTTAGATGGAAGTGCTAACTTTAAAATTAGTCATCCTAATGTGCAAAGCCCTGGAAAAAGATGGATGTTTTGAACATAACAGGCTTTACATTAAACTCCAGCACAGATTAGATGAATTGTGGAATTATACCTAATACTCTTAAAGGGTTTTAGTGATCAAACACGCAGTAGACCCATGCTGACATTAGGTCTAACACTTCTAAGGTATACATAATAGAGATCTAGGGCCTTACGGACCTGTAGTTCTACTGGTTTATATTCAAAGTTTTACAAAGTAAAAATGTTGACCAAAAATACCCATGTTTTTCTATACTCAGCAGTATCTCCAGTGGTATTTCTGGACAGTTCTGAGGCTCTGTTCTGTGCCTGCGTAGTCCATATGCCATTGGAGCGCATTTTAAAGGCTGTTATTGCAACAGCTTTATGTACAACCCTCAAATGTATTTAACTTTCTCTTAATGCTGCTTTGTTGGGCACTTGCCAAAATAAGTTTATAACACAACATCATCTATTACCTCGTTTACCAGTTTGGAATTTTGTCTATGTCTGGCATCCTAAGTGTTGATAAAACTGAAGATTTGCTAGGAAAAAGGTGAAATTCTAAAGGCGATTTCATGGCTTTGGTCTTTGAGCACCAGTCCCGTTACTAGAGCTAACAGCTGCAATGAGGAATGGGGGTATGCTCCAACTCCACCTTCATACTGCGAAACAAACTGAGGAAAAGGATTCTGACGAAATGAAGCAATATAGGTTGATCTACCGAATATGTAATATTGAATGCAATGTCTTATATTACAGGTAATAGATCACCTGCACTATTTTGCCTGTTCCAGGGGTGACTCACTTGCAGACCACACCAATCTGCATCACCCAGTAACAGGAAAAGTATGATTTCCTTAGGAGACAGGCAGGGGAGCTCTTCACACTTTGACATCATGGAAGCAGGTGCTTTAGGAATACTTCAGACAGAGAGATGAGATGGATTTTACCCCGTTTCAGAAAAATTTTCTGATCTTTTTTGAGTAGCTTTTCTAATATGAATGTCAGAAAAGAGAAGTGCTATTTCTGGTCTCCATCAAAGAAATGTATGAGTTAAATCTGGCAGTTATTACTATTTCTAGACTGAATTTTGATCTTAGTAGCGTATTGCACTGGCTGTTTTGTAATTAGATGCCATTAAAAGAGGATGTCTATCAAAATACTAACAAGGATGGTGGTCAATCTCTGTCAGATTTATTGAAAGCAAATACATTTACAAGTTTCATCATAAATCTAGGTCAAGTAATAAGATTCTTAACTTATTTTCCATAAAGCAGTTATTACATTATGAAGGCAAAATGGCATGGTACACAACAGTTCAATTTCATCAGCTCTTCACACAGCAATGAAATCACAAACCAGTACTGTTTACATTTTGCTTTATTTTATTGTCATCTATTAGCCTAAAATACATGCATACATGGAATATTTTGGCAGAATATGTATTAAAAAACCCTGAGAATTCTCTTATTTCTGTTGAAATCCAAACAATAAAATGTTAAACTCTTCTTTAAGTATGTAAATTTTTAATATTTCATTCTGAAGTGCTGAACTTAGTATTTTGAAATTAATACTACAGTCAACACTCTCTTACACTGACATTAATAAACACAAATAATGTATAAAGCCAAATGATACAGAACTGCTTCCTGGATCTGTTAACTTCTAGTGAGCAGTTCTAAACATGACGAAATTTCCTTAGGCTTGCTAAGTGTTTGATAAAGTTTAGAACTTGTTTCCTCTGCATATCCTGAAATAATCAACTATTTAATGTAACTTTGAGCTCCAGGTCAACTTTCCAAGTGCTGAGCTATAGGATAATATTTGCCATCTATCTCAAAAATGTTTAGGATTTTTTTAAAGACCGATTTTCATTTCAGTGTCTGAGGAAGCCATGTAATAGTTTTCTTGTGAGCACATTAAATGAGGTGGTAGGAACTTGTTGTTCATCTTCCTGAACTGATCAATGACTGAGCAATCAGTTGGTGTTTAGGGAATTCCTATGACTAGTGTGAGATGTGGTTTCAGATTCTCTCAGCTGGAAAAGAGAGCTGAAATTGTTTGTTGCTCTTGAAGGTATGCTCTGCTCCCAGAACAAGCAAAGAGCATAATGTCCTCCAGAATTTCATAACTCTAATCATATTTCTTCTAATTTCTTCCACCTAAAATTATATGGGAAATTTGGATTAAAATGACAAGTGATTTGGGGAGAAAAGAGTATGTTTTTTAAATGATTATGCTGTTGAAGAAGAAATTCTTCCCCAATACAAGACTATACTCATCTGTATGACTCTAGTTACATCTCTACTGAATGTTAGGCTAAATTATAAATTTACTTTCAAGCCTATAACTGCTGATCTTGTGTAATAAAACCACCTTAGATCAACCCCCAACAGCTGCCCATACCTCAAATTCAGCACTAAGTGGAACGTCCAAATGCAAGGTAGGGGTGTCTGCTGGCCTTTCCTGCTGTTGTAGTCTTACGTTTGAGTTACGGCCGAGCCGTGGTGATGCTGCTCAGTTTAGGGTTAAACATCATACACTGTCCTTTAAGGAGGACCAGTACTCCATAGCTTCACTCTGCAAGCCTGATTACTTTGTATAATCTATGCAGGCTTTGCTAATGACTACGCTCTTGAAGAGGGAACTAAAGACTGATAAAAGGAAACCTCCTCCCCCAGAAAGCGCCAAAGAAGCATGAACTAAAGGAAAGGTACAAGTGGCAGGGGGACATCACCACCACTGACTCAAATCAAGGCTGGAAGAACTTGCCCCCCCGCCACCTGCAAGGAGCATGTATGCTAGTTTACATAGCAAGCGAGGCTAATTTAAATATAACTGGCCAATAGTAGATGAGAGGGTGACTATTAACCAACAAATGTAAATTTAGGTGGGTTTTTACTAATCATGTAACAGAATAAATATGTTGTATTTCTTTGGTGTGGTGTGCCAGCTTTGTGGAGTTCCCACCTGGCACCCGTCTCTGCGCAGACATGAAATAAATAAATATCTCGGCTCTGTGGGTCAGATTGGCTCATTGCACACCAGGTACTGAACCCCACTTGTGGGACAACACCATGGTGTATGGAATTTATCCATATACTGAAAGTTGTAAATACAGCAATGGTCATTCTGCAACTTCTTGGTCCATCATTTCTAGCCTTCTACAAAATCTCATTTCTTTATCTTTTGCTTGTGATTAGAGCAAGTAGGGAAAGAGAAAGAAGGTCCATTCTTAAAAGGGCTCTGAGGATAAGAGTGTGGACCACTGTAGGGTGCCCCCAAAGTAATGGATGTGAAAATGTGGATTTTGTGTCTTAAATCAGGTGAAGATGACCTTCACATTAGACCCCGGGGACAGCTGTGTGCTGTATCACTCAATGGATGCTCCTGAGAGGTGTTACTGACTGCTTTGTTCTGCTTAGGTGAGCAAAACAGTCAGATTGCGGCTGATGTTTATGTACTATGTATTCATTTTTGGCATAAATTCAGTTTAATGTTTCCATTGTATATATCTTTTCTGCTCTTTTTTTCCTTCTGTATAAAGAGTGCACAGAGACAATATTGTGAAATTGAGGAAGAATAGTAAATCAGTTGGTTGATTTTGATATAGTTTCTATCCAGAATATTTTTGGACTCTTGATTTAAGCATCTGAATGTAAGTTGTATTTTTCCTAAGCAGTTCTATGTTTGAAATGCTGGAAGCAAGCCACAATTTTCTGGATTCACAGTGTAGCACTACAGATCAATATTACCCTGTCTGAATATATGTTATATCCTGGCTGACTACGCAACACAGGTTGGAAGCTCTCCTACATCTAGACTCAGGCACAGATACCAATTTGTCATGTAAGTAAATATATCATTTGGGTTTAAATCATCATGTCTTTTTTTTTTTTTTTTTTTTTTCGTGCCCAGGAAAGAGGAATTTGATGACTTGCTGAAGGTTTCAGGAAGCCCCAGAGAAACAACTGCTATGCTTCATGATCAGGTAGTTTGGACACACAGGATTTATGTACTGTAACAAACATGATCTGGCTACCTAGATACATTGCTGTTCGCAGTTTTAATGGCTAAAGGGCAGGAGCAGCTCTAGGGCTCACAAAGTATGTGATGGCATATTCTCAAGCATATGGTGTCTTTTCTGGATGTTCCTTTTGAGTTGTGCTGTGAAGAGGATTAAAGGAGAAGAAAGCATATTTCTTTAGCTAAAATCTTTCTCTCTCATAGGGGAAGAAGTCCAGAACGGTGTCCTTTCCCTACTGACAGAGCACTGTAAGTCTACAGTGAGAAACTCGTGCCGAACTTTGTTTCTGTTGCAAGAGTTTATGAACAGTAGATCACAAGTTGATACTGGGCACCTGAAACACGATAGCTGGTGGCAACGCTGGCTAGCAAGTGTTACAAAACTGGAGAAATTTTGAAGAGGAGAACTGGAGAAATTTTGAAGAGGAGAACTGGAGAAATTTTGAAGAGAACTGGAGAAATTGTGAAGAGAACTAGAGAAATTACAGAGTGGCAGGACTGCTGCTCTGTGCCTGCTAGGAGATCAAGGATTCCAGAGAGAACACATCAACATGAAAAGATAAAAATCTTAAAGAAATGCAGAGAGGGTAGCTGGAGGCTGCTCCAGTCAGGGGCGCTCAGGACCTGCCAGGCTGGGGCTGCCCCATCAGGGCTGTCCCCGCTGACAGAGCAGGAGGAAGGCAACAGCTCTGCACCTCCCGGCAGCCGCGGCCACCGGCCCTTCCCTCCCCACCGGCACTTGCCCGGCTGGGGCAAGTCTTTTACGTGCATTGGCCAATAAATAATTGCTTTGTACTTACGAGTTACCCGTGTTCTGCTTGCAGAGTCTTTTTGTGCCAGGCTAACGATGCCCAAACAAACGGACTATAAAAATATTTTGTAGAGGTTAAGAGGTGCTTTTATGGTTATGCTGGGAAGCCAACTTGCATGTTTAAGAAAGTAGCAGCATAACAGGAAAGAAGCATGATCTTGGAAGAAGTGATTTACATTTGTAGAGTTAAAACCAAAGGAATTTCATCTAGCAGAAGGTATAGTAAGTGTCCCTGGGATGGATGAAGAATCCTGTGCAGCCATACATCTAGAAGAGCTCTGATGCTCAGAGCTATCTGACATTAAATCATGTCAAGCAGAAGCAAACACCAACTGAAAAAAAAAAAAAATCATTAATGTTTTTAATTAGGTTGTCTCGAATTCTCATCTGCATTCTGAAAGCAAAGGGCTTATTTCAGTAAAAATCATGGCCAGCTTCTACAGCAAGGAAACTGGCTGTACTCAACTGAATTGGGCCCTAAATTTGTTGCTTGGCAAAGGCAGGGAAGTGTTTTGCTCTGGTGTCTGACTCCATTGGCAGTGGTGCTTGTTAATCACACAACCCATTACAATGCACTGTACAAGGAGGAATCTCAAAAACGTCTTATTGCTGAGCTAAAGGCTATAAAGTGCAGTCTTTTCTACTAACCAGATTTGTGCTCTGTTGTGTTTAATGGTAGTTGTGCCAGTCCCTGATTACTCACAAATGGTGACTAGAGACCATGACCGAGAACCCTCAGTGTGAGCGCAAGAAGGGGAGGACCTCAGAGCTCATGTTTTGAAGCAATATTTAGGCTAGCTTAACACTGAGCAATAAAATGAAGACAATAACACGGAAAACGAGGGCTAAAAATGTTTAATTACTTTACCCTGATCACCCTGCTCCCTTCCAAGTTGGCAAGTCGGAACTGGAACTTGCCAAACGTGTTTTATTTTTAAATCTTTTATCCATTGGCAGAACCGCGTATTGCACCAGGCCTCATAAATGTGTTTTACAGTTTTGTAAGGTTTTCCAGCCTGCACATACCTCTGTGTTCACGCACACCCACTTAGAGACCTGACGCATGCAGGGACTTTGGGCTTTGCGGGGGTCCATCCCCCACTGAATTTTGTAACTCTAGGTAAAAAAAATCTCTCTGAGTCGTGTTTCCCCCTTCACTCAGCTCAGCAGCAAAGCTAGCACCAACTGGAAGAAGTATTCTGCACCCACGCAGTGACCCTTGGAGGGAAGGAATCCCCCCCCAGCACCTTCCACCCCTCCAGCTAGAAAGCTCAGGAACTACCCACATGTACAGGGTTTTTGTGAGCATGTTGGATGCTCCCTCTAAACACTGCTCTAGGATCTCGTTTAGCGTGTAGCAGAGCATGCAAACATCAGTAATGCTGAAATACCGACAATAACAAGGAAATAAAAAAGTAGCTTAGTCTCATAAAACCTCAAAATCTGGTAGTGGAACCAGAGCCCATGCACAGCACTGACTCCTTTTCGTCTGGGAGATGGGCATCACTGCAGCTGTGTACTCTTTCATTTACCCTGCCCAGTTCCTGGGATCCTTTCTAGCTCATGAACAACCCAACCAGCAAATAACTCTAATAGTTTTTGTATATTAGCATTCTAGTGAGCGTGACTGATTTAAATTTGGGTATTGGTTAGCAAGCAATGTCTGGCAGCATCTGATGGCTAGTAGCTCAAAGGAGTGTAATTTTATTCACATAATTCAATTACTTTCAGTTACTTCTCCATTTTTATATTCAATGGGAAATAAATAGGGACAGTAGCTGTTTTTCCAGGAATAAGGTATTTGAATCCCTTTTTTGGGGTGGCACGGATGAATGTCACTTCAACGCTGAAGAGGTTGAGCTAACTTTCTAGAAGGATCTGTGTGCACAAGCTGTCAGCTGCACGCGTCCCTGGACGTGCACTTCCGCACAGTGTAGCATGGTCCAAACGTGACAGTAATTCCTTGTATTACTGTTGTGGCTGAAATGTGCTTTCATCATTACTGTGTCCTAGCTGATAAGCAGAGAGAGTAAGAAGAGTCACACGCTGTAAAAAAGACCATAACTTCAAAATAAAAACAATGTACTTAGGAAGGTGGGTTCATGTAGTTAAGCATATTTTTATTTTTCACAAAAGCTAGTTATTTATTACCAATATCTGGCTCAAAATGTAATCTTACAAAATTAATCATTCCCAGTGTTAAACATTTGGCAACTACAAATCAAGATTAACAAAGGGACCTTAGTGATAAAAAGTACAGACTTGTTTTGGAGGCACATGCTTTTCCTCTCAGATGAGAAAGGAAGTCAGACATGCAGCTATGAATTTCATTTTAGTTTAAATTTTAAAAAAAATACTTATGTATATGTATATATGTATATACATATGACTGTATGTGGATGCATGCACATAGAACATATCTCTAATTTTGACATTATTTTTATTTTTATCTTAGATTTTAATACAGTTCCTTTGCATATTCCAACAAATGATCAATGTATACTGCAATCATGTCAGTTCTGTATGGAATTTATTTTTCAAATATTCGATGTGCTGAACAATACTTATCTTAAAGACCACATTTATTTTCATTACCTGTCAGACTGAGTGTGCTCTATAGGAGCAGTGTTGTCAACAAAGTCCAGGAAGAATGCATTCCTGTGCATTCCATATCATATTCGCTGCTCTAAGACTGTATTTCCTTAGCTACTAATGACCCGCATGTTTCAGTCAGATTCTGTGACTCTTTCTTTTCAGGTAATCTTTCTACAGTGAAGAAAAATATTAGACAATAACATTTATCATTAACAAATTAAATTAAATAGGGGAATGAGTGACCAAGAATACAGAATAAAATACTCAGATATCCATAAATCATTATTTTTTTAACCTTGTAATAAGATAGGATTTCCTAGTTATAAAGGAAAGTGATTTGATATTTATACAATAACAACATGCTTTGCCTTCTATGGATTTTGAAAGAGATTAATTTGGATATAGGGAAAGACAAAACCTTGTCTTGTCATGAATTCCAGTGTATAAGATAGGGAACACTTGGAATCTATCAAAACTGAGATATCAATAAATCCTAATTCTAAAGCAAATAAGTAAAAAAGCAGGGAAATCTGAAACTGCACATGGTGTCCAAGAAGAAATAATTTTTTTACAGAATCTTGCATTCTTCCAGGATTACAGCTTAGTGCAACAAAGTGAAGCAAATTTAATATGGACATTATATGGAGATATAATAAACACAGAGTTTTCATTGCTCCTTTTACCAATATTTATACTTTTTTTGATGTGGCAGTTCAGACATAATGTCATCTGAGGTGGTTTAGGATGGTTCAGGATTATGTTTAAGACTTCTTTGAATTTGCCAATTCAATTGCCAGGATTCTTAATGAAGCCTAGTTGATAGAGACTTAAGTGCAATTCAGCACATGCCTGTGCTCATTTACCTGTTGGGTTCATTCTGCCCAATTTGGATATCTGCTTTAGGCTGTCATTAACTCTTTCTGGAGTCACCAAACTATGAAGAAAGCCTATATAATTAAGACTTCTCCAAACCTTAAATGTTTGAGATAACTTTAAGGGTTTAAAGCAAAATAATTAGGTTTTAGATAGTTTAAGAAAGATAAGATTAATTCCCATTTTCTAACTATTTCTTGTGTGATTAAAAAAGACAGAAGCATTACTTGTAGTGGTTCATCATCATAAATTTACAAATTAGACCCAAATGTTATAATTTTCTAAGATGCAAAGACTTTTCTTTTTGGGGAATTTTTTTGGCAAAATTTTAACCTCAATAAGTCCTTTTTTTTTTTTTTCCCCTTTTCTTTTCTGGCAAAAAGCAAATTCTTTCCCAAAAGAATAAAGATGACCCCCCCTCCCCACTAGTTATAATGATAGACTTCTATAAGCTAAGTGTCTCAAGCTAGAAATTGTAATTTTATAGTAGACACTTTAATGCCAAGACTGTTGGATGAAAAAAGACTACTGTTGTAGTGGCTAAATCCCTGATGTTGTCAAAAGAGCAGAGCTACCTTCTGGACACTGTTGCTGCTGTGTCACTTCTGAAACATATCAGAGATGGTAAAATGTTCAGTCTCTTATTACATATTAAAAAAAGAGGAATGAAAAATCAAGAGAAAGCATTATTTTTATTCTGAGCAATTCATTCTTCATTATACTGAAGTCAACTGCTGACCTTAGATGCACATAGCAAATTATAATTTCTGAGAGCTCTGACATGTTTTGCCATTTCCCACTGGTGCAGTGTATGAGGTTATTACCCTAGCTCTCTGTCCTAGGCAGGCACTATATCTGTTTCTCACTGCTGCACTTCATAACCTGGTATATGAACTCAAACGGCCACTGATTGCAATTATCATCCTGGTCTGAGAAGTGCAATGCCATGTAATAGACGTGTTGCCTATTCTGTGTCCCTGCAGTAAGGTAACAAACAGTCGAATATTGTAACTTCTTAGTAAATCGCAGCATAAATGTAAAGATAATAGGTCAACCCCCTGACAGACATCTCACTTGGGGAAAAAAAACAACCAAAAAAACCCCGAGCCATACCAAGGCAATCAAGTGGCATACAATTATTTGGTTTTTTAACAGAAGGATCACATAAATTAACTTCATATTGTACAAGAGCAAAGTAGATGGTAATAAATGCCAGATTGTTTTTAGGAAGCTTGTGAGAAAAGTCATTCCCTAGTTCAAAAAATGTAAGTCTGTAAGTCATACAATTTTCTCATTCATCTTGACAACTCCTTGAAATAAGGAGTTTAGACTTGATGAATAACTTGGTAAATTCACAGGGACTGGGCTTGCTCTTTCCAAAAGGGAATATTTTGAAAATTTTGATTTGCAGATTGTTTGGAAACTTGTACTCTTCAACCCCATTCAGACTAAAGGAAATTTCAAAAAAGATTTGAATTTTCTGTGAAACAGAAAATTTAATTTTGGACTGACATGTTGAAAGCTACATTTAAAATATGATTTACCATGTTTCTACTACTATGCTAAAAATCAAGAACTGTTTTCAGTTATTACAGTTGTTGGAATCCCATAAGCTCTTAAAAGTAAAAGTCTGTGCCCACAGGTCTTCCACTCTGTCCACACCACAACTTCCAATCTATCTGCAGCAGCCTTGCCATCTTCTTGGAGTTTTATGCAATAACATTTTATTCATTAAAGCCAAAAGGAATAAAGAGGTGACTTAATGAAAGATAAATGTCAGAAGACAGACGTGGGAAGCCCGGAAAGATGATGAGGACTTAATAAGAATAAAACCTCTATCCTCTATTTAATTATAGTTATTGTCTATTTTAAAATAACTTCACTTGAGCAAAAGGACAAAACTACATTATTCACCGTTCTGTTTTGGAAGGGTCTGTTGTGCTGGTTATTAATTATGGTTAGTATAATAAACATGCCTGGAAGAAGCACCTCAAATAAGTGATCAGACACATAGGAAAAAAAAAAAAATTGACCTGTTTAAATGTCAAGAAATCGCACATTTAATTAACTAGCTTGTTATTTCTCACAAGGAAGATTATCAGATGACAGCATTCATATTTTAATTAGGAGAGAATACCTTTGCACTCTTCCACAGGCAGAGTAGGAAACTTGTCATGCAAGCTGATTTTCTTTGTGAACTGTTCTGCTCTGACTGTAGGCCCAGACTCTCCAAGGCAAAACTGCACTGAAATCGATAGCATAAATACCGGAATAACCTGGAGAACC
This sequence comes from Elanoides forficatus, assembly GCA_025311575.1. NCBI lineage: Eukaryota > Metazoa > Chordata > Aves > Accipitriformes > Accipitridae > Elanoides > Elanoides forficatus. The sequence continues at coordinate 3,290,674 of JAOBAS010000013.1, read as the reverse complement.
TTGGACACTTTCTCTGACAGGAAAATGCATAGAAGACTATCAAAGGGTCTCTTCTAGTTGAGGGCAGTTTTACTGATGACTTAAGAGAGTCGTAATTTGGCCCATAAACCTAATTTGACTTCAGGTCTGTACAGTTTCCATACTCCTTTGATCTTCTATTTTTATCATTTCAGCTAGCTAGCCGTTTCCCATCGGAAGACTAATTCAGCACCCATTTGTGGTCACTCTTGTTCCTTACGGTTTTAGCTGTCTTTGACTCCAGCAGAATGAAATGGCTGCACGATTCCCTCCCCTCCGCAGCAACATCCCTTCACTCTTTTCCCTCAGTCTCTCTGGCTTATGTTCTCAGCTCGCTTCTGCGATACGTGTCTGTGTTGTTCTATTCAAGCAGCTGAAAAGCCTTGTGGCCATTCATTTCTTGTGACACTCTTCGATGGGTTTCACTTTGAAGACTTTAACTTCACTTTGGCTTTTCAGCATGAAATTGAATGTTCCACCCAGTCTTTAATAAACCAGGTAGCTTTGATACCAGTGTTCATAATCTGTGGTGTTAATCAATCAAGATTTCTTGTTTAAAATATTAAAAAAAAAAAAAAAAAAAAAGCCCACCACATTATCCTGATGACAGTGGCTATAGTATCCTAGCAACAGCTTCCTTTTACGAGGAGTTGTTTTTCAAAGGGCTAGTGTCCAGAATACTTCAAATAGACTTAATTCTCCATACAGTTTCTCTAACTTCATCATTCCTTTTTTTTAAATGCAAAATGTCCTTGATAAGGCTATTGTAACAAATAAAATGTCACATAATCTAGGGGGTTTTAGGGTTTTTTTTTTAAAGTCTGCAGTTTTATAGTAATGTAATAACAAGAAAAAATGGAAGTTCTTCTCTTTGAAAATTCCCCATAGTAAATTGTTTAGAGGGAGCTATTTAAATTGATGAAGAGTTCTCTACAGAAGTGATTTTCACAGGATGTGTATTTTATCTGGATTTTTTTTTTTTCACAAAATACCTTGATTTTGTTTTTGAAAAATCTGAAAACCTTTTGGTGCTCCTCAAAGAGAGCGGGGTGCCTCCTCCATGCACTCTTCTCTGCTCCAGGGACCTTCCGCTCTGCCCAGGGGCACAGCTTGCAACAGGGCATGCATCGGGTAAGAGTCTGGGTGCCTAATTCTTGAGTTCGGACACCATTCCAGCACCCGTGGTATGCTGGCACCTGACTGGCAGATGACTGAATCGATAATTAGATCTAACCCTCCTCTAACAACCTAAGGGGAGAGTCAGGGCAGGAAAGTAGAGGAATGCCGCTGTCAGTAAGGAAACCGAAGGGGAATAGGTAGGTGGAAAACAATCAGGAAAAAAATTGGTTCTTATTCTCTAGACACATGGAAAATATTAATAAAAATTATATGAATAGTATATTAAGATCCTTATTGTAATTGTACATTGTCTGTATCACATGGATTCTCTTCTACCTTCTGATTCTGTAAAATGTTGGGGGAAATTTTCACCTCTCTCAAGACTTTAAATAACTTGTGTTATGGTTATCATGAGATGGAACTTTAAATTTTAGTTAGCTAGGAGTTTTAAATCTTCATTCAGTCCATTTTAGTCTCACAGAATGGCAGAAATCTAATCAGACTAGACTTTAGGCCTTATTGGAATGTTTCGTAGATAAAAGGAGAATTGACATAAGACATAATAGCAATTGTACAATTATGTCTGCCATTTTTTCTGTGTTGTTAATTTTTTGAGGTCTCTTATGTAAGAAAATAAACTGGTTTGGATTTTTTTTTTTTTTTTGGTGTGTCTATGCACTGTTGCTCCTGTAATGTTGATTTTGCCAGCGTGAGTTAGAATTTGGTTATTTACCTGTGGAATATGTCAGCAAACTTGTATAGATGACTTCAGAGAAGAGCAATGAGAGGAACCCATTACATTTATCATTGCGGAGGTAGGAAGGCAGAGACCTTCTGGCGATGCCCCGATGACTCCCTGTGCCAGATCACAGAACTATACCTTTCCAACAATGTAAAAGACAGAAATGATGGGAAGGCTAGTGCAGTAGAATCTTTTAAATACTTTCTACATCTTAACTCATTTGCACTCTTCATACGGTTTTTAACGTTTTCCTCTGATTTTGCCCTCCTTTGATCATTAGACTATGATGTTCCTCAGGGAGATCATAATACTATAGCACTCTCTATGCTGTGGAGGATATGCTGGGAAAATGAAGACGAGAGCTGCTGGGAGATGTTAAGGAACAGTTCAAAGCCACATAGATTTTATGGTCAAAAGAGACTAATGTGATCATTTACTCTGACCTCTCCCGTAAAACAGCCCTGGAAGTTTTAAGCCTGTTTTTCATCTGACTGAAAGCCCTACGAGAGGACACAGCGAGTACCAGACATCTGCTGCAGCTAACCCTGAGTGAAGACAATTGCACATATCTTAGTGAGGTTTAGTAAGAAGATGTAGGCATGGCTGAGAATTGGCAGTTGTGGCTGCACTGCAGAAAATGCACCGTTTATGTTCCAGCTACCTCCATTTCCTTCAGACTTTATTCCCTGGGTTTCAGAGGTTTGTGGTTCAACATTCTCCACACCCTGGAAAGCAATAAGAAAATACCAGACAACTTAATCTGTACACTTGTACATGTTCCTTCTACAGTGGGCTATAATAGAAGTTTACACTAGGATATGTTATCCAAAACATTTCATATTTTATTTCTGGCTGGATGTGATAGCATTTTTACAGAAACAAAGAATAAAATAACAATGCTAAACAATAGCACAGATCCTCTCTTAACTGTGTTAGGAAGGAAGGCGAGAGAGTCTAAAGAGAAATGAAGGTTTATGAATCTTGCAAAAGATGTGTGAATCTCTTTCTATAGCGCTTAAGGGATAATGGGTCTGGTTTCTAACACTGGCCCATATCTCACAGCCCCTTATCCAAAGACCTCACACGCTGAGCTTACACGCATAATGAATAATCAGTGGCAGAGTTAAATTATGCACCACAGTGCAAATTCCCCAGGTTCCCTTTGGTGGAATTTTACTGTAGTTGGCAACGTTAGTGAAACAGAGAATGCATCTGCTGGCATACGTGATTGCAACACCTGCTTTCTCAGGATTTGTCCCTAAATGCGTCCATGGCTGTACTATTTGTCTGAGAAACAGAAAGATAACAACAATTTACCCACATAGCTGTGGGACCAATGAAAGCGTAACAGGTTTTTCCTGCCAAATCAAAGTGAATCCCAGGTCAAATCCCCCAAAAAGTTTTTCCTTCTTGAGTTCTACTGATGAGAAATGCCAGAGCTTTGCAGGTCTTGAAAGATAGTTTACCTGTGAAATGGGTGTTAAATTAAGAGTTTAAAAATCATGCTTCCTAAATGCAGGAACCATGCTCACCTCCATGTTTTCTGTGATAACAATACTCTTGGAATGTAGAAAGAACAATACTCTCCTGAGGTCATGAGTGATAAGAGGCAAATGCCTGGAAAAAAAGAAGTAGATAACAGAAGCAGGGAAATAATTAAAACTATTACGGAGTATAAAATGTATGCTTCTGCTTTATGGTAAAAATAAGCAAAGAACAAACTAGTTAGCATTTACGTGAAATTCTCAGTAAAAAGGAAGTTAAAGAAAGTATTGTCTCTGCCTAAAAATGTCTTTCATTTTGCAGATGGTTACCTTCCTTTTCCCTGCCTTTCAGCCATGTGGGAATAGAGTAAATGAGAAGGTAAGAGAAAAGCAATATAATGAAAAGCTAAAAAAATTTTTGCCACAAAGCATTACTTTAGTTCACATGGTGTATTGTTTTTATACTCAGCAAAATCTTAAGATTTTTAATGTGAAAAGAAAGTGACACATTCAATTTATTATTATGCCAGCAGTTGTTCTGAGAAATGAAAAACTGCACAGGACTGAGCCATTCATGATCTGATTTGAAAAACACTAAAAAAGGTGTGATTTAGTTACTTCTATAATCTCTACTGCCTTTCAGAGCGGGCAATTCCTCTTGCCGTAGCTGATGTGAAATCTAGATGTTCCTAGGGGTGAGATACTGTAGAAAACAGAACACTGCTAACTCAGACATGCACAATGTGAACCAGTCATTTTGTGTTATAGCTGCTCAGCAAGCAGGAAAAAAAAAAAAAAAAAAAGAAAAACAACAGGTAAAGTCTCAGAAAATCTTGTTCAAACTATTCCTGGGCTTCAACTCAGTGGAAAAAAGGGTCAGACTGTATGAGTCTCACTATGTATTGAGGTATGCCAATAAATTTGGATTTTGCTGAAGTCCTCCAAAATGTTCTGACTCTGATGAGTTTGATCCTAACAACTCTTGGCTCAAGCATCAGTAATGACTGGTAAAAATAAAGCCTGCTATACTAAAGATAAGGTTGTAATACAATTACTATAAGCTTCCAATGTGTAGGAAGAAAATAAATGCTTTCAAAATAATAACTATCTGTATATTCACACTGATACACTATTACTACTGAGAGAAGTATGGAATGCTTCTCTACACAGCACACAATGGAAATGTTAAAAATGGAGTTTGTGGCAGACAAATGGCCCTCAAAATCTAAGCTATATGTTTGGCGAATTTATTTGCTTAAAAAAATGAACATACTCTTGCTTTTGTGCTTAAGGGAACATGTATTTCACAGCAGGACTCTACTGGCAACCACTTTTATGTAACATTAATGTTCTGCAAAAGTAGCGTATTAGGACATAAATACATTGCTAATAAACAGCAATGTAGTAAATGTTTTGTATGCACACAGAAGGAGCAAAGTTACACATAAAGAAGAAAATAAATCTAACATGAGTATTTTCAAATTTAATCAGGTCAACAGTCTTACTGTGTTTGAGTTTGGGTACATCAAAATGAAAGAGTGAGTTTGGTGGGTAGAATACAGAATTGAGAATCAATATTCCTAGGTTTTATTCTCTGTCACTTACTTGTCATGTGACTTTGGGCAAATCATTTGAGAGCTTTGCGCTTAAGGTTGTTCATCTTTCAAATGAGATATTTACATGATTTATGAGGATGTTGTAAGGCTCAACTCACAGAATATTTGCAAAGGTACAGACTAAGAGGTACTAGAAATGTTAGATGTAATGACAGAAATAAGTTGCCGTGGCCAGCTGTAAACATTTCTTTATCTTAATGATGGGGTCAAATGTGACTGTTGAGTATGTCTTTATGCTTCCAAAGGTGGAAAACTATGTCATGGGTTTTTTCCAGTATAAAACTGGCTTCCTATGTTGTACTATAAAGCAACAATTCTTTGTAATCTCAGGTGCCCTGTGGGACTGCACATGCTAGTTTTTTGCTTTATTGTTTTCAGGAGAAGCCCTGCAGGAGGAAACAGCACCCAGGAGGAGTACCAAGGAACTGAAAAGAAAGAAAAAATAAAAAAGACAAATCTATGTTGCAAGTCATTATAGCAAAAATCCTTCTGCTTTAAATAACAAAAAGAAGAAAATAAGTCCCTTGATTGGGGTGATTTATGGTGAAGCTATAATTTGTGTAACTGAGGTGAATAGCCTCAATGGCAGAAGATGTGTTATTTTGCTAAGAAACAATGGCTGTGCCCCCATTAAGAGCAACCTCACTTTTTTTGATTGATAGGTTAAGGAGGAACTGGCTGGAGAAGCTCAGGTGAGCCACTGGATCACTGTGTACTTGGCGGGGAGATACAGATTTGTCCTGTCCTGCCAAGAGCATCTGTATAGACAAAAGTGTTATCTGTTGTTAGGACTTGGCAAGGTAGTTCAGAAAGTGGAGTATGTGCTTTAACTTACCAGATGACAGATGTCCAGGGAATTAGAATTTGTCTGTGGAAAAGCATCTCCAAAGAGTTATTTGAAAAGGCAGCAGGGATTCTACCAGCTGGCATGATCCAGGTTCACAGCTCCTGTCTGTGAGGTGGGAGACAGTAGCCTTATCTAAATAGGTAGAATGGCTGAGGAGGGAGTTATCACAGAATCATAGAATCGTTGGTGTTGAAAGGGACTTCTGGAGGTCACCTGGGCCAACCCCCCACCTCAAGCAGGGTCACCTAGCGCTTATTGCCCAGGACCAGGTCCAGATGGGTTCTGAATA
>JAOBAS010000013.1:3212361-3248466 GCA_025311575.1 Elanoides forficatus | reverse complement strand
CTTAGAGCCGGCTGGTATTGGCTCTGTCGAACACAGGGGAAGCTTCCAGCAGCTTCATTAAAGAAGCCACCCCTGTAACCTCCCCCGCTACCAAAACCTTGCCACGCAAAGCCAATACACAATGCCATCTAATATCTCAAACAATGTCTAGCAGAGTTCCATATCTGCGGATAGACAAAAGCAGGTTGGCTGAGACTCATGACTTTGTCATGACAAATACCAAGTAAGGAAGAAGGTACAGGAGGTGAAAGAAGGATTATTGATGCTTTTGGCCAGGTTTATGTCTGCCAAAAGTTACTACAGTCCTTATTCTGGCTGCTCAAGATCAAGTCATCCTGAAACCAGTTCACTGGCATGATCTCCCTGCTGTCACACAAAAGACATACAGTTTATGTTAAGCCCAGCTTTGAAGATGACTGTGAAGATCCCTAAACAGACCTGTCAAGGACTGTTTATGCTGGCATTAAATTTCCTATAGAGTTTTTTGCTGTAAAAAGGACCATATCTTTTTTTTCTTCTTCTTCTTTCAAATATTAATGACAAATTTAGTGCTTGTCAGAGGGGTCTGTGACAGCCAAGGGAAAAGAGCAAGAAGCTAGAAAAGATACAAACAAATGTCAAAATTGCTTCCTTATGTAACATCGATATTACTGCTGTTATGCTTTTAGAGGCCATGCTGACATGTCACACTGAGAGGTCAAGAGTATGGCGGGAGGGGCAGTGAGAATTGCCACTGATAAAATGCAGTTGTCCTGAGGAACGATGTCAGGGGACCCAGAAGGTGACATACACAAAGTTAATCTTGTATTTCTATCTCTTTTTGTCAAAAAACTCACACCCTCAAAACCTTCAGTATAGCATGTGTGGATAAAAACCAAGTTGTTTATTTATTCCTTTCCAAGGAATGTGATTACCCCTTCAGGCAGCAGGTATGCCAACTAAACTTGCACACTGTGGTTAGTGTTACTGGGAAATTGAGTCCAGAGGTCAAAGAGTATGTATACATATGTGTGGTTAACATGGAGCAGAGCAGGTTGTGGTGCGCAGGCGAGACTGTTGGCACAGCTTTGAGATACAGTGGTGCTAATTCTAGTAAGCTGTAGGTAATAGTCTTTTTCTGAAATTGAATTAACCTTGGAATACTTGATTTTTGCATTGCATCTGCATGATGACTTTCAGCAGCACTGTGAAGGAAGGTGTTTCAGGTGCCAGCTCTAGACTTTGTTCTAGATCCTATGCCAGGAATCATTTCTCTTATTATGGAACAGCCTACTCTGGTGGAACAAAGCAGAACAAATCAGATCCCCAAAGGCTGGAACTTCTTGATGAATTTTCATTTAGCATCTGTGTAATAATTCAGTGCCTCTTGCTGCATCTGTGAGAAGAGAGACACTAACACTTAATTACAAATAACTGCTTATCTTGGCCTGTGGTTTAGGTTGTGGGTTTGGACATTAGTTTCAGGACTGGCAGTGTTGTTGCATATGCAGATATGCAAGGCATATTTGACTTTGATTACATAAAAAACTGATCAACATTTCTCCAAAATTCATTATTTTATGTGGTGGTGTTGCTTTGGAACTAAGATCTGCAGTGAAGACATGAGTCCTATGATGAAAATACAGTCTCATCAGCAGACTAGAAATTGTGGAGGTTTTATGTGGCTTTCAAACATGCAAAGTGATAGGGACAACATTTTTTACACAGAATGGTTGTCTTTGACCCAGTGTGCACTCCTTACTCAGAGAATGAGAGTTCTGTTCCTGGTCATGTTGAAATCGGGCTTTTTGATTCAATTAGGTTTGATAGGAGATCTATCTGAGAAGCAGTAAGAAATATGCCTTTGTGTTATGGCTGTTAAAGTCACAGCCATGGAGGGAGAGAGGTGAAAGGAATTTGAAAGTATTTTTGTCCCCTGAGAATTTCAATACCTGATCTAAATCTTTTCCTATTCTAAATATATTAGATTATCTTGTCTCCACGGGAAAATGAAGGATCTGTTACATGCCCTTGCTATATTCCCTAAGTAAATGAGCTTTCTAAATCATCCAGTAAAATCTGCTTTGTGCTGTGTCAACATGCAGTTGGACTGAGATATTAGGTCTATATTGCCCTGGCTTTTATATGTGGGGAGAGGATTGATGTAAGGGAGAGCTTCAGAGAAGTTACAGGTCTCTCAGCACAAGATCCCAAATACATCCTAGGATCTGGACAAAATACCACTCCAGCACAGAGTCCACATTGATATGCAGGGAAACACAGCTTCCTTTCTGTTTGGTAGCTGAGTTCTCTGGCTGACGCCCATAGAGATACAAGAGAGAAAATCAGATTAAGCCTTTTCTTGTTCCTGGGTTGCATTGTAAAACTCTACCATCAGGACTAGTTTTCAATTTAAAAATTGTTCAAATTTATTTCACAAAAGATTCTAGCTTTCTGTAGAAAATGCAGAAGATTCTGTATCTGATCAAGAAATCAAATTACCATAAATATTATCTGCATTTTTATAGTAAAAAAAGTGGGGGACATCAACTCTGAAGTGGCACTAGGAGTTAGTATACATGTGACTTATGCAGTTATTCTTGTGGGCTAGACTCTCACATGATGTATCCCATCATGAGATACAGAGTTGAGAGTGTATTGGGTTTGTGTGTTGGGGGTTTGGTAGCAGAAGAGGGACTAAATGGATGGTTCCTGTGAGAAGCTGCTAGAAGCTTCCCCAGCTCCAAGTTGGACCCACCTCTGGCCAAGGCCAAGCTCATCAGCGATGGTGGTAGCACCTCTGGGAGAGCACATTTAAGAAGGGAAATCTGCAGCGGAGGAGAGGAGTGGAATGTGAGAGAAACCCCTATGCAGATACCGAGGTCAGTGAAGAAATAGGAGAAGGAGGTGTGCTAGAGGAGGGGATGCCCCTGAAGCCCATGGTGAGACAGCAGGCTGTCCCTCTGTAGCCCATGGAGGTTAATGGTGGAGCAGATGTCCACCTGCAGCCCATGGAGGACCCCATGCTGGAGCAGGCTGATGCCCCCAAAGAAGGCCATGACTCCATGAGAAAGCCTCTGCTCGAGCAGCCTGTGCCTGAGGGACTGCAGCCCGCAGAAAGGACCCACACTGGAGCAGCTTGTGAACAACTGCAGCCTGCAGGAAGGACTCATTGAGAACTGTCTCTCATGGGAGGGACCCCATGCTGGAGCAGGAGAAGAGTGAGGAGTCCTCCCCCTGAGGACGAAGGAGCAGCAGAGACAAGGTGTGACGAACTGACCCCAACCCCCATTCCCTGTCCCCCTATGCCACTGGGGGGGAGGAGGGAGAGAATTTGGGAGTGAAGCTGTGCCCGGGAAGAAGGGAGGGGTGGGGGAAGGCATTTTAAGATCTATATTTTGTTTTCTCATTACCTTACTCTGATCTGATTGGTAATAAATTAAACTACTTTCTCCAAGTCGAGTCTGTTTTGCCCATGACGGTAATTGGTGAGTGATCTCTCCCTGTCCTTATCTTTACCCATGAGCCTTCCGTTATATTTTCTCTCCTCTGTCCAGTTGAGGAGGGGAGTGATGGATCGGCTTTGGTGGGCACCTGGTGCCCAGCCAAGGTCAACCCACAAAAACATATAATTTTGATTTAAAAAAAAAAAAAAAAAAAAAAAAATTAAATTTTATGAGAACAAAAAGGGTACTCCAAATTTTAATAGCTCTCTTTGAAATACTGTAAATATATTTACACCGGGTAAGGTCATTAAGAAATAAAGCTGCTTGGCTTTGGAATAGGTATACAGAAGAGGAAGAACTTAATCAGATGTATCCCTGCAGGTTCTGTTATGAACAAATGAGTGTGATGGGGTGAGAGCAATTAACATCATCATGTGCAGAAATGACGCCATCCATGTTCTCGTTTAGGGAATATAAAAATGCATTGTTGATTGTAAAGCTGAGAGGCAGATCAGGGTATGGAGCGGATGGCACTCCTGGTAGAGAAATTTTAAATCCCAGAGATCTCAAAAATAAGAGCCAGCTGAATAGCAACTGCAGATTGTTTAGTCACAGGAACATATGGCATCATGCAAAATACTGAAACTGAATGATTAAACAGACAGACTGAACATTTATATGCAAGGTACAGAGCTTGTAGTCTATTTAAAGTCAAAGATGAGTACTAATTCTAAAAGCTAATGAAATCAGAAGATCATTTCTGGAAGCAATAGACACAATTTTATGATGCTGAGTACCTTGATTACCTCAATTAGTTGTATAACATGGATTCACCAGAATTTACTTGCAGGAGTCATTCATGGCTAGCAAAATGTGCCAAGGTATATATGTCTGTGTACGTGCACGTGTGCTTTAAATTATGCCCAACATTATACTTATATATATATAAGAAAAAAAGATCTCATTTTGTTCATCCCTGAAGCCTGGTGTCTGCAATGCTGGTGTTGCAACATGAAAAGTGTCTGATGCCAGCAGAGCTACTATGTACTCTAAATAGAAATTGGAATTTACTTAACCCTCATTATTGTGGTATCTGAATAAACCATATGAGGACCAACATTCTCTACAATAAGTCATTGAAATACACTGCATGAGACAAGAGATTCTCTTCTGTTTACCACAGACCTGTCAGTAAGCTATGAATGCTTTCTAGTACTTACTGGCCAACAAAGTGAGCAATTCAGTCTGATTTTAACATAGTCATAATCTGGGTCTTACTTCGCAGATCAGGGGATTACTTTCTTTTCTTTAGTTCCTCTAATTTTTGTCTCTCAGTAAGCATGTGAAGTGAAGAAAAATAATAAGAGTCTGTCTGCTGCAGTAAGTGTGAAATATGTAAGGACAATTATTATTAATAAAAGTATAACTAATTTATGTGCTCTTAGATGAAGCTCTGGCTCCTCTGAAGCCAAAGAAAATGGATTTTATTCTTGTGGGTTTAGTTGAGGTGATATGTTTGCTTAGGAATCTTGTAAGAATATTCTTATTTGTACTGCTATTTGGATATTTATAAACATTTATAGGTGTATAGATTTAGCCATAGACTCTTTGTTGCCGTGACTGTTTGCATATGTACCGTATGTTCTTTGTGACACATGGTCCTATAATATTATAGGATTTTGTTCATGTTTTCTGTTTGATTTGCTATTCTTAATCTAGTTTGATTATGCTTACAGTTTATATAATTATGACTACAACAGAATGTTTTTTACATCAGCACAAGCAAGATAACTTCTTGAGAGGCTGCTAGATAAGTGCTGATAATAAAATCAAATGGATTTTAAGATCTAATTGCTATAGTCAACATTTTGATGCCTCATATTCACTTTTTAGCATTAGCTCTAAGATGATCTCCTACTGAGTTATTTACCCAACTGCAAATTTCTATCTAATGGTGTTTTTCAGTTTTCATTGCTTAAATTGTCATAAGTTTTTCAATTAAAGTATTCACAAAAGAAAATTTATAGTGCACAAGGTGGCAGGTACACATTACTCTCTAGTTAATTTATTATTTTTACTACTCCCTGTCAACATACCTAATTGTTGTTTTCAAATAGTAGTTACCTTAGATCTGAATGCTCCAATCAAACATTTAGCATAAACCTATGAGGAAATCTATCAGTGAACATACAGTCTGCAAGAAAGAGTTGAAAACACTAAGGAAAAAAAAGAAAAAAGACCATTAATGGAAGGGACAGTTTTGATCTATACGTGTAAATATGCTGAAAATAACAGCAGGTGTATATTAAAAATGCCCTAATTGCATTTCTTTATTCCAGTGTCACTCCATTTTTCCTTAAGGGTAGGTAGGATGAATGTACCTCTAACAGTAGTATGACATGGATCTAATAGACATCACACTTAAAGGGGGACTTCTTTCCCCACCAGCTGGGAGGTTGTTTAAACTCAACGTTTTCCAACCGGGCAGATAAGAAGGCATTGGTTGGTTTAGTGTAGCTGACCTATTTTGTGTCTTCTTCCATTGATCTTCTTGTTTCCTACCTCTCCACTGTAATTAGTTGAGCTGAAAACTGAGGTTTGTGCAAGAGCTACATAAGCAGCCGAGAAGCTGATGGGTTAAGCTCCTCTAATTCTGATCACTGTTTCCTTGAGCACTGCTCTGAGTGGAATGTATACAAATACACATTAGTGAACCCATAAGGTAGCTATCCAGTAGATCACAATGATCAGATGATAAGGATTCAGTGACCACACTGGAAAACACAGGTTGGTGGTGGCTATAATACAAGGTTGAGAAGGCAAAACTGTCTCTTTCAGAATAGAATGAAATTAATTCAGACAAGGTCTGAATAACTAGTAACAAAATTTTGACCTACAGTGGTAGTTCTTTTCAGTAAAGCTAATCTTATGAGACCTCCATTTGTCAGAATTACAATGTGCTGACCAGAACAACATACCTCATTCGCCTTCTGCAATTTTGGGTCAAAGTGTTAGAAGAAAAGCTCTAACAATTTTCATGCTATTGATTCTTTCCCTCAGTCTGAACCCTTCTCCTAATTCAGTTTCAAACACTGCATCAAACCATAGTATAAACAATCTCAACTTCTACTCAAATACTTACCTCGTATATTGTGGTCAACATTCTCTGTGAAAAGAAAAATCTTCTTTGAATATTTAGGAAAGAGTTGCTTACAGTAGTCACATTAGTACCACTTTCACTGCCAACGTTTAGTGATGTCAACACTAGAAATACAATTCATATGGCTGATAACTGCAAATCCATTTACCATTCCTCTGTACTCCCAAAACACCTTTTCTTCTCTGTCAGCAGCTAAACTATTATATAATACATGAATGACAATAGAGAAATGAATATTCTTTGTTCAAAATATATGATTCAATCTTCTAAGTACCTACATAGCGCCGTGTGAAATTCAGCAGGGAATTGTTGCTTCAAGTGATGAATTATATCACACTCTAAATGAATTTTTTCTGCCATTTAGCTCCTTGAATGCATAGCAATCTACTTGAAACACTGGGAAATTTACGCCTATTTTCCATCCCAATTTGCTGGCTAGTGAAGTTCATAAAAAAACATTTGTCACTGAATCCAGTGGTAACTGGACTGAGCCCATGACATCTGGGGCTGAAACACTAGTAACAAGAACTGGAAAATTCTAAGTAAACAGTTCTTCTCCATGTTCTTATTTGTTTATTCAACTGTCACCCCTTTTAGACAATTTTATGTCAGCTAAGAATTAAATTAAGCAGCCATCAGGTTGCCTCAGTAATTAATAGAGAAAGTTAGACTCCTCCAAGGGGCATGTCACTGATGATCTTAGCTGGGGTGAGTTACACTTCAGAGATGCCGTTGGTTCCCGTTTAGTGTTGAAGTTCTTTTAGACATGGATATAGAAAGGGAAGACAGGGGCTTGAGACCCAAACAGGTTTGGAAGGAGGTTAAAATCATTCAAGTTATTAATAATCAAAGTTATTAATATTTTGCATTGCTTTCAGTAAGAGTGAAGTGTATCCAGGAGCAGAGATAGGACGGCTAATGGCAATGACAGAATAGAAATGGAAATTACCACGTCTAAAGAGGAAACAGAACTCAGAGTTTAATGTGCTCAGATCAAGACAGTTAATGATTGTCATTGCAGAATAATGAAAAAACTGGCAGACTTTTAAATTTTGATAAGAGTAGCTGATTTATCAAATTGGGAATATAACTATATCTGTAAAATAATAAATATGGTACTGTAATTAATAGAAAGAAAAACATAACCCAGAGAATTAGGAGCCTATCTCTTGTTTTCAATAGAATAGAAACCTTTGGAATAAATTATGAAGAAATTAGTTATGGAAACTATAGAAATGAATGGAAAATCGACAACATGACTTTTTAAAAAAGATAGGTAATACCAAGATAAACTGGTATCTTTGACAGAATAGCTAATTCCCTAGATATGAGAGAACGGGAAGATCTAACTTATCTTTCAGTAAAGTACTTGAAGTGGTTAACTGGGAAAATATTAAACTGCAGAAGATAGAGTTAGTCAAATAATTTTGATGTGGATAAAAAGCTAACTAAGGGGAAGAGGTCTTAATTCTGCCATCATTTATATGTTATATATTATTTTTATATTTTATGACTGTGCTAAATTCTTTGCTTACAAACATAAATCCGTTTCTGATCTGAAGGTCATCAGTATAAAATGTTTCAAGATAATATTAGAATCAGTAGGGACTACAGTGCAGGACTACTTCTTATGTATTGACTTTTTAAAGGCTGATAGTTAATTATAAATGACTATCATAAAACCTCAGACAAAATACACTAGAAAGAGTAGTCCAAAAGACAAGCGTTTTAATTCTGCCAGATCATTCATGCTTACAGGTATACCTTTTTTTTCTCAAACTCCTTGCCAGCTTCTTGGTCTAGGCTTAGTCCTGTAATCATTAGGCCCTACTCATGACCATGGTAAACTGGCATAGCTGCTCTGAAATCATTGCAGATGCACAGATTAATGGTAGCTGAAGTCTGTCCAATAATGATTCTGTTCCCTCACGATAGATAGAGTTCGTATGCACAGTACCCTTCAAATATTAACAGGCTCCTGGCTTCTCAGAGAAGAGTCAGTTAGAAATATTTCAAAATGATGACAGAGTGTTGCTCTATAGAAGAGTTGCGCAGCTGATTTCATAACTGCTCCAAGTGTTATTGAAATCAAAGTTTTTCTTTGAAAGATTACAAGAATTGTTCTTTCACATACAGTAAATGAGAGTTTTTCTCAGAGTTCACTCACTCTTTACCGTGTAGGAAGACAAAAGGGATCAACTTTCTTTCATTTCCCTGTCAATGCATCTTTTAGGGATGAAACATTTTTTGCCCCTGAACATGTGTGCATGTATGTACACACATACCCACATACGTGTATTATACATATAACATTTAGAATTAGGGAATCAGATATTGCTGTCATAAGCATGTTTAAAAACTGATAAATCATGCCTGTAACGGTAAAACAAAGCTTTTCCAGACTGGCACTCAATAACAACACATTTCATGCAAATGGTTAGTTCTCATTATCCACCATTATCATTACGTACTCAAAGCCATCACTATTTAGCAATCGCACCCAACATTAGCTGCGAGTACCCAACACCACAGAGCTGACCTGCTGTGCGATTAGCGGTGATGGCTACAGTCCTTCCCGTCCTTGGTCACCACAGGTGATCAGGCCCAAGAGCTCTTCAACAAGAAGACCCAGAGCTGAAGTAAACATCTCCTTACTCTTCCCCATCCCCAGGTTCAGGATCTTGTCCTTTTGTAAGGCGGTCGGGTTTCAAGGCAATTCCCAGCCCTTGGCCTCCACCCTGAGCTACACACTGCCTGAACCTGGGGAAAAATTATTTTCCAGGCTGCCGCAGATGCCTCACCCTGTTGCTTGGCTGCTCCTCCCTTTCCTAAAGCAGAAGCAGGCTTTTTGCAGGTGCATTTTTTCCACAACGAGTAATGGGCCTTCAGTGCATCGCTAGTTGTCCTGTGCCTTCTTTCCTCAACCAGTGCCCGTATTTTCAAGGCCTTTGCTGTCATCTCACCCTTAAACTGCCTGTGGTAGCAAGAAACACAGGTTGCCGTGCTCAGTCCACCCAGCAAGCTGATAACAAACCTAACAGGTTGGACTGGGTCCCTGCCGAGTTAACAGGAGGCACAGTTAGCATAAGCCCTGTGGCCTGTAATTAGCAATGGCAGTGCTATTTAATTGGGCTGTTGGGTACACAAATGCTTTTACAGGTGCGCTGTCTTACTGTGCTGCTTCTTTCATGAGTGTCACACGCTATTTCGTACAGGTTCATGCTATTTCTTTCTTCCGTCCTTCAATGCTTGACTTGTCTCTCAGGATATCAAACAAAACTCTAATTGAAGTGTGTTGCAATAGTGGTTTTAAAACACCATGAGGCTGAAAGCTTTTTTACTGTATAAATTATATCTGGATATTTTTATTTTTACCACAACCTTCTTAAGGTCTTTATGTAGGGATTTTGCAACTTGCAAAATAGACGTGAAGGCTCCCTGGTGCAATGGGGATGGAAATTGTTTATCCAGTTCTGAACCAAATATAGTAAAATTGTTTCCTGGAACAGTAAATTGACTCTGACTCTGCCTTTACACACAATATTTGCTTTTCCATTTTCATTATCATGGGCCATGTTTTATGAATACTGCTTTGTGACATATATATCTATATGAAGGAATATCTTTCCTGATCGATTGAAAAAATGCTTCTGTAAAATGTATATTTCTTAATTCTAGTCTTTAGAGAAATAAAAGCTGTCAAATAACTAGATTCTCTCCTCTCTACCCACAAAGGAATTGACTAGTGATTAAGTCGTTGTCTTTTTTCATTTTATTCATAGCTTCTAGTTATGCAGCTATTTCACTCAACCCTGATAGACTTCAAACACTTCACTTACTGCTGATTTAGCCATACACATATTTAATTGTATCTAAAGGTTGTGAGGTCCCAGTTGTTTTAAGTCTCTTACTGAAATGTGACTGTAATATTGTGAAGAAATGTCTATTTTTCATTAGTTAATACATTTTATGGATGAATAACAGATTGTCATTCAAATTGATTGTTTCACTTAGAATGTTAAACTGCTGAGGTGGATTGCTTTTGTACACCATTATTCAAAGCAGAGCATATACTTTTTAGAAAGGCTTTTAAATGGAAAGTAGTTAAATGTTATGGAAGTATGGTCTCTGTCTTACAGAAAAGGAAGGCCAAAGCCTGATGATCGTTTTTGAAAGTTACTGTATTTTGTTTATGAATATTCATACAACTCAGTGTAATGTAAATGTTTTCCTTGCCACAAGGTACACCAGGTAAAGGAAAGATGATTTCTTGTAGGATTTTATTTTAATTTTTTTAGTATTATCATTATAGGCAGCTTTATTACAGGTGTGTTGAAATAATAATGTTATGAATTAAACATGTATTTGTTAAGTTTAAGTAAAGAGAAAGATTGCTTCGCTAAAAGCTCATATAAAAGCTGAATATTTTTTTAAACACGCTTAAGTAAAAAAGTTGACACAAATCAAAATGCAATTACATTAGTAGATACTATTGTTTATAGGTAACTGTTGTAAATTAAAAAATATATCAAATTTAGCATCTAGGTCTGCTCAGAACCTGTCCCATGAAGGCAAAGCATTGAGACATTCTGTTGCCCCATCTCCTGTAGACACATATTTAGGGACTGAAGAGAAAGAAAACAGAGAGAGAAGCAGATGATAGTGTCAAAATTAACAACAGTGGTACTGATACTTATTGAGAGTTGTGTCTTAAAGTACAGGTACAGAGAAATCCATGACCAAAAATTGCAGTAAGACCAAAAGTGATGAGCTGGTGATAACGGAGTTAAACCACTGAAACTTTCCTTTTTTTTTTTAAACCATTTTGTGAAAATTATAGATTTAGAAGTCTTTTAGGTTATTTAGATTAAAATATTTTTATATCTGGCTGAACCCTGGGACTTAGTTCTTGAATGGGACCCCTAGATGCTCCAGAAAGAAAAAAGAAAAAAAAAATCACTATTAATTCTATTAATTTTATTTCAGAGATTACATTCAGACAGTCAGGTGAATATTTAATTTACAGAATGATCTGTTACTGGTTTTGTCCTACTCATCTATCTGCAGGATCATGATAATGAAGCAAGCTCTGTGGCTGGTAGTTCCAGGGCACAAGCTGAAGCATGACAGAAGACTACATAACACCAAAAATACCCTGGGTCAAAAGGAGTAAAGGGCTAGCCTAAGATGACCTGCTCAAAGCAGCTATGATGGGGACAAGAATGAGAGACAGCAGGTTTTAAAAGAGACATCATTTATTTTAGCCCTCTTCCTCCAGACTTGGTGTTCAAAGTGTCAATTTCTTTTTTTCTTTCCTTTTTTTTTTTCTTTCATGAAAACAACCGCCTCCTCAAATAGGCAAGCCCAAGCCTCTGTCTACAAAAGTCCAAAATCACCCTGCCACAATACTTTGATCTGTTTTTGCCTCCATCGCTTATCCTCTCTGAATGTACTGCTAACAGCCTTCTAACGCCTTTAATAGTGCTGTCTCTTCAGCAATGAAGCTGGAAGTGTATTTTTTGTATATTGAGACTCATCCTGCTCCCAGAGAGGAAAGTGTAAAGTGTTCCCTCCTCACACTGACAGCAAGAGAAGTCAGGTTTCTGAAATAATGTAGACTTTTTATTTCTTTTTTTGTTCCCCTTGACGACTTTTTGTGTTGAACCTTTTCATTAGATCCAGAGGGACTAAATTGCTCTGTGATGGTGTGCCCTGTTCTGCTCTGAAGGGGCAGACATCTGCAATGCTGGAGAAACTTGATTTTCTGACTGCCCTTGATGATAGCTTTGGATACAGTTCATGAGCTGATGCAAGCATTTTATTTGTTAACTGCTGTTCTTAGAAGAGTTCATCATCCTCTCTAGCGGTAGCAGAATCTCTATTGTAATCTTGATTTTAGGGACCAAGGTAGTTTTAACTGTATTCTGTGATCTAGCATTGTTTTTACAAATGGGTGTTAAGTAGGAGCAAGGGATTAAATGTGATGTGATAGAGAACGGTGGGAAGGAAGGAGACTTGAGATAAAGAGGAAGTACTCTCTGTGAAACTTCTCTGAAAAGTGGATCTCTTGTTGTAAGTCTCTTCTATCAAGTAACTAGTGATAGGACGAGAGGACATGGCCTCAAGTTGTGCCAGGGGTGGTTTAGATTGGATATTAGAAAAGATTTCTTTACTGAAAGGGTTGTCAGGCACTGGAACAGGCTGCCCAGGGAAGTGGTGGAGGTCATGTAGAGAGTTATAATGATTAGTTGAGCTAGAATGTTTTATTACAATAAACAATACTATAACTGTACAGGTAAAAGCTTTTATATTCAGTATAAATAGTCAGCATTTTGAAATGTAAAATTTTCACCTGAAGTAAATACCACAATGGCCGATGAAGGGACTGCGGGCTTGGCAGCCTGACTCATAGCGCCTTAGCTAAACAGATGGACTCCCTGTCCGATCAGTAGAGAAAGTGGGTGCCTCTGAAGAACAATTTTAGACCGTCCCAGTGATAGAAACGTCCGTAGAGTGATATAATACTTTCCTAGACTGCACAGGGACCTGTCCAGACCCAGCCAATAGGAAACACAAGGTATTGAGTATATTAGAATTAGCATATGGGAATGTGGAGTGAATATTCCTCCTTCCACTCAGAATTTACTGATGACGTTGCTTTGGAGAAGGGATGCCTAGTAGTTTGCAATAATTTTCTATGGGTCATTACATCAGCATAGAAAATGCAGAGCCTTGACTGTATATCTTTTACTCCCATGTCAGGAAAGGATGGAGGCAAGTTAGAGCTAGTACTTCATTAATGAATAGAGCCAACGCAAGGGCAGAATGCAACAACTTGTACTCTAGTGGCAGAACTATAAGACTTCTCGTGGGAAGGAGACTGGATAACATACTTGTAGAAACCCAAGAAAAACGTTTCTTTCACAGAACAAAATGGTAAGAACTAGAATTTGGCTTGATGATATCTTCAGTTTGATTCTGTGCAGTCATCTGTAGTGACTGCAATAAGAGCATCACCTTTGCACGGCTTCTTAAAATTGGCCTAACTAAACATGATAGTACCTCTCCGGTTTATGCTAAAGCCTTTCTTCAGTGATGTTTCGGAGGACACGTACCATATACTGAATTACCAAATCTTTCACTGAATGATCAATGATTTCCTTGGCTCCTTTGATATAGAAAGAGAGAAAGAAGGAAAGAAAGAAAAAAACCCAGTGTATTTTGACTGTCTCTTTGGCTCTTGCAGCAGAGGGGCAGGAGCTAGAGCAGAACCATTGTGCTGGTTTGCTTGGTTAGCAAATCCTCTAGAGAGGGCGCAGATCTGGCATGGTATAAAAGCTGCAAAATCAGGATGTGACTAGCATTTAACACTGGCAGCGCACAGTGACAAGACACTAAAAAAGTGGTTTTTCTATGGTGTACCCAGATTCTCAGCAATGAAGTAATATTCAGTGGTCATTCACAATGTGACCATTTTGTGCAGAGACAATGCTCAGCTCTCTGAAAGTGCACCTTTAAAGTTATTTTAGAGCTGCTGATTCTACCTATTTATTTACCCACTTTCAGGCATTTCTTAGCAATTTGCTCTGTAGCATCTGCCACAGAGAAGGGCATCGTGATTTATCTGCAGCTCTGAATATATTACTTGTTAACCTTTACAAACACCTAGTGTGACTCATTCCATCTTATCACAGCAGACGTCAGTGGGAGTAAGCATCACTCAACAGGACAACCAGTTTGTACAAGATATAGGCACATGTACCAAATGTACCCAGATAAAAGAGCCAGTTAATTTTTAAAGTGTTAAAAAGGAACATGAACACAACAATACAGTCTGCGATGGGATTTGAAGCATGTACATTGGCAGTCATACTGAGGGCATCAAGAACCTAACGATAGCCTAAATAATGAACATGAGAAAGATCCATTGTAACTGGCACCTCTAAGTATCTCTCCTAAAAAAAAAGGCGGCTAGCTTTGGCCCTTTATGATTCTTCCCCCTTTTCCCAGGAACTCCAGCACTGTTAAACCAGTCAGTGCAGTTCCCCCGAGCAGCACTTTGTTTGCTGCATTTCTCGGCCTAACGCTAACTTCCACAGACTTGGGAAGCACTACGCTTCAACAGTTTAACTTCCAAGGAGTTCGGCCATGCTGCAATTTCTAAACTTGTGATGCTCGTAGAGAGTGGAAATTTCCTAAGACATATACCTAGCTATGTGGACTGTCCTTTTGATTTATTTTTATTGTTGGATTCATACCTGCCTTCGGACCAGCAGTGCTCTCACAAAACCAAATTTATAGCAACTTATACTAAAATGGGTAAAATAGCAAATAAAAAATAAATAATCCAAATGATCAGTGAACCAACTTAACCACAAACAAGCAAGCAATCAAAGTTTGGGAAGAATGTTATCTCTCTTTCTCTCTCAAGTCAAGGTTACTCCATGAGGACAATTGTCTTCAAATTTAACTTCACAAAAGATGCTTTGGGAAGGTTTCCCAGGAGTTTTCTTTTTGAAATGGCTGGAATTGTGAGAATTGTCCCAAGCAAGCAGTTAAAAACCATGATCAGATGTGGTCATCGTGCCAGCTTTTTTTTAAAACCTATATAGATTTTTACCTTGGTTGCCTAACTGGAGAAATGTAAAATGAAATGGCTTTACGTAATGTACTCAGCATCCACTGTCTGAAAATAAGGTCTTTAAAGTCATACAGAAACACATTTTTGTTGGAAACATGCCAAATGAGATGTGTTTGAATAAGATTATTCCTATATACTACAGTATTTTGTCTTAGTGAAGTCTAATAATTTTGCTAATGGAAAAACAAGAAATATCTGCCTCCAGGACCAACAAATCACCACAAGAGATATTAACAGATGTTTAAGCATCTTTCTAGGTGGCTGAATTATGGACCTTTGTTTCCTATAAAGGCAATGGATCTTAAGAAAGGCAATAAGGTACTATGATTTTAGATTTTTAAATGAATTTTGGATGCCTTAGAGACTCTATAAACAGATTGTAGGTACCTAAAACAGAAGCTTAAAAGTTAAATGCCCCAAACAAGGCAGCGTGAATATTTTCTTGTATTATTAAGGCAAGACTATATTTGACTGTGCACAATTGTTAAGTTTTTTTTAAGTACATCTCTCCTAGTGTTGCATGGCTGATCCTGAGGATTTCTCATGTATGACAAATGTTATGTTATCTCAGTGCTATATCTCACTGTTTTGTTATAACTAGTTTATTTGTGTAAAGAAAAATCTATCTCCTTCTGTACAAAGGTAGTTCTGAGCATGACATTTAAATCACTTACAATATGGCACCAAAGAAATAGAGGCTTTAAGACTAGAAGAAGCCTTTGTAATCCATAGCTAGCAGGGTTTTTCTGCGTTGAAAATTTTAGATAATGAAGTTGTCATAGATTGGATTACCTTAGTAATGATGTATCTGATTCTGACATATAATGTCAGGTTGCAGCATTTACTTAAAGTTACTTTGTGCTTTGTATTCTGACACAGTATGACTCACATAGCTTGACTTTATATGTCTTAAACTGACACCTTGCCATAGATATGCAAATGTTCCCATTTTCTGAAAAGAGCAATTAAAATACTCTTGATAAACCTAGAGTTCTACAGAAAAATACTGATATTTTTCCACATCATCAGGATATAAATAGTATTACACAGAATTTGCTAGCACTCTTTAACATTTCTTTAAATGTACAGCGGTATCTGTGCAACAACAATAAAGAGATACTGTTCTGAAAACAATATTCAATGTAAGACTGTAAACCTGCTGGTAAACAGTAATGTTACTTGATCACACGCTTTACACTTTTGAAGATACAGCACACACACATATAAGCATAAAACTATAATAAATTCAACATGTTGTATTTGGTTCTCAATATCCAAATTTTTCATGGGCTTCTTGTTTTCTGGTGTACATACATCAGAAGCAGTTAGGCTCAGCTATTGTTTGTCCTTATCAAGGCCAAAACCACGTTATCAAATATCTTCTGTACCTTGTTAGCATCATTTATTGACTTCTGTTCATTTCCAGGGTTGTCCAAAGTCCTGATTTTTCAAACTCTTTAAATACAATGTCCTTCTTTGAAAATTTGTAAAGAATTAGAGGATGTCCCAGATGAACAATATGAAAGCTGGAGGTGATCATTGTCAGTCAAAGGGATTTGAGGCAGAAAGTGTTTCCACTGGAAACATTCTTGCCTAATTTAAGTTATAGTCTAAGATATGTTTCTGGTTTATAACGAACATGGTAAAGTTGATAATCCCATGTAAATTTATAAATTATAATTGTTGTATTTATTGCTATGGACACAGAAGACTAACTACTCTATGTTGTAAGGCCTAAGTTTCAGCAGGCTGGTCCTCATCGGAATCAACAGAATGGGATCCAAAATATTTATCACACCCTAAAGAAAGTCACTTAAGGCTCTACTCAGTTGCTCACATTTCCACTTTTGAGTGAAAATGACCAAGCGCTGTTTGAGGTACGCTAGGGTATCTCAAGCATTCAGGTGGTGGCAGCAGATGGGACACCTGTGTGAAACCTATGATCTACTGGAGTAGGAGCTGGGGACCAGATGGGATATCCTAAAGTATCTCTGACAACATGAGACAGCTACTTATGAGTCAGTGAATTCAGTCCTTAAATCAGGGTACCACATGCAGCTGTCAGTGACTATTCAGTAAGAAATTAAGGAGGTGAGAGGTTAAATTTAAGGGAAATATTTTAAATTCTGCTTTGCCCACAAGCTCTGTCAGGTGCAGCACAGAGACAGTGTCCAGGCACCAGAGAGAAACAAGAATGCTTGTGTTTATCGAGGTCTTGGCTATTTGATCTTTGAGTTCCTCTTCCTTTTTCCTCTTCCCTCTTCCCTCTGAGCATTCCCATTCCTATTTAAAGACAGCTTGAGTATGAGTCTCTGTAGGAATGATTTTGAGTTTCATTTCAGTGGCTGGGGGAAGATGGGAGGTGGGGCGGCAGGTGCCCTAGATGCTCCAACAGGTATTCTAGATGCCTCTTCAGTCCTCTTAGGACCTACAGCTCTGTAATTACCTCTTTCATAGCAGAGAAATCACAGTACTCCCAGGACAGCTCTGCATGGGAAAGGAGTAATGGTGTGAATTCATATTCTAGAGTTTTGTAACTTTATTACTGTTGATTTGCTTTCTGCAGTACAGCTACTGAAGAAGAGATCCAGAGCCCATACTGTGCTACCCGAAGCATGTTTCAGGTGTCTACGTGCTGTCTCAGTCCAGCAAGACTATCGCTGCTGTTTACTTTACAGCTGAGATATGTTTTTCTTCCTCCTGCAAGATCGTAATATGTGTAAATTGAGGAATCTTTAATTCACCCCCGTACTGGGTGCTGCACATCCTCATCGTGTAGCACTGTTATCAATGGGCAAAGTATTTATTCTTAACCTAAACTTCCAGAGGGGAAAATCCATTAAAGCATCTGTCTCACATACATTGATATAATTTGGTCTACTACTACAGTAGTACTACACTTATTCATCAATAAAAAAACTGCTGTGTGAATATGTATTTTTATATGATGATCTGCTTGTTAAATCCTCTACTCAGAAGTTGGAAGACAAACACTTCTCTTATTGAAGAGCAACAAAACTCATACATTTCATGTCCAAAATACGCTCTTCTAACTACTGTCTTTCTTATACATACTATGTGAAATAAACTCTGTGTCCCACCAACTGAAGAGGATATGTCAATATGCAGCGGGAAATGCAAATACACTTGGTCAGAGAACAAACAGAAAAACAGAACTGAAGAGAAAAATCTGTAGACTACCAGTTAGGTCATACCAGTTTTGGAGAGGAAGGACAATGTCATTCTTGATATTTGAAGATCATCTTCTACAGCTGGATAGTTTTGTACTCCAAGAAGTACTTTAAGACCGAGAAAGTACTAGCAATGGGGAGCCTGACACTGTAGTCCAGTGATTGTTCCTACGTCCTGTCCCTTGATTATTACTTAAAGGCAAAGTTTGCTATGTAATGAGAAGAACTCTCAGACTAGAGATTTCTGTTGTCGGCAAAGTAGTCTAACAACTAGGCAAGAGGTAGAGGACTGATGTCTCAATGGAGAAATGGAATACATGGAGTTATCCTGTATCCTGTGGTTGAAAAATGCTCTTGCAAAGGCAAAAGTATGTATATGAGTCTACCGAAGCTCAGGTGGGCATGTGAGGTGGTCTGCTTTCTTTGCAGATAACATTAAGTGTTTATATAAAATACAGGCATTACTATCTGAGTTTTTCAATGGAAGAAAATCCAGTTGCTGTGTTTTACGGTTGATTTGTGTAGCATGTTCAATGTGCATTTTGGGGGTTTTGGTTTGGGATTTTTGTGAAATATGGAAATATGATTTTGTGGCAATTGTATAGGAGACTAGAATTTGTTTTCTATAACTAGGTAAGGCAAGTGAGAAGAATGCTTATAAAATCGATTATCCAGAAGAAGGATTAAATCTCTGGGTTTAGGCAATATGAGATCTCTAAAGTAAGTAGAGAGAAAACTGTGACTGAATATTTGTAGCAGATTTTATCAAGATCCTATTTCTATTTTCATTTTTTTTTAAATTAGGCTTAATAGAAAAATCTCTGTTACATGGGTCAGTCCAAGTTTAGTGGGTCAGAGTTACAAGTTTAACTCTGATTTTGTTACTTCTCATTGAGATTATGTACATAAATCTCCATGCCTTGGCATGACTGTGTATAACTGTGTTGTATTTCTCATCTGTCCCAGTTTTTATGGAGTCTAAATGCAATACAGTGTTACAAAAAAGTAAAACTTTTGAAGTTTTTCACTTCAATGTTTATTAACAACAGAATTGCTGAATCAAAACTAAGATCATAGAATATTTTGTTTGTGTAAAATCTCTTTTGCTTTATATTAAGCTTTCTATATGTAGTTTTTCTTCTGTTTTGCCGATGCAACTTTGCAACTGCTGATGTTGAGCATAATCCCGCTTTTACTAAAGTTAATACATTTTTGTATTAACTACAGACAGACCATGCCAATATTAAAGACCCTGTGAAAATGGAATTATTATCATTTTACCGGCACCACTCTGAATTTACAACTATACTAGTGAGCAGTGTTTACATCTTATTGGAGAGGGATTCTATGTGTTACCAGAAAGATTGTGCGAGAAGCACTCCTCAAACGGACGATGCGCGCAAGAGATGATGAGGTGTCTTGGTGCTCTCAGCACAGCCCCTCCTGTAGGCTCTGCAGTGGGTGACAGCTCCTGTGACGGTGGGGATCCTCTTCTTCTGCAGGTGAAGGAATGATGGCAATTAGGATTTGTTTTCACTCTGCTGTAGGTGCCCCAGGCAGCTCAGATACCAGAACAGGTAAGGAAACAACCTCTGCTAGGTAAATGCCTAGCTATCATGATTCTCCAACCTGGAGCAAGGTGAAATTAAAGATTACCTTGCTGTGCCTTGAACTGAAGTTCAGTTTCTGGCCAGATAAAATTCAGAATACAATAGCTGTAACCTAGCCCTTTATCAAGGCAATTTATTAATTTGCAGCCTTTCAGAGAGTGCAGTAAATCAGAATTTTCGACAGAGAATAGGTCTGTTCGTATCACTAAGAGCTCCTAACCTGCTGGTTCCCATATTTTGGAGAAAAAAGCCAACAGCAGCAAAGTGGTGACCAGAGCTAAATATTCCACAGGTCCAAGAGCTGTCTTCAGAAACTGGAACCAAATAAACAAAGAAATAAATAAAATGAGAGAAGTACAGAACATTCTTCAGTAAGAGCAGGAGGGCAAGATAGTACCCAATAAGGAGAAATTATTTGAAGCCCTGGTTGTGTAAGGAACTATTTTATAGAATTAATTTTTCAAACAAGAAACGAGTGTTTGATCTAAAGCTAGTGAATAGTGATGTTTCTGCTGGCTTCAGTAAAATAATATCTACTAATATAAAAACAGGTAATCATAACAGATGGACAGTAATTGAATATAAATGTGACCACTCATTATTAAAAGGGGCAGGAGACCAAGGTGTGTTGAGTTAGCATAACGATTAAGATAATTTTGTAATATAGAAGTTTTCCTAAAAAATAACAGGGCCTAGATAATGGATAGCTCGATCAAGATTCTGTGTGCTGAAATTAAAAAAAAAAGGAAAGGGAGAGGGAAATATAGTTTGCTAATGTAAATGTGTTGCAATTGTAAAAAACAACTGACAAGTTATATGCAATTGGAGTTTAAGCCTCGTTTTTGTGCAGTAAGATGTGGAATGAAAATTTCAAAGAATTTGGTTTAGGTTACCAATTAAAACTGAAAACTGGATGCATATCACATTTCATATATTAGAAGAGAAAACACAAATAAAAATATAAATAAATAAAAAAAGTCAATAGAAACAAGGGAATTTTACCACAAGATTAAATATTTGCTTTTAAAATAACGAGTGAAGCATCTAACAACCTTTCATCTGCTAAGACTGAGACTAAAAAACAGTTAAAAAAAATCCTCACAGAGCATGTAATTCTCCAAAACATGTGTCAAAATATACACATGTTTAGATGAAACAAGCTCATACAAATCCCCATAAACCTAGTATATACATATCTGTGTAGCTGTTATTTTGAATGGAATAGCAGAAGAGTCACAATTCAACAAGATGGCAGGCTGCACTTCTATTCTCTGAATGCAACGTGCTATATTTATATTAAGTAATATATAAATATATTATTTAGCAGTACTTTTATTATAAATTATCATAAATATATTACTTGAAATATGCGCTATTGAATATAAAGTTAATGCCAATAAAGCGAATGTAGTAAGTGGTTCTTATATGAAAGCATCTCTGAAAACATGATTTTATGAAAGAAACTTTCCCATTTAAAAATGAGAGACTCTAACATAAGCTTTAAGTAGGACAAAGTGTTCTTAGACTAGGAATAATCCATAACAGATTGAACACTCTAAAATAAAATTGCAAATGCACAACACTAATTATCTTACAGATATAATATGAGAAATGCTGAGATATGTATTAAAAAGGAGGAAAGATTCAAATAGTTTGGTTGCTATAAAATTAAAGCTAAATTATTCTGACAGGAAAAAAATATATAGGTCCAGATTATGAGTGGTTCAAAAGAATTTGGAGATATGTTTAATTATTTTCTCCAGGTACATTTGTAGCTGAGCCCAAAAGCTTGCAGTGTGCTTCCAGAGCAAAACCAGTAAAGCTTAAAATTACAGATCTAGATGCTTCATGTATCTGCAATGCTGGAGATAAAGGGTATTGCAAAATGGTATCTGTACCCAAGAAATATAAACTGCTTTGAATAGACTTAAGGTTTGGTAAGACATCCACAGATAACTGTCAGAATGATTAGTGTTCTTTACCTGAAAAGTATCACGCTTCAGGTTGACAGAGAAATATAACTGTGGGGGTTGTGGGTTTTTTTCCTACTGGGACTGAAAAGAGAAATAAGATTACGCTTGGGAGCACTCATGTTTTGCTGAGACAAAGTAACTTCCAAATCAGAGTCAATAAATTGATTGTGACTATCTGTATCTCTAGTAGGACACAAAGGAGTCTATTTCAAAGGCAAAAAATGAGAAACAGCTATCGTCATTTTGATGAAGTTTACAATGTCTTGTCTGTTCCTGGAAAGCTTGTCATGCCTACTGAATTTTTAAATCTGTACTGATACAGAAATATTAAAAGATTCATTTCAATAGAGACTAGATGAGTGAAAGTGAACGCAGGAGATCATAGAAAGACAATTTTGCAAATACTAGATTCGAAGAGAAAGGCAAACATCTGCCTTTGGCACCTGAATAACTAAAGCTAAAGAAAGCCTTTGACTGTGTAGAGTAGGAATCTCTGAAAATAGTTCTGTGAGATTTCACTGATAGTTTGAAAACTACTGAAAACTATGGCTGTGACCTTTGGGCCACAATAAAGTCCAGTGGAATCCACCTATGTTCAGACTGCTGAACAAGTATATCTTTTGCCCCATCGTTTCTGTTAGAATAAATGTCCAATAGAATTGGAAAATAAAAGGGATAGAATGGGTTATCAAAAGAAGGATACAATATAAACAATAAGGACCCAATATTGTTTTATTATGGAAGAGGACATGATGGATGCATAGTGAAGGTTTCATCTGAGTTTTTATTTAAAGCTTGCTTTTCTTTTTATCTTCTATATTCCCTCCCAAATCCTCAAACCTGCTGGCACCAAAATGCCTCTGGGTACAAAAGTATGCAGGAGACAATATTCTAAAATATTTACAATGGTTGGTTTCTTTTTTGTTAGACGATATTCTAAGATATTTACAATGGTTGGTTTCTTTTTTGTTTTTTTGGTTTTGTTTTTTTTTTTTTTAATGGATGGTCCAAAGGACAGGGTCTGTTACTTAGGGATATTTGTTAGGATAGTAATGTAGCCCAATAGGAATGGAATTTAACACATTTTAGTCCACAATGGATATCCACCATAGCGATGAATCAGAAGGCATAATGGCAACTAAACTCCCTGCATTGGTTATAGAAGGCAACTCAAGGACCTATGTTAGTTTCCTAAATTTTGACAATGTGAATAAATAAAAGATTGTCCAATGAGTTCTTGCACTGTATATGAGAGAACTTTGCTTCAGAAAGCAGAACTATTACCTGAAATGAAAGACAGAACAGGTTAAAATCTAATCTGAAGATAATTTGCCTGTAAGTGATCTAGAAGAAATACATCAGCAAATACTACAGAATAATGAAATAAAAAGTTTCAGAAACTTGTAAACTTACAAAAATATACTGACATGGAAGAAGAATAATGAGAAACTAAATGGTGCATTAGGACCTCTTAATGATCTGTAAATAAAGAGAAAGTAAACATTAGTGAGAAAAAGTAACACAGCTGGGGGCAATGGGAGGAAGACTAAAAACACATGGAAAAGCCAAAAACATAAAAAACAATAAAAAAAAAAGTGCACAATACAATGGTAAAATAAGAAGTGGGGACTAACTAGACAGGCAGTATTACGGGAGAAAAGAGCTGGGTGTTTCAATGGATTGCAAACTGACTGTAAATTAGCAGCATTATTTATGCATCTGCCCAAATAAATCAGGAATAATTCCTTTATAGGGGAAAACTCTGCAGTGCATTACAAAAGTGCATAATGGTACTATTGCAGCTGTGATAATCTAAATTATATTCATGGGGCTAATAAAACATCTTACCTTTCCCTACAACCTCTGCTTCATTAAGCGGAATAATGCATGTAAGACATAGAAGGTAATTATGATGCTTTGTTTGGCATGGGAGACATCTGGCACAATGCCTCTAGGACTGGGCAGTGGACTTTAAAAAAAACCCACTAATAGGAGAGAGTTTAGAGGACAGCAATACAAATTATTAGGGATGTGAAATAAAAACATCAAGGGAAAGAAGAAACTGAGGCAGCACAGTGATACTGGGCTTAAAATATTAAATAAAATGTAAAGGAAAGGAGGGGTTGATTAAGTATACTTCATGTCTACTAACGGTAGAACAAGAACTAATACGCTTATTTTGCAACAAAAATATTTAATTATTTTGTTTAGATATTAGAGTGAATTTACTAAGTATCTTGATGACTACCTAGGGAGGTTGTAGGGTCTCAATGCTAAGAGATTGTTCAGGATAGGAGTCAGAGGTGGGATAACGGATCTTTAATCCAAGCTGGCTGAGAAGCCATGCATCACAGATTATGATAGCATTTTCCTTGGAGTATGACTCTTTGTCCAGCATCCTGTGGGTCTGTGATGTGTCTCTGTCATCACAGTGTAATTCCAGAATGTTCCTATGATTGCCATAGCATCCGCCAGCTGACTTAGCACC
Source organism: Elanoides forficatus (assembly GCA_025311575.1). Lineage (NCBI taxonomy): Eukaryota > Metazoa > Chordata > Aves > Accipitriformes > Accipitridae > Elanoides > Elanoides forficatus. Next base: position 3,223,978 of record JAOBAS010000013.1, on the reverse strand, counting down.
TGCACCATCCGTTCGCAGCTTCTGCCGGCTGTGCAGTTTCCGTGGGTTAACTGTGGCTGGCTGCCAGATGCCCACCCAGCTGCTCTCTGGAAAAGCTCCTGGGTCAACATAAAGACAGAGAGATCACTTTCCAGTTACTGTCACGGGCAAAGCGTATTTCATTTGGGGAAAATGAATTTAATTTCTTGCCAATTCACATAGATTCCGATGGTGAGAAAGAGACAAAAATCTAAACACCTTCTCCCCATCGCCCTCTTCCCAGGCTCAACCTCACTCCCCTTGCTGCCTCCTCGGCCTCCTCCCTCCGCCGTGCAGCACAGGAGGATGGGGAACGGGGGTTGTGGTCAGTTCACAACAGCTCCTTTCTGCCGCTTTTTCCTCTTCGTGCTTTTCCCCTGCTCCAGCGTGGGCTCTCCACCCCCTCGCTGCCAGCACCTCGACACCTACACCCAGTGCAGCGGACAAGACAGTCCCGGACTGTAAAAATCTCCCGTTTTGTAGTATCTTAACAGCAGCATAGCTACAGGTCATGGGTAATGCACGTCAACCTGCAACACTAAAGGGCAAATTACAGTGTCAGTCCCTTCTGGAAAGGAACGGGAGTTGATCGGTTTGGGGTGGGGGGATAGGGACTCTGAGTTACAACCGTACGGGTACGTCTCTGTGAGGTTTGGTGCTGTGTCTCTAAAGAGTTAATATCACTACAACCTTTCCTTTTGTTAGTCTATTAACTACATTTGTTCTCATCGCGGATCTGTCCAGTTCTCCAAGGGCTGTTCAGCAAATCTATGTCCTCTAGAAGAAAAGCCTATCGCAGTCAGATAAAATCAGATAATCTAGACATCAGATAAACATTTTAACTTAATTTATTGATCAATTTTACACAGTCACAGACAATGAAATCAAAGGTTATTTTCTGTCGAACAGGTATGGAAATTTAGGAAGTAGTCTCAGATGTCTAGGGAAGCAAACTTTGGATTTTTCACCAGGACTGTTCAGTTCCTGATTGTGATATTCCCGCAAGATCTGTGTCATATTTTCATGAAAAGCATATAATTTTCTGAAAGCTTAGGTGTTGCAGGTGATTTGGTAATTTCAATGGAATTATTATCATCCATATTGTTTTCTACTGTCCACATATGTTCATATACATATGAGGAACTATATTATCCTTATAGATGTGTCCATAAATCAGGAATAACTCTTCTTTCAGCTGACTCTCCACAAAATTATATGAAATCTAATTTTGAAAAAACGTTTAAGCCTTCACGGAAATAGATAGGGGACTAGGCCTGCCACAAGTCCTATGTTAAAACTGTAACACATTCTGAATTTATTTTTTTTTACAGTTTAAGAGTTTTAGACCAAATTTTCTTGTGTAAAGCCAATGCTATAGTGTTTTTTTGAGTCAGGTAAAACAAGGAGTCGAATTTGTCATTTGGTGATCATTTGCAAAAGACAGAAGACTTTCTAAATTAAATTTTATGACTGGATTTCACATTGAGGAAAATTTCAAAGTTCTCTGCATGTAAAAGCTCCTCTAGGCATTGCTTACTGCTAGGAGTGAATGATGAAATTACTAATAATAATATGTGAAGAGCACATTAGAACAAAGCAGAATAGACAGGTAAGTATATCTAAGAAAATGGCAAATTTGGGGAAAGCAATCAACATCTGAAGGTGGAAATACTTTTTGAAGAAGGAATGTTTACTCTGGAAATGTTTTTGGTTTTTTTTTAATGATACAGTCTTATTACATAATACTTTCATTAAATACAAGTTATATAAATACAGAGATAAAACATCAGGGTAATGCTTCTATTCTGAGAAAAAAGTTAAACAGTTTACTGAGAGAGAATGATGCAATAATTAGGTTAAACAACAGCTTTTCACAAGAAGAATCATATGCTGTATATTTTTGACAATCAAAATAAGATTTTTGAGCGTTTCCCTGTAATGTATATGTTTGTATACTGAGTAATATTTTCTGTATGAAGTGTATAATTCCTGGAAACAAAAGAGAAATTAAAAATTAAGCTTAAAATTAAGCTTTCCTTTTGTTGCATTTGTTGTTTTGAAAATAGACAGTCTTTAAAAAAAAGGAAATTTCTTGATCAGTTCTTTTTGACATATAGATTAGGATTAACTTTTGGGTTTTCCTTGCCTTCCTCTATATTCTTTCCTTTTTTTTTTTTGGCAAGAAATGTTCAAGCAATGCTTGAATATCCTTTATCTATTCTGTGTTTAGGGTACTCAGTAAATTTCTTTTATGTGAAGACTTTGTGACATAAGAATTTCAGCTATTTTAAAACCCATTCTCCTAAAAAACTTTCCTATATATTGGCACTATAGAGAAAAGTATCACTTTGGATCACAGCACCCAACTATTAATTCTTACACTCTATTACACTGCAGATGGTTTAAGGTGAAGGGCTCAATTCTCTGCTGCAATGAGTCACTTAGTAGGTTAAGCAAACAAATCTCTATAGTAAACAGCTTCTCAGCTTCGGAAAGAACAAAAGCTTTTCCTCCTTTTTCTCTAAATCAATGTTTCAATTTCTCATTCTAAATGCTCAACTGCCAAAACATCCTACTTCATTAGTCAGTGATGTTCCTACAGAGCTCTCCTTGTATTGTTATTGCTTGATTTCACAAGTCCTTTTCTGAAGAGGCATGAACAGGAGAAGTTGCTAGGGAAGGAGTGGGAACAGCCTCTATATTTAGTCTCAAAATCTCTCAGCACTGTTCCACACGACGGCAGACTTTAGTGGCCATCGTAACGGGCATTTTTCATCCATATTTGTCCTATATTCTCTGTGTGCTCCCTTCTCAGATACGCCTGCTACTCATGGTGCAGGCAGGAGCATGGCAGTGGTGGTGAGGACATCTTACACAACTGATCCAGCCTCTAAACAACGGTTCGCCTGGAAAACACAATATTTCTCATTGATATGGCAGAGATATCGGGCTTGGAGCAGTCTGTGTGACTGAGTAGCTACTTACTTTGTAAACTTTCCTAATTTGCACCTTTCAATCTACATTACACCTACAGGGCCATCTTCAACTCTGAAAATGATTTGGAAAGATGAGTTAGAGGTTAAAAAGCAGTTCTTGATATTCTTCCTATAGTCTGATATCCTTCCCTCATGTAGTTTCACGGAGTGAACAGTCAGATATCTGTCGCGCATCAGAAGGGAAGTGCGGAAATGGAAAATGTTTGTGAACTCAACGTTTTTAACTAAACCCCAGAATTTCCTGAGATTTGTTACTATCTCCTTGTCTATAATGCAACTCTACTTTTGTGATCTTATTTTTTAATGTTGCACGAAGATGCGCAATTATGACCTGATTAGACCAGAATTTGAACACCTCTTTCAAGGTCAGGGGACGCTGAATGAAATTAATACAGCTGAAATAAAACTTCATATTTTTTATAAACCCTTGAACTGTTTTTTTGTAGAGGAACAACCTTTTCAAAGTACTTTGTCATACATGCCAGCTTGTGATGGCTTCTTAGATAACAGTTTATTTGATTTATAGAGTATATTAACAAGTTGTATTTGTTCTTTTTTTCCCCAGTTTTTTTCTTTTTAATGCTGTTTGAGAGCTCACACTGCCAGAAAAGTATGTATTATGAGGTAAGTTCCACTTCTTTGATTAAGCAAATAGCTCCATCCATTTGACTAGCACAGTTCCTGAAGTATAGGACAATGTAATGAAACCACAAAACGTGCACTGATTTGTACTATATTTGCACTTCCTATTTTGAGTATAATTTCCTGTTACTACCAGGAGATATTGCAAGGAATATCTTGCAAATTGCAAATTAGTCACTCAGGTTATCAGACATGTCAGTCTTCCATCTTTGTTCCCTTTTTCTTTGTTTTCTGGACCTTTTTCACTTTGATTTGGTAGTATATAGCTCATATTCCATTCTATTATGGATTTAATTTAATGGCAATTCATTAGGAGTGAAAAATATTGTCACCTGAAATTTGTATTCAGGAAATATTTTGTCACTGAGCATAAGGAATCATATTTATGCAAATTCTGAGCCTTTACTGATGAAGGGCTTAATATCAGTTGATCAAGTGCCTGTCTTTGAGGAGCTTTGTGAATTTTCAGCTCTGAGGGTAATTCACAAATGAGCAATTCCTAAAGTTAATGTATTTAGAAATAGATTAAAGAAAAAATTGCGTTCTGTTACTATATTTAAGAGATTGATCAATACATTATTAACTGTAGTGATACACGAGATCTTTACTTTAAAATGTCCCTGGAGAGAACCTGAGTATTTTTGTTTTAATAAAATACTAATTTCATGAGCAGCAGGAACATTGTCATGATTAAGAAAGGAAACATAAGAATAAATTAATATAAAAAAGCCTGGTTTTTCTTTAAACTGGCGTTGACTTGGAGGAGCAGAACCTGAGTTTCAGCACACACTGTATTTTTTAAAACCTTTATGAAGAAAAATATAATGTGACCTTCCTTGCTGCATTTATTGCATCTACCAGTCAAATGCTGGGCTCTGATAGGCACGGCAAAGAAAGAAAAAAACAGAACTGACTTCAAGGAGGAATGTGATATAAGAATGGCAATAAATTTCATAGTAGTTGCATAAAACAAACAAATAAATTGGTATAAGAACAAAGCAAGGTGAATAACACCTTATGACTAGGAAAAAAGCCTGAAGTGGTAATAGGGGGAGAGAGAGTCACACTGTGGGAGGAATGAAGAAATGTGAACGGGACTCATGGCTGGTTGGAGGCAAGTGATATTAGTGATACCGCCTCGGCAGGGCTTTTTCAGTTAGTTTTTGATGAAATGAGATATGTGAATTTCCACTTAAATGGGGTAAAGTAAGTGAAGGTCTTTTTCAGTGATAATATAAGATATAGAATCATAGAATCATAGAATGGTTTGGGTTGGAGGGGACCTTTAAAGCTCATCCAGTCCAACCCCCTGCCATGAGCAGGGACATCTTCAACTCGACCAGGTTGCTCAGAGCCCCGTCCAGCCTGAGCTGGAATGTTTCCAGGGATGGGGCATCGACCACCTCGCTGGGCAACCTGGGCCAGGGTTTCACCACCCTCATCATAAAAAATTTCTTCCTTATATCTAGTCTAAATCCAGCCTCTTTTAGTTTAAAACCATTACCCCTTGTCCTATTGCAACAGACCCTGCTAAAAACTTTGTTCCTGTCTTTCTTGTAAGCCCCCTTTAAGTACTGAAAGACTGCAATAAGGTCTCCCAGGAGCCTTCTCTTCTATTTTACATTTTTTAAATATAATTTTCCTCACCTCTTAACACAAAACTGTTACATTTTAACACCCCTAACTCCTATTAATATATCAGAGAAAGGTAAAACCTATGACCCAATGAACCAACTTTGTGAGCACTTAATGTGCATGTATCTGTGTAACAGACAGAATGGATATGGAGGGAAAACAATAAAAATAGTATCTCAGAAAGAAGTAGTATTTCTTTACTGGCAAATAGCATCTAAAAATATTTGTTGAATTCCAGGTTGCGCTTGTTTCCTCCTCCTTAAAATCTAGTCTGCCTCACATCTTTTAATCATTAATTGCAAGAAATTTAAGGTGTTATGAATGAATAAATTGTACAAGAATTACAGTGTATTTATAGGATACATTGCTTATTTTGGGAGCACATCAGCAAACATGAATATGTGTTATTTCAGTTTATAGTACCCTCTTTTAATTTGTCATGAGGAAAACCAAACATTGCATGGACAAGGCATTCCAACTCCCTCTTCTTTTCATCTTTACTTCCTTTTTTTCTAGAAGGTTCCTTATAAGTGTAAAGATCAAACCTCTTCTGTAAGAATAATATGGTAAAATACATGAATTGCTTTTTATACCATAAAAAAAAAAGCTGGAAACACTGAACATTTGAAAACTTTTCTGCAGAGGAAAAAGCAGAAACTTCACCTTATTTTAAGAAATACTGAGTTATATGCACTGCATAACATATGTTCACTGGTATTTTGGATTCTTCAAAAGCCAGAATGCCTGTAATATAATATTTTTTGTTTAAAAAAAAAAAAAGATAGGGGATGAAAATTACTATCTAGAAAATTTGAACAGAAGGATTTTTTTGAGAGAGTTTACCTTCTAGCAGAATTGAAAAGAAAGAGAGGGAAAGAACATGAGGAGAACAATACAGGAGCCAGTAAGTCACTAAGCTACTGAACAAAGAACTCCAGTTCCCCTCCCTTTTAAGTTTCTTCCCTGCATGAATTTGTCACTCTCCTTTGGTTTTCAGAAATACCCATTTTATTTACTAGAGATTCAGTCCCCTTCACAAATCAGTACAAAGTGTGCCATGTCAAAAGCAGCATTTTCTAAGTGATTTAGAATTTAACTCCTTGAAGTCTCTGAAAATCCCTTTGCTGTGTTATCTGTTCTATAAAAGCGCTTTTTGGACCCAGCCAATCTCCTAAGCAGCAGTTTTAGGACCTGATTAGATTCCCATTACCTGTCAGCAGAATTTTGACACTTATTTCAGATGAGAGCAGGACTAGGTCTGTAATCTGGTGGTAATCATGATTTTGAGGTCTTAAAAACCACCTTTCCATTGATTATTATGGTCATCAGTGTTTTGGAGTCACCATTTCATAATTAGCTGTTTCATTTCTTAAAAGCCAGCCTTTAAGATATACTTCAGTATTTAGAAAGCCACAATGAACTTTTGGGTATAAAGCTGTTTCCATCAAGTCTTGTTGAGTTACAGATTGAAGCAGCAATTGGATCCCAAAGCACCAAATGTAGAAAAGATTGGGGAGGAGAAACCCCACAGAGTTTTTGTGTTTTGGTATTTGAGTACTTATATACTACCTTTTCAAAACCTCTGCAAATAGGTCATGTATTTTTGTAATCATAAATGTCTACAGATATTTTTATAAACATCTTAAATAGAAAATCCCTTGAGCTCTCATTGGCAAATGGCACTATCTACAAATGTCTTGAACATGATAACAGTGTTGGAATCTGAGATTTTTAGGAGCACAAAACTGTGTGAAACATTGCTAGCATATGACTTTATGGCAAAATTGCAAAGGATACGGTCCACTGTCATACCAAAGTACCTTTACAAACATGCCCTTAAAATAAGCTATTGGTGGAGTTGGTTGCATTACAACCAGAGCACTGAGAAAACTATACTTCTTTTAGTGCCAACAGATTTTTACTTTTAGTACCCAGGTTAACCTGGGGCTTGGGCAACTCTTTGAGCATAGCTTATCCATCTAAAGCCAAATTTATTATTCCCTTTTCTGACATTATGTTCTGTTGGTATTAAAACACATCTTCACAAGCCAAATGACTGTGGCTCCTTGGGATTTAGAAGTACAATTATAGCAAGAGCAAAGTAAACACTGTTTCAATTACAAGCATTAGTGAAATATGTGGGAAGTTTTGCAGTGTTGTTATAATTAAAATTTTGTCAAAGTTATCTTTGTTATTCCTTGTTATCAGAGGATTATAACTCTACAGTGAACACTGAGAAATTTCTGAACAAGCTTTCTTTTGATTCATAAACAATTTTCTTCTCAAGTAAACAAATAAAACTGTACCCACTCAGTTCTTTGATGTACAAATGGTTTGGAAAAAGAAATTTGAGACTTCTTGCCTTGGAAATGTACTTTCTTGAAGAGAGGAAGAGAGAAAGGCAATGTCCCGTTCATATTAAAACTTTGGAAAATAGCTGGGAAAATTATCGTTGGAGTATATTCTGCTCCTTTTTTGGACAAAAAACATCATGTCCTGCCTAAGCCAATGGAAGATATAGTTTAATGTTATTCATCCTATCTTCACCAGGACCTTTTTTGAAGATGGACACCATGTGTGAGGTAGGGTGCAATGGAAGTTTGTGCAGCTCATGCCATCTCTGGACCACAGATGGGCAGACTCTGGGCTCTTGCAGTAGGTCAGTCTTCCAGGCTGGAAAGGGAGATTCCTGGGAAGGACCTCTGAGGGAGTGCCAGTGCCTCAGTGCTCCAGCTGGTGTACATTAAAATGTTGCTTGCATTGCTGGGATAAGAAAATGAAGAGTGTAATCATTACTGTAATATAGTAATAGCACCCATAAAGTTGGTGTAACTACTGTGGTTTTATTCTGATATCACTGAAAGCAAATCATGGCCCTTTGCTCTTCACATTTTTCCTTTAAGTGATAAACTTTAAATTACTTCTTAGACTACAGGTGGCTTGGTTTACTTGACTTATTTAGTCAGGTTTAGAAATATTTTGGTAACAAGGGTCCTGTCACGAGGAATTCATTTTATATGCATAGCAAAAGAACTGATCTGACTGAAGTAATTTTGTATTAATGCTGCTCCCACATGTATCTCTTTAGATGTTCTGCTTTAATCAAAGATTAATTAGGAGTTAGTAGACATTTATTTTTTTTTATAACATTGTTTTGGGATTTCAGACTGCAGTCATCCTTAGGGTCAGTTTGGGCCAAATTTATGGCTTTGCACTTAGAGCTCTATCAGAGATAAATGGAACTCTTACTGTTATTAGCTACTATGGTAATATCTATCAACATGACGAAGATTCACTAAACAAGAGATTTTACTTTTTAAATAGTTTAGACAGACAGAGGATGAAAGGAGGAAGAGAGGTGGAGGTACCTATGTGGTACAGAAATTCTTCTTCTGGCTTCTAAGTCCAAAATTTAGAGCTTTCAAATCATCACCCTCTCACTCTCTAGAGCTAAACAGGTTATGTGCTATTCTCTCCTCCCTGGAAGGCAGAGTTTTTATGGCACTTAACGATATACTCCTAAGCTTATGCCAAACTGAATAGGTAGATGCTAAATTTTCAGCACCAGGGTGTTTACCTCCACCCTGTCCACAAAGCAGGCTTCCCACTGCCTAGCCTGCCTGTGAGGCAAGGGCTGGGATCCATGCCTCTGTCTGCCAGCTGGCTGTTCTGAAGAAATGAGAAATAATTCATACTTGCTCTCTTTCTGTGGCTGAAAGATTACTTAATTGCTTCATGCAAAGTGGAGCACATTCGGTGGGCAAAATTAAAAGTATATTGATGATCCGGTCAAATGTGTGCCTGAATCTTGTGTATATATCTTGAGCTAATTTTTTATTGGTCTGTGTGCCAGATATAGTCTTGCCTAGTAGCAAAGAACTCATCATGAGATAGTTACCTAAAAACCAAACAAGTCCCACTAAAAGTCTGCCAAATTTCAATTTACTATGCTATAGTTGTGCTATTTAATACCTGGATTAGCTGATTGAAAGTTAGCACAGGCATGTCCGCAAGGGCTCCATCTTGCACCTTTGTTTGAAAGAGAATTATTTTTTTCATGGAAATCAGAACAGGTAGAGGCAAAACTTGGCAAGAAACACTCTCATCCATATTTTCTGCAGATTAACAACTCTATATTCAGTAAATTCATTTTTATGGATTGCAGCTTTAGATGCCATCATACAGAGTGCTTAGCTGTAAGCTGAAAACAACTCAGTTGTAAGCTTGTATGTAACTTTGGCTATGTTATACATATATATATGTATGTACACATACTTCAAGATTAGTCTAGGAGTTATGCTAGTGTACCAAAAAAGCGTAAGATTCTTGTGAATCTTTTAGTGTTTGTTCAGCACTTTAGGAAAAGGCAGTAACAGAGCCTAGAGTGAAAAGTTCCTGTCCGGGACCCAATGCAACTGGACAGTTTGCTTCTGCAGCACTATAACTAACTCTGTGCCAGTTTACTATGAATTTTAAACATGAAATTCTGAAATATACTTTTATTTGATTTTCCATTATTGTCTCCTTCTAGAAATGATAATTAACCACCTCTCTAGAGGCAGAAGAGCTAAAATATATTTGACTTGCTTGATGAGATATAAACCCACTTCAAATATGGAAATAATATGCTATGATATATATCAGGAAAAAACTCACCCTAATATGCTGGTTTTTGTGTGTGTGGCTGCCTCACACAGCTCTAATTTACATTCATTCATTCTTTCAGTCTTCTGTACACAGACAGCAGAAACTTAACCACAGTTTACTGAAAAAAAAATCATTGGAAATTTATGAAAATACATATATATATATATATATATAAAAAACCATTTTTATAATACTGAAGGTTGGTTGTGAGACCTACAGCTCAGCCCTTTCCTAGCCTAGGCTAGACTCACTGAGCCTCAGGTTTCTCAGCAGGGAAGCCACACAACTCCATTTCAGAAGTGGGACTGTCATCCTTTACTACAGTCTTCATCCAACAACATGTGGGGATCAATAACATACAGTGATTCAGCATGTGGTTAAGTGAAAGACCCAGAGAGTTTGCCTAAACACAGATGTCTGGTGTCATCCGAGATGCCACTTGGTATCTTCCTGGCTTCCAGCTGCTGCTCCCAAAGGGCACAGGCCCCCAGCAGCAGCAACGGGTCTATTTGAGGGTGCTTTAATGGCATGAAACCTCCACCTTTAGGTAGCTGAACCTTCTTCCAAGATGCACGATTCAGTCTGAGATAAAGTAATGTCTATGCAAGTACCTGTGTGGTAGTGGGTAGTCATATCAGTTAGTTAGCTAAGGGTCCCTGTCAGACAGTAAAGGCTTAGCCGGTAGAGTATGGACAGCGGTTTGGCTCACTATAAAAGTGATCCTAAAGTAAACACCATATTACTGCTTAGCTCGCTCTCTTGAATCCGTCAACTGCATTTACTAGATCTCCATTATCTACAATGTAAGCCTTGACACCTCATATGTCTGTAGATGATTTAATGTAGACACCTAAATATAACTTTTTAAATCTTGAACTGTATCCTGCCCTAGATATTTACTCTTAGATGTTAACAGCTGAGCTAGTCACCCCAGGGTCTTTTATAGTGAATGGAAATTTTAGATCCATTTTAGAGTTCTGCTTTTGATTAGATGAAGTGTGTGCCAGCAGTATCTATTTCTCTCCTTTTACTGTAAAGGGACCCTGGGGTGAGTAGCTCAGCCATTAATATCTACTAGTTCCTGAAATTTACCATGTTAGTGGTTCACCCAGTTTCTTTATCGTTAGGATTGCTCACAATCTTAAATTTAATAACATTCTCAAATGCACTAGTATGCTAGAAAGTAGAATATGAAAAGTTAAAATATTTTTTTTCTTGCCACAGAATTTGTAAGACCAAAAGGAGCTACTGGCTGCATGCGTGTTTCTGCCATCTACTGTTTTTCATACTTGAAAAATGACCTACTGAGATTTTTACCAGATTTTTACATTGAATGTTAACCAATGAAAAGAGCTTGTCAAAACAGCACCAGCAACCCACCTTCTCTGTGAAAGCAACAAAACTAAAAATACACTATTGATAATATTTCCAACTGAAAATTAATTTTATTTAAAAAAAGCAAATCCGCAAGGAAATGTGTGAAAACTGACAAAAAGTTTTAAAGTTCCATTTCCAGTTCTATAGGCAAAATCATAACAATTCAAGGCAAGAATATACCTTCAATGAAGCAAAAAGCTCTTAGATCTTTGTATTGATGTTAGTCTGAAGATATATGGTGCAATTTAGTTTCTTTCCTACCTTATATTAAATTGAAACACCAACTCCCATTATACTTGACT
>JAOBAS010000013.1:3175399-3200790 GCA_025311575.1 Elanoides forficatus | reverse complement strand
GTTCCCCTCAGGAGAGAGTCTCCTACCACAATGACCCATCTTTTTCTTTCTTTTTGGAAGCGGTTTTGACGCAGGGCGTAGACCGGCTTAACCTCGGCGACACCTCCAAGCTGGATGAACCACCCTCAACCTCCTCAACCCCCCGTCGCTAATCCGAGGAGCTCCTCTCCAAATCAACTTTTGCTTGTTTGATCTCATACTGAAGAAAGCGTTTTATACACATACAGGCCAGAGCTGTATATTTCAAGAAAGCATAATCTGTAGTTTAAAGGCCATTCTGATGATAAATAATAATGAAAATATGAAACTATTTACAGGCATAGAAGCTCTATGTCCTACTTGTATTACAATCACTTTCATTTTTTATATGAGGTCATGATAAGTAAAGGCTATCTAAATTGTCCCAGTTTTCTATTTTTTTCACCTGATTTTACTTTTCCTAAAAATTAGCTGTGGTGATTGTCCATGATGTTATTATATTGCTATAGCAATGACCCCTCGTGTAGGAAGCCTGAGTTTTGCACCAGCTTATGTTCAACACTTTTCATATCTGGCAGGAACCGTTAGCATTTGAGTATGGTGATGCAGCTCAGTCTAATTGCTGCAGAATTCCTGTTTTGGCCATTCAGCTAGGAAAAGGAAGAACTAGACTAAAGAGAGACACAGTGGTCTCCATGCCCTCTATTTTCTTCTTCCCTGTGACTGAGAAGCCCATACGCAACAAGGACACAGGAAAAAAGTTGGAAGAATGGTAGAGCTAAGACTTTCTTTGATATCTTTGCTGCTCTGAAGGAGATTTCCTTGAGCAACTCAAAGAAAATAGCCAAAAGACCAAGCACATAAGTATTTAGTGACTATAAAAGGAGATGGCATAAGATGTCCCACTTTTTGACTTTGAAAATCTGTTCCCTATGCAGCTGCTGGCAGGGTGACTATTCTGCTGCATGGTGACTTCTGAGATTCTGAGATTTGCTTTAGTTCTCCACCGGAAGGAAAACAGAAGTCTTTGTGGAGCACAATATTAGATCGATGTTCAGGACAAATCCAGGGCTTTCAGTGTGGGGTGAGCGCTCTTGTCCCCTTGTGTCTGAGGGGTTTTGAGTTGTTTTGGATTGAGCAGGATAATAATTTGATCTTCAGCCTTCCCTATGTTTGCACCCTAACCACGAGACATGAGAGTCTTGTTACTTCTTTCTTTCCACTGACATTCCACCTTAGCTGTGGAACCTTTACCAGGAAAAAGTATATCTCTGGGAAACACACTAGAGGTGTTAAAGTTGCCATTCAACATAGATGTTCTGGCAAATTCTGATGTTTGCTTCATTAAAGGAAAACAAACACTTCTGGACACTTGGTGGGCGTCTTCTTGGTTGTCAACCCAAACACAAGCAGAGAAAGGATATGCATCAGAGAAGAATGGGGAAATATTTTCACCCATGTGAAATGGCTTTATTTGTCTGTATTAAGTGTCTTTTTTGAAGCACATAATGGGTTTCTTCCCGTTACGGGCAGTAGCATGGCATGTGAAGTGGTTTAGTTCTGCAATAATTCATTTTTTTTCTATGATATACTGTTTTCTTACGTTCTTTCCTTATACATCAGGTTTTCTTTGTGATATTCAGTGGAAACGCAAAACCTTCAAATGAAGAAATATCAGTCTTGCCCTTTCATAGAAAATCAATATCCTTTATGGTTTCTTCTTCTGCTTACTTAGACTTTGTCAAATGTATAATATGCCCCAGAAAGCCCTTCTGGTGTTCATCAATTATTGTTTTACTGCAAGCACAATAAAAAATTAAAATATGCTTTTATTTGGCAAATTAAAAAAGAGAACTTGGACACTTTGTTATAGCACACTTAAAATGTGAATGCTTGAGGGATTTTATCAGTGTTTCTGGGGTTTTGGTTTTGGTTTGTTTTTTTTTAGAGAAACATATGATAGCACAAATCTGTCTATTTAAAGGCAAAGAAGTAGGGCTGGTATCCCCGCTAGGTAAAATCACATCTAGTGCAAATGCTTGTTCACCCAGAATCTGAAATACTAGCAAATGAAATACTAGCAAAATTCTAAACAAGAATATCCTGCTAACAACCTAAGATAGGAATACTGCTTCAGTTAACTTCCACCAGTTGGGTTCATTGTGTGAAATACTCAGTTTCAGAGCTGATTTTTTTTTCTCTGGCTCTTTACCCTATTTATTGCATTCTGAGTTGTAACACCATGTAGTAATGGAAAGCTGCTTTAAGATAAGAAAATGAAAAAAATTGTGACCTTGTACTAAAGCATATCTAAGTTGTCCTCAATCAGTATATATAGAAGTATTTCTATGGCATTTGAAAATAAGGACAGATAGTATTTTAATGTTTTTACTCTCTGACTCATAAAAATCTGAGATTGTTCATTTTATGTATAAAATGGGACATGACAGTGCTGATTGATACACAAAATAATAAAAATACAGAGAGGAAAATTGGATATTTGTTCTTGTAAACTATGAACAAAGGAGTATACTCAAAGGAAATAAAAGGCAATAAATATAAAATTTATAAATAAACCAGGATTTTTACTTGTTTCTTGTCTTTCACAAAATGTCTAATCAGACTTTGGAAGTTGTTAGATTAATTAAAATACTATCGATATCAGCCAATACTATTTTTTTAAGTGAATATTTATAATAGTACTGAAAATTGTCAGACAAAATAAATTTCTGACTCAACTCTTCATGCATTAAAACATTGGAAAAGTAATAATTTTGCACCATATTGAGAAATTCCTAGTATTTTTAATTTGGATTTTTAAGGTTTAAAGTACTATTTTTTCTATCATGAATAAACAGACAACTAGATTAGTTGACTATGGTTCTTCTCTAGTACATTATTTCTTACAGTCTTATAAAAAGCTGTTGGGTTTTTTTCTCTTTAACATTTAATTTCCAGAAAACAATGCACAACCTTATTGAAATGATTTGAGTGTAGTCTAGTATCAATGGGAATGCAATCAAACTAAATAAAAATTGTTTATTTCCTTTCTTATCAGTGATAAAATGAGAATCCATTAAATGAAACTGACCTTTCCAAATCCCTGTAATTTTACTAATGAAATATACATTGGAAAAAAAAAAACCACCACTGTATTCGTTAGAGAAACAAAACAAACAAACAAAGGGTCTATTTCTGCTTTTTGCTGTAAAAATTAAATCCAGCATAGATCATCCAGATCTATGATGGCATATTTTGTTTCACTTTGTAGAATTTGTAATTATTCTGAAAGAAAAACACTGTAATTATTTAGGAAGAATCCAAAGAAGAACATTAAAAAATGTGATTCATACGCCAAGCTTATCGGACATAATCAGTGTGATTTGGCTAACTTTTTCATTGTGGGCATGTCACACTGACACACACAAAAAATGTATTACAATCATGGTATGAATTTTTCAAATTTCAACGAAGAAATTATTTCCCACTGTGCTTTTTATGTCACAGAAATTTCTTAGATGTTCTAGAGGAAGTAGTAATCTCTTATGTATTTCTGGTGAGAAAAGCTGTAAACGTGGGGAATGATTTCCCTTTTCCACGTCTAGGTCTCACAGAAGGCTACTCGTGGTTGTCAGATAAACAGATAAAAGAATAGTTCATAGAAAAACAGGTTTAGAAGGGATTCTAAGTTGCTATACAGCTCCTCCCCTTATCACAATGTGAGATTAATTACAGATAACTGTTTCTTATCATATATTCTTAAAAAGATTCTTCAATGGAGAGTCATGGCCTCTTCAGGCAATCTATTCTAGTAGGTTTTCAAGTAGTGAGCTTAGCTAGGCTCACAGTTAGTTTTATATGCTAGGTCTGAAGTACTACTCAGTTGTCTCTTACCTATGAAATCCCAAACATACTCGACTCTGAAAGGCAGTACTTTGGCAGTGAAATACTATTCAGATGGTTCCTTGGTTTCCATAGCTGAGAAAAACCTCAGAGATCTTTGCATATCAGCTAGAAAAAAAAAAAAAGCTTGATCTCAGATATGTTTTAAGTTTGTACTTTCTTAACATCTACTTTTTGAGTCTGACTTGCGTTTCCAATTGTATAATCAAAACCCAAATTTTGTGCTTTCATGAAGTAAAATGTGTTGTTTTCATTTTAAGTTTTTTTAGCATTACAAATATAACAACCCATTCCTGAGAAATCATGATTTAGTTCACTATAATAATGAAACCAAAAAAAGTAGAGTTGAAGACAAATCATTTGGTAACAACAGATTTGAGATTTTGGCATTCAAATATTCCACAAAGCTGCAATTTAGGTCAGAGCTTGATAGTAACACATGCTAGAAAAAAAGGAAAGAATCTTTTCCTACAGTCATTCTCCAGTGCCTGTTTGGGAAAGGGCAAGCAACAGTGACACAACCCATACATTTTCATCTCATTACTTTTGTTCTGACCACAAAATTTATCCCCCTCATTGCTATAGAAAGAGCTAGAAGTATGTAGTGGTGCTTAATATTTTCTTCTCTTGTTTTTATTTTTCTCCCAAAAATCTTAGTATTTTGTGTTTGCTGTGCTGACTGCTACTGAACACAAAGCTGATGATTTCATTCAACTATCCAGGTTTTTTTCTTGAGTTGTGATAAGCAAATTTAAGTCTTTAAATTATGTATCTTTAAGTCTACATGTCTTTATAGATGCTATTAATGATGTTGACCATTATATCTGGTAATTCATAGTAACAATTTGAAAACAAAACAAGTCCAAACCTCCGATTTGCTATTCCAATCTACAGGAAAAATTCATCTCTCAAACTACACTGAAACCAGATCTTTCCTAGGAAAGATTACTTATGATTTTGCAGCTCCCTGAGAACTAATGGATAGAAGAGGAAATATCTAATATTTTGATGGCAGATGAAGAAAATCTTTCATCAGCTTAAGCAAACCTGCTTGATTTTGCAACAGGCTGAAATGTTCTCCACATTCAGTACAACTGGGGCAGGTTCAGCATGCCACCCTTTATCTGCTACTTAATGTTGAGCTATGCAAACCTGTGCCTAATGGTGTTAGCATTTCTAACACACACAGCCAAGTTTAAGGCAGGATAACTGAGTGGCAGTTTAAAAAACGACTCACATCTCACCTCTGCTTACCTGTTAGTTCTGCCTTGTGCCTGGGACGTGTGCTTGGTGATGTGTGTGTTTGTGTGTGCAATTTGATTCAGGAAACTGTAGTGTTGATTGTAGCAAATTTTAGTAAATCACTCTGAGAATTGGCTGATGATTAAGTATTGTTAAAAATCATACACACCTAATCTTGTGATTTACAGTAATAGTGCTAATACATCTTAAATTGCTGTTACCTCAAAGTCATGGAGGATACAAAATCACTCATCCGTAACAAATCGCCATTGTCGGCAGGATCCTAAATCAGGATTCGTGACAGCAATCTCCATTTGTGGAGATATTCAAAACCCAACTGGACATGTTCCTGGGCAACCTGCTGTAGCTGACCCTACTTGAACAAAAGGTTTGGACTAGATGACCTCCAGAGGTGGTGTCCAACCACAACTAGTCTGTGATTGTGTGATTCTCCTTCCCACTTGTAGGACATACCCTCGGAAGTGTTGCTTCAGTTGTGCTCACCTGGGCTGTGTTGAAAAGGACTCGCTCAGTCAATTGTTGAGAACACGTCAAAATCTCTTGACAATTCCAATGTCTTACAGAAGTGCTATGGTAGAGGTAGTTTGGGGCTATAATGCGTGTTTGTTTAAATATTTTTTGTGTTAATATATGACATAGGTGCTACAAGCAGCACTGACCTTTCAGAAGAAAGGTAAACTAAGCTGGTTTAAAATTATGAAACACACTGAATTTACCCTGTACGTGAGAAGAGTTGATGCGTGTTTCTACTCTTATAAAGCCAGTCAAGCATGAGGTTGCAGAAAAAAAGTTCCAGTTCAAATCCTGTAAAATTTTAAGGTGATATGGTGAAAATTTTCCATTTCTGCTTTGGAATTCTGTGTGGTCTGGACAAAATTGCTGAAGAATCTATACCAAATACAATTTTTTATTTTACTTATAAATATCTAATCAATTTAGAGCAAAGCTAAATTTGTTGGTGTAGACTACTGTCTTTCTTTGATACAAGAGTTTAGGAACATTATTTCAAAGATAAGAATTTTTTTCTTTTTTTTCCATTTTTGAACTTGACAATTTTTTTTTTTAAATCAGCAAGAAAAAATGCCTATTAAAATTTATGAACACTGAGTGGACAGCCTAAATAGTTCATGTTTGGATAATTTTATTTGGGCAGTGTTTTCTCAGAGTGACATTTATAGCCATCAGCACTTAGATTCCACTTTCAAGCCAAACTGAGAGTGTCAGTAATTGGTGTACCATGCTGCCATGTAGCAGTTCGCGAAGCACAGCTGGCTAAAAACCAGCATTATTGTTTCCAGAAAATTTCTTAAAAAAAAAAGAAAAAAAGTTTTTTTGTTCTGAATCAGCCCAAAATGAACAAACAAAAAAATTTAGAGTTTCCTGTGAGCTGGAAGCTTCCCAAATTTTGCAGCTGCACAGTGAAATGAGCTCTGAGCTGTGATACTGGCAAGAATGCAAAACCTGTCAAACTGCATGCACCGATCGTAAGATGCACAGTGTTGACTCCCTTCCCATAATCGCCTTATATATTTCTAGCATGGTACCTTGGCCTTTCTCCTTTTCCATGACTTCACATGCCAGAAAGAGTTAGTTGGTGGTTTGTTAATCTGGTAACCAGCTGCTCCTTGCACATGGGTCAAGGGATGGACAAGAAAGCAGGGCTTTGCACGACAGCTGGGGCAGTGCATTTCAGGGCAGGGTTTGTGCTGAAAAGACCCCCTAGAAGACATACTATTTGTCTGCTGTGTGTCTTAAAATGTCTCGTATCATGTAACCACACATGACTGTCCAGTTGCACTACATCATCTGGTACTCTAATTACTCTCCCAGCACATAAATTGATGCAGCACAGCCTCATGAGCTGAGGAAAGTGAAATTTAATCAGCTGAAAGTACACATTTAGCTGAGGAGGTGAGGGAGTTCCCATTTTGAGTTATTCTCATCTGATATACTAAACTTTGAACCTTGAACCGAATGTGGGGACAGTTTCTGGGGCTGAGGTATTCTCACTGTAATATAGCAGGCAATAGATGAATTATTGTTTTCTGACAAAGAATAATTTTCTGACCAAATTTTGTTTCCATAGAAAATGTATGAACATCTGCACTGCTGAAATTTAAACAGATTCAAAGGAAGAAGAAGTTAATAGTGTCAGTGTTGCATGTAGGAAGCTGCCAATCTCCTGTCCAGAGGAAGAATCAGTGCTGTTCAGGGTTTTTGGTACCGGGGGAAAGAACAAGAAGCATCCATAAGATAGCACAATTGCACACTTATTATATGTACACATCTTGATCATTCCATTAAAGTGAATTATATTATTTTATGGTCATTTAACTGAAGACGTATTTAAGAAGCCATTTTTAGGATGTGTTTGTATCAAGAGAAGATGCTGGCTAAGGGAACTAGAATTTAGGAACTATGAACCACAAAACTGGAACCATGACCTAAAAACCACAGTGAACTTATTAATGTAAAAAAAAAAATGGAGAACAAGTCTGGCTTCATGGGAAAAGGAGGAGGAGGAGAACACAATAAAACACATCAGATAGACAGCCTAGGGTAGCCTGGTGGGGTGATCTGAATTAAAGGAAAAGAAAATTGAGCTTGATACAAAGGACAGAGAGGAAGCAGAGAAGGAGCTAGGGGAAAGAGAGAACAAGAAATGGCATCAAAGCACATTCCCTTATTCTGTTAAACCTTGCTTTATAGAATTTGCTAAAAGTTAGTATCAGTTACAGAGCTGAAAAAGACACAGGAGTTAACTGGCAAATTGAAATGAGAGCAGTAATATTCTTTAAGATTCACAAATTTAATTTCTGTATTCCTCAATGAACGATGATACATTTTTCTCTTGTATCACACACATTTTTTACACATCAGCTATTCAACATTTCTTAATACATCCACCTTGA
Source organism: Elanoides forficatus (assembly GCA_025311575.1). Lineage (NCBI taxonomy): Eukaryota > Metazoa > Chordata > Aves > Accipitriformes > Accipitridae > Elanoides > Elanoides forficatus. The sequence goes on along the minus strand of JAOBAS010000013.1, from coordinate 3,192,733 downwards.
ACTTTTCTGTTCTGATACCACATTTTAAAGAAGATACGCAATAACTAGTCCCATTTCTGACATGCCAGACTGAAACTTTTGCCTTTCAAAATTCAGCCTTGCACCTTTAATTTTCTTAATGCTTCCCTTTTTGTCCATTCATCATAGTCTTGACAGAAAATTTTCGGTGAAAGTTTGATAATAGACTAACACAATAATTTTACTTAAATATTACTTTTTTCTTTCATATCAGGTGTGGTCTATTTTTCACAAAATATGGTTAAAATTCAGAAATGTTGTTCCAGAAAGATTTATTAGAGAAAACTCTAATGGTTTTATTTGGTGCAAATCTATGATACACTGTGGTGCTCTTAAATAACACAGGGATGAAATGGATACCCAAAGAAATCAGTAATCTTGTCCTGTTGTTCAGCTATCGGACCTGAACACATGTTTCTAACAGGAAATATTTTTTCTCTGGTCTAAAATATTCTATTAACTTCTGAGCACTTCAAAATCCCTGTCATTCCCTGTTTTTTCTGAGGTAGCAAAAAACATCTATGAAGTCAGGCCACCTAAGGAGCAACAACAAGGCATCTGAGAGGCATTCATAATTTCTGCGTCAGTTGTAAACAATTTAAAAATGTCAAACTTGCAGCTCAAATCAGTCCAACAGATACTGGATGTCCAGAGTAGTCAAACATATATGACATCGACCTTCTAAAATTATTTCTGTATCATACAAAGCTGTAAATCTGTTTACATAATTAGAAATAAGATTTTGGCACTGCCATGTGAAGCTTTACAATCTGGAATGTAGAGTTTAACTCCAGTTGTTACAGAGTCAGTGCATTATAAATACAAGACCCTAGTTAAACTTGCAATTATTAGTTGTATCCTCATGCCTTTATAATTTCCTCCTCAAGAATAAAAATAACAGGAGTTCTTGAATTTTGATTGTAGCTTTGATCCTTGTTGACTGTTTTGGCCTTGGACAAGCCATCAGTCTTTGGGCTGAAGGTACACTGAAAATGGATAAAGCCCTCTCACTTGAAGTTCCTGGAGACTTTAGTTCTGAAGTGATCTTGATGACATAGGTCAATCTATCATCACAGTATTTTCAGTATAACTGCATTTAATCAGGACTTACATTTGTCTTTGATAGATGTGATTAGCTATTAAATACAGTTTAAAGTAATCCAGATGAAAAAAAACCCAAACAACAAAAAAATGAAGATGACTACATGGCATTTATCCTTAAGAGTTCTTATGCGTACATTCAAGTGCCTCACCTGTGTTTGGTTTTGGCCATTGCTCTTGTTTTGGGAAGAAATGGCTAGAAGTAGGTAGAACTTTGATACTTATTATATTTACGAAAAAATATATACAAAATCCTGTTTCCTTCTACATAAGAAGAATCAAACAGCTGGAGACCATTTCTTTGCTCAGATTCCAAGACATGTTCTAGCCAGCACTTATCCCAAAGGTCTTTTTGCAGGATACTTTTCAAGTCCGCCTGCATTTGTATCCAGCATTTCTAGCCACGTGTCTCCTTTGTGCTTGTGTTTTTATTTTTACAAACAGGAACAGCTCCAGCAGATAGCATTTGGCATTTTGAAGCTAACCACCATTTCCATAAGCTTCCCCCCCTGCTTTTAGCCTCAGTGATGGGCAGTCATTACTCTCACCAATTTCAATATGATTTAACCCAGTTTCAAGCATCAAAGAAGGAAAAGACATGTATATGTGCAGGTTACTTTATATGAGGACCTGTGCACTTTTGAGGAAAATATTAATAAGATTATGTGATAATGGTCATATATGTAGCAGAACAAGAGAGAATAATGACAAAATAAATTACTGCACTCTTTTTGTCAAAAGAGATGTAATGAAACTTAAGCTAATGACATTGCAGTTGCTTGAAAGAAAAATGGCTTTGCTCTTCATTGGTCTACAGAAATATTGCAAATGTTTCCTGAAAACATGAATTTTCTTGCACAGATGAGAAACTATAGGAAGAGGAAATGCAGAGTTCTCTTTATGAAAATCATCTTCAGGCACAGTTGTAATATAAACTCCAGTAGACTAAATGTAGAAACAAAGTATTAGGGTGGAGCATGGCCAGATAGCCATGTAAAGAACAAGATGTTTTATGAAGATCAGTTGGTAAACAGCTGTTAATCAGCTGCTCCTATGGGTACAATAGAAGCCTATTTCTCATTTCACTCTATCTTTCAGTGAGGTATTCTTCTGAAAAGTGTTGAACAGTCTTTCCCAAATCAGGTTCCACATTGTTGCAGCAACACATAAACTAGCAAGAAGAGACAGGGAATGGAACGATCATCTCAGTAGTGCAGAAATTCAGAAATATCCACTCCTTCAGCCTGATGTTTTAGATGATGCAACTTTCAAGTGGAAAGTTTAATTCTGGTGCCTAGCTCCTACATATATATTATATAAATTCTGAACACTTTTTTCCCCTGAGTACCATCATCAGCATCTAACAGATGTCTTTGCTGTGGCTTTTCTTTCTTCAGTCTTCTTCCTAAATATACAAGACAACTGTACATATTACTGACTTCTATCTATACCATAATATTTTAATGTGTTATTATCTAGTGACAGAGAAGCTACAGAAGAAGAAACCATTGTGTATGTTCCTTTGTAACATGCAGTATATTTTAATGGAAGCTACTTTCAGTGCAAAGCTGACACCTATGCTTACATACTTAAAATCACAATATTAAAGAAAACAAATCCAAAAAAGTATGCAGCTCCAAATAACAACAACAACAACAACAACAACAAAATTATTGACAGCTTCAGTCTCTAGCTGATATCTTAGTCTCTTTTACTTTGTTTGATAATGTATGCATAGTAATAAAATCTGGAGGACCCTAGCAGTAGTGATGCACTCAGGAAGACCATCATAATCTAAATATGGTCTGTATAAATTGAACTTGATCCAGAGCCACACTATAAGTAACTCTTGCCCCTCTGGCCTGGAGACTGTCCAGTGATGACTACCAGTCAAGGAGCAAGGAATAACCAGAGGCAGACTCTCAACTGAGATCCAGCACACTGGAGAACAGAAGTAACTGGAACTTACTTTCAACAAAAGAAAAAAAAGATGCTTTCTTAGTAAATTGGAAATGACCAACTGCTCTTGAGATGATGTCACAAGATCCCTGAATCTTCTTTTTGTATACATATAATCGTGTAGGATGGACAACAAAATAGACAGGAACTGTTTATGAATTGCAGTTTACAATCAAAAGAGAAGTTGGAGAAACCACAAAAGCACTGCCTTTGAGAAGCAGCTAAACAGAACTAGTACATTTTCCTAACTAATTTCCATTTGGGACACTCCGATATTTACTGAGACATCTCTGTAAGACTCACTTAGAAGCAGTACCGACAGATTTCTTGGTCTTGCTGCTTCCTTCTCTTCAGAGAAGTGTCTGAAAACAACTTCAGTCCCTGTTCTTGCAGCAGCTAAGCTGTTTCCTTTACCAGTGATGGGACTCACCTAAAACTAAGGTTGTTATACAGTGAATTTGGACAGTAAAGTTCTTTCTTGGGGAAAACAATTCATGCTCTTGACTAGGAGGGAGAACAAAGAAGGATCAAAATGACCTTGTGTCAATGGACAAGAATTTAATAAATTCCAGCTTCATTGACCTATTCTCTGCCCTGCACATATACCACATATACAATTCTATTGTTTCATAGTAGACAATGTTAGAGGAAAATAGATTAGCTCTTTATGCTCAGCCTTTATTGTTCAAATCACAGATATTATCCACAGTATTAATTTAATCATTACAGGTTTTACGTAATTTTGACCCACACTCTTAAGCTGATGGTGATAGCTGCTTTTACAATTAAAGTGTGGACAGAATGAGATACATAACATCAGAAGAGATGCAGACAGAGGAAAAATAATAGAACAAAAATAAGAAACCATGGCAAGATTCTTCAAATTATAATACACAGAGTTAAGAAATGCCTTGAGACATTCTCAATAAACAGCAACCATATTTCATTTTAATTCACATCAGAGAGGGAGACCAAGCCTGAAAGTAGAATATCCACATTTTGTCACACAAACACATCTGATATCTTGGCTAAGAACAAAAACAAATTTTTCATGATTTAGCAGCTGCTGCTAGGCACATAGTAGACACAGTTTCTTTGGTGTACAGATTTTTTTTTTTCCTCATAAGTTATCTTTAAACAGATTTTTTCACTCCCCTCAACTTCTGTCTTTTACCAATAATTCTGTCTGGATTTCTAGCAACCTAGAAGAGGCTACATTATTGTGTATTTTTGCAGTAGGTGTTTAAGATCTTACAACAACCTCTCTTGTTATTACCACATTACATAAAACCCTGCAAAAAATATTGAGCATCTGCATGTTAATTCCGTATAGCCAATGGCAAACAGGACATCTAGAAAAATATCACTTGGATTGAGAGAAAATCAGTACATGAGCTGTGGTAGGCCACGATCAAGAAGATTTAAGGCTGTCTGTGACTGACCACCCCCACAGGAAAAGTTAAGATACAAGGTCTTCCTTATGTTTCATAAGATGATATAGAAAATGTGTTCCATTTTACACCCATATTTTCTCTTTTCTGACAGACACATTAAATAATAAAAAACCACAAAACCCCCCAAAACCCCACAACTGAGAAAATAAAGTGCAATGATCTGTTGCAAGGCTTTTGCAGATGTAACAAAATTATGCTAAAAATGATGTTTAGAAATCTAGAGTTGAATTTATCATTTCACATCCAAACACAGGGTTTGGATGTATGTGTTGAGGCAGCATTAAGCTTGATATTTGAAGAAGATAAGTATCTTGTTTATAGTAGTAGCAAAGGAGCTGTTAGCAAGATAAGAAACTTGTGTTACTGTGGAAGGAATGAGATGTCCTAAAATGGTCCTTATAACACCTAAATTATTATTTACCAGGTGGACCTTCATGGTCAGAAGTGACCATGCCTCTTTACCATGGTTATTTCCTATAAAACAAAAAAAAGAAAACTAAGACCAAAAGAGAAACCCTGAATTTTTATGTGGTAGATAATTCTTTACATAAGAAAAATGTTAAGGATAAATCTATGGGGAGGTTGAATTGGCTGTTATCAGCAGTTGGTCATGGATAAAACCTGAGCAGTATGAAATGTTTATCTTAAGCCAAAGGAAGATATTAATTTAATATAAAAGTAAGGTGATTTTTTTTTAAATAATCTGTTTAGGTATTTGTGGAAAGTCTGCAAAAACATGTGTTTCAAGATACCTTGGAGACAGTATGTCTAAAGCTTAATAAGTAAAGCTGTTCACACATTTTTCTACTTAAATGCTGTTCTGCTTTAAGATGCAGGTTCTCTTCTTATTTTTAAGGCAAATAATATCTGGAATAGTGATATAAAATGTGGGAGTTTTGGATAGTGTTCACAAACAAATTAGTGATCTAAGCAAGAGCTGAACATATCTCCCCTAATTCTATTAAATTATTTCCCTCAGCCTATTTGTTTTCAGATTTTTTTTGTTTGTTTGTTTGTTTCAGCATTGGAAAAATGGCAAGGTCTTACGGAATTTTTAATTGTTACAGATGATTTCTTTAGTCTTTGAATGAAACTTTCTGAACACAATTTAGAAGATTATGATTTTAAATCTCAAAGGCAAGCTTAGAGAACTTCTGCATAAATAAATTTGAACTAAGAATTTTCTGGGTTTCATATAAAGACATTTAAAAGTCTCTGAAGCCTTTACAAGAGATATATTTAATTCAAGCACTGAGTGCTTATTTGAGTGTTTAAAAAGATGTTATAAATAAGTTTAAGTATTTCAGTGGTATGCATTTTTCTCAGGCAATATCTTTTATACAGTATTTTATTGACTTTAATAAGTGTGAAATGATTGGAGCTATAATGAACAGTTTATGCTTGAGTGTACAAGGACCCTAGGTATTTACAAATGACAGGTCTACAGAATACCTATGAATGAAAATGACCCCAGGTAACTGAACACTGCTTGTGCTGCAGGTATATACACAGCCAAATAATGAAATGAAACCCATAGAGGACTCTCAACATACTTGACATGAAGTAATTTATGATTACTGCTGGAGTAAAGGAAGTGACATTCAGATTTCCTACAGATCCGTGACAGTCTACAGGAGAAGTGGTATCTAAAGCAAGACAATAGAATGTTCTATTTAATGTATAACATATAACATGCACATGGTGTATAAAATCTGGTATCTACAGCAATGATAGTATTAGACTGTCTGCTAGTTTCATAAGTTTATTTGACAGAGAGCATGTTACCATATAAAACAAACCTTGTTTTTCTACTATAAATATTCAGACACACTGATAAATACTCATGACTCATTCATGTGACCTGACATCAGATGGATCGTTTTTCAGAGACTGCATTATATATGTGTGCTCAACCTGTCAGCCTCCTAGGCAGAATCACTATCATGAGAATGATTACATTTTCTTTTTAATAAGTCAGCATTATAACATTGTCCAAAGGCAGAAAAAAATCCTCTTCTCTCCCAAACAATAGCCATGAACAGAATATAGAAACAAAAAAGCCTTCCCCTGTAGGCCTCACCTACCGAGATTTCTCTACTCTTTTCCCATTATTATAATTCTTCCATATTTTCTCCTTTTGAGGCTGAACATAGAATTGATCGTCACTCTCACTGAACTCCTCACTGTGGTTGCGCAGCAGCAGCAGAGATGGCAACCAGTGATCTCAGTAAATGAAGACTAATGCCCAGATTCAGGCTAGACAACTCGGGTCAGTATGCTGGCAGAAGACCCGCGGGTTGAAAGTCTTTGAGCTTGCAGAGAACTGCAGGGAATTCCCTGAGAATCAAGTAGTTTTATACAGCTGGATCAAGGACACAACCATAATGAGACAACTCAGCCACTGGGTATTCTACACTTACACACTTTTCTTTTTTTCTCCCCAAAAAAGATTTTTTTTTTTCTGTTTTCATATAAATTCTCTGGTCACAAGCTCTTCAATACTGTAAATGTTGGGGCTGCCAGATCTCAGAATTTTTTTCTAGACGTGATATAAATGCATGATGCAGAAAGTGCCATGCATAGAAACATATGGCCTTTCTAATATGAAAGCTGTTGCAGCTCCCTCCAGCATCTCGCAGGGACCTCTCTGTTTGCCGACTACTCCAGAGCACAGCTGTTCGTATACTGGGCAATAGCCAACAGCTCTGGGGTCCTCCCGTCTCCTTCAGGGACCCCAAAGCATCCAGCCACCAGATCACTTCCATGCTGGCATCATCACTCAGGCTCTTTTATTTAGACAGTATGAAAAATAGAAAATGAAAAAAAAATCCGACCAACCCAACTCAACCCCCTTCCTACTGACTAGGCAGCCACCCATTGCAGAGTAGGCACAGAGGAGTTCAAATCATCTAGTGCTCTCCTTATATTTGACAGGTCTGGGGGTTTTTTTGGTTGGTGGGGTTTTTTGGGGTTGGGTTTATTTTTTTTTTTGTGTGTGCTTATTTATTAATAACCTTCCACCTGGCATTTATAGGACATTTATGCTCTATAAGTGGTCGCACTTGCTAATCAGATGCTTACGCTGCTCCAGCTATTGTGGCTGCCAGGAGGCAGCAAGAGCAGGCGGCTCCTGCGAGGGCGGGTGACCTGGTGGCAGTGCCGGGGACACACGGGACGGACACAGGCGAGCAGCTCTGGCACCGCTCCTTGGGTTCAGCCAAAAGTCCAGAACGTCAGGCAGGTCCGTAATGATGAGGCAGGTCCAGAGTAAAGCTCAAAAGTGGCAAAGTCACGTCTGCAGGTTAGGCTCGGGGTCAGAGCCCGGGAGGCACAGGGCTGGGCAGAGGCGTACCCGTGGTATTGTTGAGGCAGAGATCAAGGGCGAGAGCCCGAGCTCAAAAGCAGCTTGCGGGCGCAGGGGAACTGGTCATCGCTGGGGCTTCTCATGGCCAGAGAGGAGCATCTTCAAAGTTGGCCCTGAGCCCAAGCAGCCGAACCCCAGGGGCTGCGGGGAAGGCACTCGGGGCCCTGAAAACATCTAACGCTTTCAAGAGCTGGATATAAGACAGTATTAAAGCAGATCGGATAGAAGTAGGTCAACCACACTTGGCTCTCTTTTCCTAGGGGTACATGTGCCTTGTATTTGGCAGGTCACTGGGTCACAGCCTCCCTGTTCCCTTTTTACTCGGCCAACAGCTAAACCCGCGCTCGTCTTGCTTTCAGGCTCACATTAGAATCTCCATTACATGCACCGCTGTCACTGTCGGTAAGTCAATTAAGGCTCACGTCAGCCTGCAAAAGTACTGTTTAATTCTTTCCATGACAAAATGTAAGTCAGCGTTTCCTCAGAAAACAGCAACAGGCAGGTAAGTGAAAGGAATGGGTATACGCACATGTATGTGTCATTTCAATGACTTTAAACTCCCCGGTAAACTCTTATATCTGAGGAACTGAACTTTGATAACAGTGTAAGCTATGTCGGTAGGTTATTGTGCTGACGTCACAATCTTTATCACATATGCAACATTTACAAATCATAATTAATGATAGTAGTTATTCTTCATTTTGAAAACATTTGGTATATGTGTTTAAGCCTTTCTGAAGAACTCACTCTTTTTTTCTTTTTTATTTCCAGGTAAAATCGAAAGCGCTATCTCACAACTGGATTTCCGTACAGAATTCCCCACAGTCAGTGGGGTCTTCACCTCCACAGGGGACTGGTCACCAGTGGCCTATGTAAGAGACTGCATCAGACTATGTTTGTCTCGACATTTCCCCTGCACAGTTCTAACCTCAACATTCTGTTATTGTGGGGGAGTACGCACCAAAAGAAACAGGATGTCCCTGATGAAACCAACATGTTTGCACCAAAGCGAGAACACCACAGTGCCTGTCGAGCTGCGCTTGCCCACGAGCTGGATGGAGAGAAGACCATCGTGAACACCTGGACATGCGTGCATCGAGGAGCACAGGGCGGCACTCATGGAAATGAGTTCCGTGGAAATGGGTGGATGCTTCAGAGAAATCGCAGGGACCAGAAAAATAAAAGAACTGTGTACTCATCTCTTGGGTTTCTTGAAGGATGCTGCTTCTTGAAGGATGCTGGGCTTGAAGGATGCTGCTTCTTGAAGGAATCAGCACTTGAGACTGGGACTTTTCTATTGGAACTTGGAATCTACCCCATCACCGGACCAACAGGACGTCGCTGGCTTCGTGGTGGTGGTAACTAGTCTTGCTGCACTTCTTCTGTTCTCTTGCTTAGGTTTGCCTTTTTCCTTTCTTTTTCTCTCTGTCCTGTCGCTATTATCAGTTGTTGTAGGAAATAAAACTTGCAAGGTTGTACGGCATCTGAGCTCGTTTGTGTCTTAATCTTGCTGGTGGGATTGTTTAAGAACCCTCCCCGATATTGGATCGGGACAGCCTATTGCAAAGCAGAGAGGCAGCAAGGGCAACATTTGAGGATATGAGCTCATGGTAAAAGAGGCGTGCAAAACAGGGGACTGAGAATGTGCCTGCTTCCTGTTCGACTTCTGATCACATTTTCATATTTAATTTCTTATCAAAGCTGGACACAAATCCTGTGATGTTTTGCTCAAGCCCATGGATGTAGAAATACATTCTGTCTACACTCAGTCTCCTGTCTTCTTCCAGAATGGGGTAAAAGTTCACAGTTATCTGAAGAAACTGGCATATATTTTTGTTTTCTTTTGTTTTCCCTTAGCTACCAAAATTAAGAGCTATACTGCTTTCCTTCTTTGTTTATACCTTGCTTGCTTCTTGGCTCAGATTCTATTGTACCATTTAAATGAAAAAATTGCTATCAAAGACACTTAATGCTTATTTATAATTCAAGTAAAGGCCATAAACTCTGGACTTTTATTTGTTTTGTTTTGTTTTGTTTTTTTTTCTCTGTCAGGTCTGGATGTTTAAAATGAGTGGAATATTTGCATAAATAGGGATTATAAAGTAGACTGGATGCACAGATAAATATTGCTTCATAATTAGATTCAAGATTTACAGCATAGCCAAATAACTGAGGAAGAATATGATGGAGGAAAATGTGAAGGAAATAAATTATTGGCAGTACACACAAGAAGACAGAATCAAATTAACAAAGGAAATTGAAAATATTTCTTTAGATAGAGACAGGATTTAAGAACAGACGAGAAGTTTCAAGCATATGGATTAGAAAAGATATAAGGTCCAGAACAATACTAGTGCTTGCAGACAGACTGAAGTTGACATAAGACAGAAAAAACAAGGATGAATTTTTGAGAGTAGCTCATTCAAGATGATCTGAGACAAATGTTGAGGAGAAGCTGAGAAAGGAAACAATGAACGTGAAGGAGACTAAATCTGTTCTGTGGGCAGTGAAGACAGAAACTGGAGCTCAGGAAAACATCATGTCTTCATCAGTTTTGTGGAGTTTCCTGAGAATTTAGCAATGGCTGTTACTTACACAGTCTTTGCCTTTGTCAAGAGTTTTCCCAATATATAGCTATCCTAAAATGACCAAGTTGAACAACGTGTGATATTATTGAACAGGGCCCAAGGCAGTGAGATAAAGTGAACTAAATTATCCTGGATCAGAAAATCTGCTACGTTTTTGCACTTAACATCTTATCTACTCTTTTAGCAATTATAGATAATTTCCATTTTAAAAATAGTATGTTCCTATACCATTATGCTAATGGTGTTTTTCCTTGAAGTACCTGGGATAACATTTGTGGCTTAATCTGCATTCCTTGTGTAATCTTGTGACCGAAAGTTCTTATAGAAAAAAAGCAATCTATAGCCATACATTAACTAGACCATTTTAATTTAAAGGAGCAAGATCTACTATATTGGGGAGCATCTGGGCTCAAATAAGTGTAGCTTTTGACTGTGAAGAACCTGAAATATTACAACCCCTAGTAAAAGGCAACTGCACTCTAATTAACATGCTCTATAATTGAAGTCTAGTTATGTATCAGTGGGTAAATGAAGCTTAAAAAGGAATCAAGCAAACAATATGGGAGAAAAAAAACCATTTGCATTGCTTGGAAGAGTAAATCTCTGATGGTAATGGCTTGTATGCTACAGAAGGTCCAAGGTGCCAGGATGAGGAGAACCTGTTGCCTGCTAACCGTGCCCAGGGATAGTTTATTTTCCCCAGATGTCTGGCAGAGCTTGACTCTGTAGCAAGTGCAGAGTTTAAATTAAATTTTTACTCAGTGTTGTCCTTTCTTTACTACTGCTGACATTGGCTAACACGGTACATTAAGAATTCCCATGGCAGCCGCAGGAAATTTTGGACACAGGGATGAAATCCACAGCATTGTGCTGTCAGGTTCAAAACCTAAAAATGCCTCTCAAAAGTATTGCTTTTTAAGAAGGAGTAATTAAATCTAAAAAAAAAAACAAACAAAAAACAGGCTGAAAGGGAGCCACTGTTACCTTTTATGTTCCTGTGTACACTACAAGTGTCAACTGAAAGTATGTAATACAGCACTACAAACACCTTCCAAGTAGAAAAAAAAACCAAACCCAAAACCACAAAGGAATACTGTGCAGCTGTGGAGGACTTTATGTGATCTCACGAATACAAACTTCAGCAGTCATCCCAGGCACAGGGAAAAAAAGTTTGGATGAAGTTTAGCAGATGCAAGAAGAGTTTGTCAGGAGACAGGCAAGAGGGTGTTTAGAGAAGTTACTCATTTTCCTAAGAGATAAAGTAGGTCAAGACAAAACGTCTGTGTGCCTCTTTTATGAAGGAATTTCTTGCACAGGTACAGTAGTTACTTACAAGAGAAATAAGCTGAACTTGTAGCTAGCAGCTATAAGGATACACAAGTGTAAGCAATCCTTCTTTCCTGTAGCAGCCCTAAAATTCCCTTTGACACTGATTAGACATGGCACCTTGCACAGTAAACAATGCTAGAATTACTTATATTTTCTTGAAAAAGCAAACTCAATCCCCTATGGTATTTTTAAGGTAAGCCTAGTCCCAGTCTGTTCCACAGTAATAACCATTTTGTGGGGCAGCCTTTGCTCATCAATATTTGAAGAGTATAGCTGAGGAAACAATCTGATCATGATTATGTAGAGAATTTGGAAAGACTGTGTAAAGAGAGGGAGATATTGATTCCTTTCCTGCCTTGCAGAAGTTTGTAAAAGAAAGAAACATTAAAAAATGTTGCAACTAATGGAAGATACATCATCTAGAAGATTTTGAGTTTTCTTGGACAGTGCATTAAAGATTAGCTTGCTGTTGCTGTGTGGCACTTTGAAACAAAAGCATATAATTTCTGCTGCTTTATTTATGTTACCTATTAAACTTACCCATTTCAGTGCTTACTAAAAGCATCATTTGGTCGTGTGGGGGAAAGTCTTTTTACACATATGTAGGCTTTAGTCTGTGTTAAGAGCTTAAGTGATGCATCAGCTTCATCTGAGCATAATTTTCTTTGAAGCCAAACCTTAAATCCCTGCTGATAGAATCTGAGTGAGAAGTTTAGTCCTTGAGACTGAGAGTGGTGAGACAGGCACAAAGGTGAAAAAAGACATGGCAGAAAATCACAGCATCAAAGATAGAGGGTCTGTCACACAGGATGAGGGTGAGTAGTTGAGAGAAGCAGTCAAGCATTGAGAATAATCAGAAAACAGCTGGAAAGGCCAGGAGAGGCCCTGGAAGTCAGGGAGCAGTAGAGATAGCATTAAGTGTGTCAAAGTCCAGGATACTGCTTCCTGGAATTCCCAGGAAAAAAAAGACGGGAATCAAGATTTTCTCAGGTGATTTGTAGCTTTAGTGGAGCTTTATTTTCAAAAAAATCCTCAGAAATTCAGTTTTCCTTCCGTTTTGGAGTTTGGGCCTAAGGGTTGTGCCCATCTGTCCTATAGGACCTGTTTCAAAGGTGCTTCTGGGCCTGCAGACAAATTACAAGTTTGCTGAGTGGGTATCGTAACACAGTCACTGTTATGTCAGGGAGTAACACCTCAAGGGTGCTCATCCTGGACGCCTGGGCATGCTTGGTGAATAACCTACAGCGAGAAGCGCTCCTGAGTTCCCATCAAAAACACTCGTAGCAGTAAATTGCAGAGCACTTGAGCAGCAATGATGTGGCCTCGTGTTGCATCCCAGCACTGGCAAACAGCTATGCACGCTGCACGACTTTATGTCCATTATAAAACAGTAGATGCAACTTTTTCATTTTCCAGGCTTCAGATGCAAGAGGAGCAGGGCCAGGGACTTCCCAGACAGTTTGCTACCCCTTCCACAAGGGAATGCACTTTCACCGGGACAGCACTAAGAAAGTACGGCTATGACACCCACGCTTTCTGTGGTCCTTAATTTTGAAAAACAGTTTACTCCTCTGGCAAAAATTCAATGTTTGTTGGAGATTAGCACTGCTGTGCTACTGAAATCCTCATAGGTAGCAGAGGATTCAGCCAAAGATGACACTAGCTGCTCATGGCATGGCTTTCTACCTCCCCTACCTTGGAAGGACAGAATGGCGAAAGCCTTGGGTTTTGATGTTCATCATTCAAAATGAACAAGTTAAGTGAGATGCATTCAGTTTTCCCTCTGGAAAGCGAAACCAGGAGATAATGGTAGAATTAACTCAGCTTTATTTATTGACCAGTAAGGAAACTGTTTATAAAGGCTCTTCTAATGCTTTCCTCCATAAATTTTCTGAAAAATGTATTTATTGTAAATGAATCATATGTTCCTAGAGCTTATCCTGCAACAAAACATTTGTAGCATCAATTCCGAACTTTTTGAACATTGTTAATAAATATTTATTGCAGTCGAAATATTTTGTTCAATCATACTCATTTAGTCACTTACTGGTTTTATTCTATTCAGTGCAGGCTGTGGCAATTTTATATATGCCCATATGTCTGTACATTTTTTCCTTCTGTTTCATTCTCTGCTTTATAGGACTGTATGCTCTTTGAACTGAATCTCCTTATGCCTTTCTGCAACAATTATCATGACTGAAAATTCTGAGTTTGGCCTTTGAAAAACTTAAACAATAACTAAAGAATATTTACAAAAATCAAAGAGGGAAACAAAATCGGTCTTGCAACATCCTTTATAATATGTTAATTGGTGGCAACTGAAGATTAGTCTGCCCCACTTATTTTCTGAACCAGTTCCTGCTTGTGTAATAAAATTTTTCTCCCCTTGTCTATTAGAGAAAATAGGATTGCCCTCTCTGGCCCCAGTCTTGCAAACAGCTGTGTCTTCCACTAACAGTTCCATTAACTTCATTGGAACTACCTGAGTGAACTGACTTAGTTGGGTATGCAAGTGACTGGGAGATAGAAACCTTTGCTGTTATACAGTTTCTGGATGATTTTCTGTCTAGATTTTTCTTCTCTCCAAACCTCCAGCACTGGATCATGCAGCTACTTAACAAAATAGTTTGCATTGCTCATTCTCCAGTATGTCTAATTTGATGTTGATAATGCTCATAATTTGTCATATTGTAAAATTTATTTTTTTGCTGATAGTTGCAGCCATTCAAGAAATGCAAATTACTTAAAAGCTGAGCTTTATATAAAAACAAATAGGAAATACTTTCTTGTCCTCATGGATACAGAAAAAATAAGAAAAACATGAAGATAATATCAGAGGATAGTTAAAAGGATTTGAAGATTGTTATTATAATTTAGTCTGATGTTTTAAGCCCATCTTGTTATTTTCAAAAATTTGTCTCATGGTTTCTTGAAATTTGAAGGCTGATGAAGGACCTCTACAGGCTTGAGGAGTGGGCACATATGAGCCTCATGAAGTTCAACAAGGCCAAGTGCAAGGTCCTGCACGTGGGTCGGGGCAAACCCTGGTATCAATACAGGCCGGGAGGGGATGAAGGGATTGAGAGCAGCCCTGCGGAGAAGGACTCAGGGGTACTGGTGGATGAAAAGCTGGACATGAGCCAGCAACATGTGCTTGCAGCCCAGAAAGCAATCGCATCCTGGGCTGCATCAAAAGACGTGTGGCCAGAAGGTTGAGGGAGTTGATTCCTCATCTCTGCTCCACTCTCATGAGACCCCACCTGGAGTAGTGCTTCCAGCTGGGGAGTCCCTGGTACAAGAAAGACATTGGAGAGCGGGTCCAGAGGATGGCCACAAAAATGGTCAGGCAGCTGGAGCACCTCTCCTGTGCAGACAGGCTGAGAGAGTTGGGGTTGTTCAGCCTGGAGAAGAGAAGGCTCCGGGGAGACGTTACTGTGATCTTTCGATATATAAAGGAGGCTTATAAGAAAGACTGAGAGAGACATTTACCAAGGACTGTAGTGACAGGGCAAGAGGCAATGGTTTTAAACTGAAGGAGGGTATATTTAGATTGGACATAAGGAAGAAATCTTTTGCAACGAGGGTGGTGAGACACTGGAACAGGTTTTCCAGAGAAGTTGTGGCTGCCCCATCCCTGGAAGTGTTCAAGATCAGGTTGGTTGGAGCTTTGAGCAACTTCATCTAGCAAAATATGTCTCTTTCCATGGCAGAGGAGTTGGACTAGATGATCTTTGAAGGTCCCTCCCAACCCAAATGCTTCTATGATTCTGTCATATCGCACTGAAATTATTGTATACCATATATTATTTTCATTGAGTATTGCTCAGAGCTTCCAGAAAGTTTGCTGTCTAAGAAGAAGCACCACAAATAGTTGTAACAAAATAGTTCAAACTCAATTTTTTAAACTATTTTTTGAAACAATTTGCTTTATTATTTACTGTTCTCAAAAATATTTAAATTTCTGCATCAAATAACCATTCTTGTTCCTCTTCCATCTGCCCTGGTTCTACCCTCTGTACTGACAGTGCATACGACCTGCTTTTGAGGGTCTTTCTGAACGCATCCTGTATCCTCCATGCGGAGATCAGCAGCACATGGCTGTAGAAAGCTGTGGCCAGGAGCACCTACTAGTATCAGGGACAATGACCTGTTGCACCTGGAGAGGAAGGATGGTGTCATATTTTCAACTGATTCCTGAAAGCACTGTTGGATCTAGGTATGTAGAAACTGCAGTTCTTTTGGATCAAGGTAGGACATACTCATCCGTCCAATCACAGATATTTCTGTGTATGAACTAGTTACACAAAGCTCTCATGATGGGCAATGGAGAGAATCAACAGAAAAATTCAAGGGAAAATTCATCTTATTCAAAAGCAGAGATTAAAGTATTTTATCAAAACTGATTTTTTTGTCTATTAACTGTGGGGTGATTCTAACATGGCTAATTCTGAAATATGAGCTTACAGTATGAACATCTACGGTTGGGTGAAAGAAATCCCATTCATAATGCCTCTGGAGAAGGAGAGGGAAACACCATTAGGGAGCAGAAAATTCGTAGGAATTTGAGATCTGGGAATGGTAAATTGCCACCAAACTGTTCTTCCAATATCCAGTTTGCATCTGTGGTTATTAAATTGCTGTGTTCAAGAACTACTTCTGCTGACTTGCCCAAGTGTTTTGGTCTTGTTCTGTTAACTATTAGGCTAAGCAGGAATAAAACCTTTCTAATTCTGAAAATGTGTCTTTACATATTATACTGCTGAGAAAGCTGTTCATCAGTAACCCTCTAAATTAGGAAAATATCATAATTCTTTCTGGTTGTATAGAGAATACTGAAAATGGTAATTAAAAAAGAAAAAAAAATCAATGGAATGCCATCTTCCTAAGATTTACTCATGGAATGCTTCATTTATTTCAGTTATTTCCTGTATAAAGTTGACTGTAAATCATAAACACTTCAAAAGAAGTTGAAAAATTTGGCATATGGGTATCAATGGGAACTTGGAGCCTATTCCCAGTGCCACCTTGGAAAGTCTCAACAATACAAGCCAGTACTGTCAATTACTGCTGGTTGTTTTGAGAATACCAGTTGGGTAACACAATCGTAATTTCATAAAATCCATCACTCTTCTACTTCATTGCCAGATCTCCAGTTCTCCAGTTTTCAAAAAACTTTCTCATGCAATTCTTTATTGTCAATATAAAACCTACAGATTAGTGGACTGTATATATGAAATATAATCAGCAAACTGTAAGTATGAAATGAATACAAATATATTGAATTGAATGTCAAAAGAAATGGTTTGGTTTCTATAGTAGTTGTATCATTCCATTACACAGGAGATTTATTAAAACATAAGACCACTCCTAACCTTCTGTTCTCGTCTTTCTAAAAGAAAATAATGCCAGAGTTTTAAATTATTTTAGTAAAGTGGTGTTGAATCTATGATTAGGCCAAACAATGCAGGTCCAGCTTGCTTCAGAGGATGCAAAGCTTAAATTTCATGTGTCTGAATGGGGG
>JAOBAS010000013.1:3153430-3169020 GCA_025311575.1 Elanoides forficatus | reverse complement strand
CCACTCACCGCTGTCCCGAGACGGACTGCAGTGCCGGCGCTGCCGGCTGGCACCCCTGGTGACACCCCTCTGTGACACGTCCTCTCTGCTGTCACAGGCACCAGAACCCCACGGTGACACCCCACCCGGCCGCCCACCGCCATTGCCCCTGGCTCTCCAGCCCCTGCGAGGTGCAAAGCACAGACCCCCCCCAGCAGGACAGAGCTCCCAGGGCCCCTCGACCTCCCCCGAAAGAGCCGTGGGGGTGGCACAAGGGTGTCCCTGGCTTGCACAGGGAGCTCTGCAGCCGGTCGAGCCCCGTGCTCGGGCTCCCAGCTCCCTCCACGGCACCGGCAGCGGCACCAGCCTTGGGGGAGAAGTGGCTTACGCTTTCAGATGCATATAGCATATACGTGCATATCGTACATGCACTCACACCTCTGCTACTCCCACCTGCGTTGGATGGTTACACACCCGCATTGCACCCAGAGACTTTTGACTTCCCAGCCTGACATGGGACCAGATAGCCATTTATCAGAAGAGCTATGGAGGCATATCTCTTGGTGGTCGTATTGCTACTGTCTCTAACAAGAAGGAAAAGTAACTACAAAGCAAAGACAAAGCAGATCGTTCCCCCTGGAGAACAACCCGGCTGAGCCCCATGCTCGGGCTCCCAGGCCCAGCTGCCTTCACAGCTGGAGCAGCTGCAGCAGCAGAGGGGAGCCTTTGGCAGGGACAGAGCAGAGCAAATTCTGCTTTGCTCCTTGTGACCCCTTGCAAGCCGGCTCCTTCCCTCTCCTCCCCTCGCACCCCTCCTGCTGGGGCAGGAATTTGCCCTGCAAGCCCCAAGAATCAAGGGGAATGACAAGCATGTGCCCAGGGCAAGCAGAAACTATCCTGTGGCTCCTACCTGAGGGTGCACTGCAGGGGGGGCAGCGGGAGAAGCAGAAAAGGCCTTAATACTGTGCAAGTACTGCTCAGCAATAGCCAAAACACTGCTGTGTTAACACCGTTTTGGTTACAGATCCAAACTGCAGCACCATAAGGGCTTCTATGAAAAAAATTAACTCCATCCCAGCCAGAGACAGGACAAAAGTCAAATTACTTCTTGGGTTTTTTGGGCTTGATTATTAGAAACTTTGATCCGTATCATTCCATCTCCAGTAGGAAAAGTAGAAATACAGCCGACAGCTGAGACAGTTTTCAGGCAGTTAAGGCTTTTAACTTCATCAGCCCAAGGTGATTCTGGATGTCAGGTCTCACACTTCTCAGGCAAGTGCTGTCAGTACCAGGCAAATAGTGGCCTCCCCACTCCCTTGGAGAACACCTCAGAGGTAGAGCAGCCCCTTCATGTTTTTGGACTTTGTTCTAGTTTTTCTCTCTCATTACATTTGGATTGCACATCTTAGATGCGCATTGTTCTGGCAAGCTGAAACATTTAGAAAACTGACTTGGTTTTATGTAGTTTTTAGACTGTGGATTCACAAATAGACTTGACTGTTGCAACACTGACCAGTATAAGGTTTTAGCACATTTTCTGGGTGATTAAGGTATTTGTCCAAGACCTGATTTCTGTGTTTTCCCTAGCCTCTGCCTTTCCAGGCTCAGAAGCCTTGCCTTTCAAGCCATGAACTGTGCTGTGGTTGGTGGGAGGCTTATGTCCCTTCCCTTGAACCGATACGAAATTGCACAGCAGGAGAAATATGTTGCGCATTGCAGGACATTGCATGTCAGGCAAGGCAGAGAAAAGAAAGAGCCATTAGGCAGTGAAAATTAGCCTGTGTTGAAGTGAACAAGCTATTATCAGGGTTTATTTCAAACTACAGCAACTAGATTATGTAAAAATTATATTTCTGAACTTTTCTTTTAGCATTTCCAACTTTTGCTTCCCCCTGTGTAATAAAAAAAAAAAAAGAGGAGAAAGAAAAGGAAAAAGCAATGTAACCCCCAAACTTGTCGATATCACTGTAAAATCGAGCCATAAGCCAGGAAGCTCTTGAATTATTAAGTCTGAAATGCAACAAAATCAGATGAATTTTTCTAGAAAGAGCAACCTCATATGCTGGAACTGGTAGAGGCTATTTTTTCTGTATCTGCGTATTTTTCTTTAAATATTTAGTCCTGAAATATGTTTTGCAGTTAGAGTTCCCAGAGTTCCACTCATTTCAATGGATTTTTCAGATTCAAGGGTATTGTCAGATTGATCAGTTACTCTACAGGTCTAAAAGCACTTTCTCATACTGATATTTTTAATGTATTTTATTATTAAGTAGAGAGGCAGAAAAAGGCTGTGAGAGAGAAGCCATCCTGTTCTGGAGCTTCATTAGCACCGATAAATCCTGTTGCGTGTAAATGATCTGAAAAACTCGGAGCAATTAGCTTTTCCTTTTAACTTGAGTGTTTTAGTGCAGATTGGTAGCTAATCAAGCTGGGAAATTGAAATAGAGTGTGTAAAAAAATTGTTTATGAGTAATATTGTAAACAAGCATTGCAGATAGTTCTGTACCTGCTTTAGTGCTATAATAAAATAAGCGGTGAAATCAGCATTGCATCCATTTAGGTGTAATTGTACAAATTGCTAGCTAATCAGAGTGAGAAAATTGAGCCAAGGCTTGGGAGAACAATGCTGTGTGCTATTAACTTGGTGTTTAACTATGTATTTAAAGCATTTGGAGATGAAGATTTTTTTTAAAAATAAACATAGATTTATTTCGTTATAAAAAGCGTGCCTGATTCTGAGTTGGTTTCATTAGTGTAATCCAGAAGAAATTCCACAGACATTTGTAAAGTTAATTCAAACACAAACTGATGTAAGCAGTATGAGAATCAGCGCCATATACTTTATTGTTTTCTGCTGTGTTAAGCCATAGGCATTTCATTAAAAATGCAAAACTGGTCAAATGCATAAAATTCCCACAAATAAACAACTCAGTTTATCAAGCCAGCTGCAGTCAGCAGTTCAATGGATTTTGACATACTCAACACAGCAGGAACTTAACTGGAGCCCTGTAAGCCTGGCTTAAAGGCTTGTGAACTTTTCAAGAAGTTCAAAAAAGCTTGAAAATTCATGAGATAGGGAAGGATTGACTTAATGCTTCTTTCCTGTAAATTGTTTTACTTAAACTTTTACATACTCTAGTGCTATGCATTAATGTGTGAACTGTCTAGCCTTGTGGATGAAACCTGATGTTTTTGATTTTTAAGAGGTGTGACACAAAGTAAATCTCACCCATATCGACCTGCCAAAACCACTTAAATATTGTTGGCATTTACCTATCCCACAGAAGTACTTTTTTAAAGGCTCTGCTCCTCTACTAAAAACATGTCTGCAAGTTATATCCCTTAAGTTCACAGAAATAACATAACAAACATGTAAGAAGAAAAATAATCATCCTGTAATTATGTATTCATAGTGTTGGAAGGAACTTCAGTAGGTCACCTAATCCTTGTAATACCTCAGAGAGCAGCGCCTTCCCCCCAGTTATTTCTAACAGATGTTAGTTCAGCTTATAATAAAAAAAAAAAAGTTATGAGATATCACAGTCTCACAAGAAACTTCACTAATATTACTGTGAAGCAGTTTTCTCCTAAATGTAAATTTATACTTTTTTGAGACTGAAACCCATTATTATTTATTCTACCTGCTGTGGTCATAAATAGAGTATTCCTTTCTTTCCAACAGCAGCCTTTTATGTTTTTGAAGGTTATCTCAGTCCACCCCAGTCTTCCTCAGGCTAAACAATTCCAATTCCAATTTTTTCAATGTTTTCTCATAGGTCATGCTTTCTAGACCTCTGATCATTCTCATTGCTTTCCCCTATACTCTCTGGACCCAGTGTTTCAGCCTTGAGGCCTACCAATAACAAGTAGAGGGAAAAAATTACTACATGTATCTTACAGGCAATGTCACTCTTTATATATCTCATGATAATCTCTGTTGTTTCTTTTTTTTGTTGTGGTTTGTTTTGGTTGGGGTTTTTTTGGCAGCATTTTGACTCATGTTCTGATCATGATCTACTATAACCCCTACACCCTTTTATACAGAACTATTACCTAACCAGATGCCTTTGAAACAAGTTTATGCAGATGACTAATCACTTGGCACTTGCTTGTGTTGAATTTCATCCAATTGTGTCTTCAAATTCTCAAAATGATTTTGAATTTTCTTTCAATCTAGCAGCATATTGGCTACCCCTGTTGGCTTAAGCTTTTTGGAACAGTTAATAAGAACACCCCGTACTTAGTCAACCACGTCACTGGTGAAAATATTGAATGATGCCTCACTCAAGACAAGAGGAATTAAACCTAACAGAGAAACAGAAAACTATTTTTAAGCACATAGATTTCATTAGTAATAAGGTAGATACACACGCACACACATGTGAATAAATATGTATAAATATATATGTGTATTTAATTCTCCTTAGGTTTTATATTATGAAAATGCTCAATACAGGATAATTAAGAAAGAACACAAATGAAAGGTGAGTTGTGCCCAAGTTTCTTTTCTGTCTATTGGGGTATTTAATTAAGATTTAATAATTCTGACCCTAGATTACTCACTTATCTCAACATTATGATATCTCTTCACCATGTCCCCTTCCATTTTGTTACTGCCTTACTCTAAATTACTTCAGCACCCACTTCAATCTAAATAAACTTGCAGGGAGAAACGCAGTAATAAGGATTGTGTAACATCATAGAACCATAGAATCATAGAACGGTTTGGGTTGGAAAGAACCTTAGAGATCATCTAGTTCCACCCCCCTGCCCTGGGCAGGGACACCTTCCACCAGACCAGGTTGCTGCAAGCCCCGTCCAACCTGGCCTTGAACACTGCCAGGGATGGGGCAGCCACAGCCTCTCTGGGCAACCTGTGCCAGTGCCTCACCGCCCTCATGGTGAAGAACTTCTTCCTTATGTCTCATCTAAATCTACCCTCTTGCAGTCTAAAGCCATTACCTTTTGTCCTATCACTACCTGCCTTTGTAAAAAGTCCCTCTCTGGCTTTCTCAAGGGCCCCCTTGAGGTACTGGCAGGCTGCTCTAAGGTCTCCCCGGAGCCTTCTCTTCTCCAGGCTGAACAACCCCAACTCTCTCAGCCTGTCTGCACAGCAGAGGTGCTCCAGCCCTCTGATCATCTTCGTGTCCCTCCTCGGGACTCGCTCCAACAGGTCCATGT
The DNA here is from genome assembly GCA_025311575.1 of Elanoides forficatus. NCBI lineage: Eukaryota > Metazoa > Chordata > Aves > Accipitriformes > Accipitridae > Elanoides > Elanoides forficatus. The sequence goes on along the minus strand of JAOBAS010000013.1, from coordinate 3,163,860 downwards.
GCTTCTTATGTTGGGGACCCCAGAGCTGGAGGCAGAACTGCAGGGGGGGTCTCACCAGAGCAGAGCAGAGGGGCAGAATCCCCTCCCTCCACCTGCTGCCCACGCTGCTTTGGATGCAGCCCGGGATACAGTTGGCTTTCTGGGCTGCAAGCACATGTTGCCAGCTCATGTTGAGCTTCTCATCAACCAACACCCCCAAGTCCTTCTCCTCAGGGCTGCTCTCAATCCACTCATCCTCCAGCCTCTATTTGTGCTTGGGATTGCCCCAACCCATGTGCAGGACCTCGCACTTGGCTTTGTTGAACTTCATGAGGTTCACGCAGGTGCATTGTGACATTTACAGTGTTGTAATGGCCAAATAGTTGTTAATAAGAAAGAGATAATGATTGGCAATGGAAAAATAGATCAGTAATTGTACAGCCTTGGGATAAGTCAGAGAGAATAAAGGAGAAAAGGAAGGAAGAGGAAGTGGCTTTCAGAAACCAGACTCCTTCACCAATTCTTTAATTAAGTTGTGGGCACTATCAGAAAGCCAGACTGTAGAGACATATACCTGATCAGCTTTGCTTTGTAGTAGCCCATCTGTATAATGCCAGTCTATCATTTTTTCACAAGAAGTTACTCTTTAAATCAGAACTGAGGCCCTATAATATTTTCCATAAACATTCAGTAGCACTGCTAACACCACAGTATACTGGAGCATCTAGTTTTTTATTGCGTTGTTTATTTTCTCTTGCCGTATGTATAGAATGATATTTTTATTAAGAAATCAAAGGTTATATTGCACAACCCAAGAAGAAATTGGTTTGCACAAATACGATAATGACATTTCTCTCTTATAACTGAATGGCAAGGTAGCAGAAACAGAATTCGGTCAGTGGATTCCCGTGAATGACTTAAAACAAGAGAGAAATAAGAAATTGGGTTGCATGCTTAAAGATTGGAGTACATTATTCACTACTGAAATACTTAGCATAATAAGTCTGTGATATTTTAAGCAGATGATTGTAATTTGCAGATCTCTCATAGGACTTGTTTTTTAGGACATTATTTTCCTGCCTTTAGTAGAGAAATTGTCTTTGCACGGTGACTGAAATAAAGCTCAAACCAAATTAAACCAGGATCTTTTAAGGGAATATGGGAACAACTGGGAAAGAGTAAGATACAGGGGTAAGGACATAAATAAAAATCTTTTAAGGCAAAAAAATTAGAAGCAAAATTTCTGTGGAATCAGATACTATGAGCAGAAGGTTTTTCAGGTGAAGATTACTCCCTTCAAACTATGACAATTCAAAGTGATGAAAATCCAAATATTCATATCATGAATAAAAAATACAAGAAAAATAGGGCTACAAACCAGGAATCTGTTCTACAAGTAAAATGATTTAATATAAAATCATTACAATGATAACATACAACAATACATGAGGAAACAATCCCTGCAGGAGGACATACACTTCTGTGTTTGTAATATACAGGCAAAAAAGAAACTGATTCAAACAGAAGATTTCATCACCCACCACATACATGTACTGATAGATTTTTGGAAATTATTTTGAGCATCAGAAAGCAAAACTTATTCCACTGTTCTTCCCTCAGCAGTTTCAGAGCTGTTACTGCAGTATGAAAATAGAACATAATGAGTAGCAAATATGACTAAAAGTGAGCTTGAAAGGCCCTCCTATCCATTTGCTTCCTGATTCTATATTATTTTATACTCAGAAGAATACCCTATGAGAGACATAAATCACAATAGGTTGAGGTAGTCTTAACCAGGCTGGAGCACCAGAGAATGCTCTAAGTAATCAGATGGAAAACTCTCATGATAAAGTCATGTTGAGAACCTACACACACCATCCCATTGTGAGCCTCCTTCTCTCTCAAAGAACCCATAAACATCATCTAATTTGCCTTCAAGCAGAAACATATCTAGAAAAGTAAATAAAACAAAATTACTGAACCTTGTTTTTACACATGATCGACTTACACAAGCAGAAGCTATTTCTGGCTTTTATATATAAGAATAGGTGTAAGCATGCTCAAACTTTTCATTATTTGAACTTATCTTTGGCCCACAAGTGTCAACTCCGTTTGGTATCATTAAAAAAAAAAAAAAAAAAAAAAAATTATTAATTAAAAATTTGGAGGCTAAGGTCAGATTAGTAGAACGAACGCTTAATTAACATCTCAAAATGAGAGATCATCTGGCTGAAATAAGAGAAATGGTTCTGAATTTTTTTTTATAAGGTCTATGAAAGTCAGAAGAAAGAAGACAACTGCAAATGAAAAATAAGCGAACACGGAAGAACTGTTCGGTGCCCATCGGTAGTAAATGGCATTTGTTTTACTAGTATGTTAGAGATTACGTTCCTTAACAATGACTGGGCTAGGTGTAGCCTTCTGGAAGGAGGGAGATGCTGTTCCTTTGCTTCTTCTGCCTGTCTGTACCCAGATAATAAAAGCTCTGGGAGACTGTAAAGTGTGGTGGAAGTCAGGAAGGAGATCTAGCCCAGGGTTAGGAGCCTGTACCTGAAGCAGGTACAATACCATTTTGAGAAGCAGGGAATGGAAAGCCAGAGCTCAAAAAATCATAGGAAAGATTCCTGAAGGATCAGAAATTACTTTGAAGCATTTGCTGACTTGACATGCTGCCACATCATCTCAAGAAAGCAAACTTAAACAGCAATGGCATTATGAAAACCTGGAGGGGTATGGAGCACTAAAGTATGAGAGTTATATTTCAAAAACACTAAAAAGCATAGCTTACATATAAATGTACTATGATGATGAAGAGACCCTCAGATAGAATGTCCTAGTTTTATAGACAGATAATGGAATAGATTGGAGGTCCTGAACTCTGAATTTAGAGATAGATTATTTGTAGGTTCCTTTCTCTCAAGTGTCAAATTAATGCAGCATTTAAAACTTGGAGAGTTAGGAAAGGGCACTCTTTATTTACTGTCCTCTCATTTGGATTACAAGGCACTTCAATAGTGTTTCATTGATTAATGGATATTCTTTGAAGAGATATGAAGGGTGTACAGCTGCATATTTTAGTGATTTGCCTGTATCTAACACCACTTGAAAGAAGCATCTAGAACATCTGGAGGAAGTGCTCCAAGAGATCAGAGATTGTATTAAATTTAGGCTGATGTACAGAGGAACAAAAATAAATTAAATCTGTATTTTATGTTAAAAGAAGGGGTGTTAATGTTTACAAGTCCAAGCTATGCTAGACAGTCCACTGCAAAAAGCCATTAGTAAATAGGAATGTGTGGAAAATTTATTCTTAACTTTTCTACATTTAATGTGCTTATCAGTCAAACTGAAGGTGATCTGGAGAAATGAATAAGCTAGACCTGCCAGGCAATGAAGATAACCATCTGTGAACGCAGGGCTTCAGAGCCCAGACTTGTTGGCTGTGTGCATAGCCCACTCAAATATTTCAGGAATCAGCATGGGAACAGTTTTTCTAAAAGGAAAGAAGCAACAGATGTAAATGCAAAATTATTTCTACAGGGATGAGCTACAGTAGAAAAAGCACTTATGGATGTAAAAGGCTAATGGAGAGTTCTAGGTCAGGTTTGTATGTAGACCATTTAGTTTTATTTGAAGACCGCATAGTAGAAGAGATTCATTTTCTGGGACGACTGGGCACCATGATATTCAGCATTTAACATAATCCAGAAAAAAAAGTAAAGATAGAGTCCCATGCTTAGCCCTAAAGGAGAGGAACAAATTAACTAGCACTGAATTGTTGCATAAGTTGGAGAGAAGAACAGATGTCCTAAACAGCTGCTTTTGATTAGAAAGTGGAAGTGAACCCAATGTATTCCTGGAGAGCGAGATGCTGCACTAGAGACAGGGAGGGTTTCTAATGGAGACACACAAAAAACATGCTTCAGAGAAGGCAAGAGGGAAAAGGAGATTTGACAGATGCAGAAGTGTGGCCTGCTTCTTAAAAGGCTTGGGTTTTGCTGGATATGCAAAAGATTTTGTGAATCTAAAAGAGGGGGAGACCCAGATGGTAGTAAACTAGAACTGCTTCTTTTACAACCAGTAGTGGCTAGATCATCCCAGGCTACTTGACATGCCAGGCAGCCTGTGACCTAAGTCTGAGACTCTAGAGACTTTCCTTTCTGCCTAAACTCTTAACTACTTGCTAGCAATCAACCTTAGTCTCCCTTAACAAGGACAAAGTGCAAGACCAGTGGAATATGACCAACAAAGCCAAGGAAAAAAAGTCACCTTCTCATATAGTGCCCATTAGCACTTGGGCTAGCCCCAGCTATTGTAAAGGATAATTGAATTGTTTAATTTGCAGCTGGATTGTTTTAGCAGGGTTTTTTTCCCCTACTCTCATTATTGAGTGATACTTAACTCCCATAAGAGTAATTTAAACTGAAAGTCTGCCCTTGCTTTGCATAAAACTGAGCCCAGTTGCTTTATAATGAGTAAATAAACAATTTAGTGCTTTAATCATTGTTGTTTTGCACCTTAAAACTGCTATGTAAACTACACACCTCTATGCTCTGTTATATATGGCACTTTCATTTTCTACAGTAAATGTTTAATTAGATTGGCATCTGAGAAGCTAACCAAAATCCATTTACTTTCATCTGGCATGAACTAAACACTGACACTAGATCTGTGTAAATACTAGAAAGACTGCCTGATTAAGATGAGCCATAACAAAACCAGAAGAAAAGGATTCTGATACAATCCTGATTACAAAGGAAATAGATTTAATGCCAGTGAAATACTTGAATGGAAAGATTACCTTTGCAGAGCATTATCATTCTTCCTCTTAAACTTCTAACATCTCTCCTGGACTGCCATTCTAAATTAAGGTAGTTTTTATATACTTGAGATTAAGCAAAATCAGACAAATTGTTTTCCAAGGTGTGTTATTGAATGGAGAGTGCAAATAAAATAGTGAATAAGATATCCCTATTAGCACTCATTAGGAGGCAATAATGATGGACTATACATTGATCAGCAAAGTAAAACATGCCATACACCATTTTTTGATTAATGGGAAGACTGCTTGCAGCATGTTCCTTCTGCAGCTGTTCTTGCCTTTACTGGGATCGTGTATCCTGTCTAATGATATAGCTCATAAAATGAGTACCCCCTACTTTTATATTTAATATTGTAATGTCAACCTACCAGTTTGGCTAGGCAGAAGGATGAAATAAGGTGGCTGAATTCCCGGTATAGAGGATGGAGACAATTAGATACCTCTAAGAGATTAATTGTCCCTCATGATATGTGAGCTCCCCAGGAGAGCCAAGACAACTAAGAGCAGGGTGTGACTGAACTTCAGAGAAACTGAACTCCAGAGCCTGAACCCTAGACTTAAAAACTGTCAGGAAATAACTTCTGTCTATTGGAAAACCAGCATGGGGGAGGTCTTCTCCTGAGGACAAATCCTTAGCTAGATGAACACCTATGTACTTTGTGTAAAAGCAAGAAAAATTAAATATTGTGTACGGTAATTCAGTGATGAGGCAATACACAGGATGTAGGTGAGTAGGCAATAGAAGAGACAGTGTGCAAAAACGCTCTCAAACTTGTGTTGTTGTTTTCTGGGAAAGTAGAAATCAGATGAGAGAGAAAGAGAGCCTGCAAGTAAGCAAGAGGAAAGAGTTCAATGGCCCGGGCTCCTCTACGTACTTTGTACCTGGGTGATCTGATGAGGGTATTTAAATTAACCTGCACAGGGAATTTCTGTTGCCTTCAGGGTTACATAGCTGCAGTACTGTGGGGTTTCTAGTACTTTGTAATTAGGTAAATTTAAATGACTATTTTTAGAACCCTAAATAGATGTTTTGGATTTTGTCCTAAGCAGCTGCACACTGTTCAGCCATTCCACAGAGTTTTAAATATATGAGGCTGAGAAAATGCTTGGATACAACCAGTGAATACTTGAAATTTAAGTGACATAACTGTCATGCAGTGTATGTAGCTCAAAAAACAAGAATAGCAGCTCATTACTCTCTTCTTCAATAGCTATTGACAATCTCAGTCACAAAAGGGTAGGTATAGTATGGACTTCGGGTATGGCATTGAAACATGGCAGAGGAGTCAGGAATGTTCCTAGGAGCCAACTTAACAGGTACAAGGACAACAGTGGTAGCTTCCCTGCCTAATAGGAGTAACAGGAGAGGCAGAAGACAGTTGTAGCTGCTTAATAAAGGTGTAGCGGGACCTAGAAGAGGGTGTGGGTTTTTGGACTGAGACTTGATTTTTGCAGGACTTTCTAGAGACATATGAACTTAGATCGGCTTTACTTCGGAAGCTGACCTAGTCAACACTGAGAATATGCCATCAATATGTGCAAGGGATCCCCTGCTGGTAAACACAGCCTGAGAAGCTGCTCCTTTTCCTAAGGGAGCTTATCTAGCTATAAATTTAACAAAACTGCCTGGCCTTATGTGGTATTTAGTCCCCGATGTTACAGTTACACTAGTTAATAAAACAGCTGTAGCTAAAGCAGAGGCATATTGCACCTATAAATGTAGAAGCACACAAAGCAGACTTTAATAGTAGCTTGTTTTGAACCCAGACAGGAACACAGTAACATAGCATAACTGCACAAACAATTTTTTACCCAATGGCCCAGTAAAAATAGTACTGTTGTTGCTAGCAATGGGTCTTACGCTTATTGTTTGCCTTATGCAAACAGTGTGAAGTTCCAGTCTTGGCTTGTTAGGCTTGTTATCAACTTGTTATGAGAAATTGTGAGGTGAACTCAGCTTGGTGCCAGGTGTCTCTTGTTACGATGCGCAGTTTAAGCGTGGGTTAATAGGAAAGACCTTGAAAATATGAACGCTGGTTAAGAACAGCATCCCCAGAGCTATTAACAGCACACTGATGGGCAGTTACTGCACATTGAAAAAATGCAACCTGGAGAACTGGGAAAAGACTTTTTTCGCTTTAGGAAAAGCAGCAGCAGATGAGCAAGGAAAGAAACAGATGAGCAGCAGGATAAGACACTTGCCACAGCCTGGAAAAGTAACGTCCCCCCCCAGGATCAGGCAGCTTGTAGCCTGGGGTAGAGGCTGAGGGCTGGGAATTGACTAGTCTTATAAAAGATCCCAAATTTGGTGGGTGGGGAGAAGACATCTGCTTCAGATCTATCTTACCTTCACTGTGGAGACTAAGATCATCCAGGACTGTAGCCGTCAGTGCTAATTAGGTCACATGAGGTCCTTGATATTGCATTTTGGCAGCTAGTGTCAGCTGTGATTGCTAAGGACTGACTACTTTGAATACATAGTGATAATGATAATGACTGATAATAAGAACTAGCCATTAGCAGGAAGGGTGTTATTAGTGACTGCTAGTCCAGGAAAGTTTAAAACTGGCCTAATTTATCAGTCTTCTAAAAAATTCCATCTCTTTTTCTTTAATTGACACTTCTGTGTATGTTCAGCTGTTAAATGGTCCCTGGTTCCGTTTTGTTGTATTAATTCCCACTTTTCCAGAAGATGCCCATGCACAGTCTAGTGATACCGTGAATGAAGGATTTTTCTCACTAGCCAGCTTGGATCTACCTTCTCTGTGGGGGGAGGCCACAGAGGTCACTGTGGGGTGAGGCAAAGCATTTGGCCTCAGGATCACAAGTTACTTCCAGGCTGGAAAAAATCAGAACAGAAAAGAACTTCTCAGTTCAGATATAATCTAAGAGTTCCTCATTTTAACAAAGGGAATTCAGGTGCTTGTTCCATGCTTTAAGTAGTTATTTATGTACCTGACTAGCACTGGGACTAAAATTGCTCAACATTTTTTGTAAGTATGCAGCAGTACTCTTAGGTCAAAAACTAACCTGAAGTAAAAGACCTGAAGTAACAGACCTGCAGAGATGTGACCATGTAGAAATGTGTGCATGTACCAAGTTTGCTGGGATTAAAGTATGAGCCAAGGCTGCTTTCATGTCCATTGTCTTCTGCAAAGTCTCCTCCATGTCTATTTTTATGCAGAGAGTCCATGTATAGCCTCTGTGGAGGTATATGCATGGATTGGGGAACTTTAGGAATCTGCCACAGCTGGAAGATAAATGCCTCTAGGAGATGGAATGGAGAATTAATTCTGAACGTCCTTATTTCTAGTTCTGCTAGAAAAGTAGTTATAGTCTAGTTTATAAACCAGTTTAAAATACTAGTGGTATTTCAAGTCTATTTTATGAGGTATTGCAAACATGGCAAACACTATAGAATTTAATTTAAAAGTACAAGTGTTATAATTGCTGCATAGCTGGGTATCAGAGTGGTACTTCTTCCACATCCAGTTAACTTAGACCATTAATTCCTTGGGGAGTGAGAAACTCCCTCAGCCATTCTTCTGCAGAGACAACACACTGAACATGAGACAGGGTGATTGAGTGACATCCCACATCCTTCACAAGAAAGTATTTGAGTAATTGTTGCAGAAGGTTTCAAGGTGGTTTCAAGAAGGTTTTCAAGAATATTTCCCCCAGGCAGCTCCTGCTTTGTCTCTACTAATTTAATCTGCTCAAATATGTTGATTAAAATCCTGAGTGGATAATCTGGACCTTCCAGAGATTCCCTTGCATGTTTCCTGCTATAGAACAAACCAAATCGTACATAGATAAGATGCTTGTAAATAGTCAATAGAGACGGTTGCAGCAGATGCAGAAATAGTTATGTAGGCCAGCCTTTGGTACATAGGGAAGACAGTTAGGAGAGGTTTTATGGGTAGTTAAGATAGCCAGTAGCTGGAGCGGTCGTGTAGGACCATGAGCCAGCTGGAATTTATGAACTGAGCAGAACAGGAATTTGGGAGGACTTACGCGATGCAGCTGAAGACACCATTGCAAGGATGCATGCAACAGAGATTCCTGTTTCCATCTGTGGAGGAACTGACTGTCCTGTTTGAGAGTCTCATTCTCCATGCAAAGGTTGCCCAGCGCCAAGATCACACAAAATATTTTTTTTTAAACACTGTCTGTGTGTCTCTGTGCCACACAGTCCAGATCATCTGAAGGCTAATTTCCACATAAAATCTGCCACACAAATAACTAAATGTTTTCTAGCAAAAAATGAGCCAAGCCTTCCAGCTGCAAAAGAGCAATTATGGCTGGCTGAGCCTATCCAGCATCAAGTTCACTTGGACTATAGCAGTTAGTTGTGTTATTCTGCAGGTATAGCCTGGGGAGAGCTGCAAAAGGCTGAAGTGTTCATTGCAGAGAGTTCTTTGGCCCTGTGAATATTTTCACTTAGTTGCCAGCCAATTAACAATGTGATACACAGAGACCAATTATTTTTTAAAGGGAAAGAGTATGGTATCTGAAGGTTTCATTAGCTCACCTAAGTAACTGTACATTATCTTGTTCCAACTGAAAACTACTTGTAAGTGTCCTGTCTCCACAAGTCAGAGGTATTCCCTTAAGTAAACACGGGTTCAAAATACTTTTAATCAATTTATGTCAGTAAGTGTTGTGAGATTTCTATTGTTATTGAAGACACTAAGTTCACCCAAAACAATTCAGACTTGTTCTGTAATCTACAATACAAAATATTGTTTGTTATTGCTCCACAGTACAAGACATCCATCCAGTAAAACAGTGACAACCTGTACTATATTGTATAAAAAGTTAGGAGTATAGACAGTCCAAGGAGTATTCTCATATGCTCCAGTGGCACTTTCAATATAGATGTTAGCTCTCATTGGTGGGAAAAGCGTATTACTTTTGTCTAGGATCTGAGACAGTTGAAATATTTTTCTATATTGTGTCTCTAATTAATGCCATAAAGCATAATGAAGACACGTCAGAAGAAGATACTTCTAGAGTGAATAGGATTGTCCAGTTGTACTTAAAATATTTCTTCATCTCTGATGACAGGTCAACATTATACTTTATGGTTGTAATAAAAATTGCTGCATGTAATGATGCATTTCTAGAATTAATCAGCAAATACAAGAACTTTCCAATTAGCCCAGGTATCTAAGGGATTCACAGTGTTCCCTGACTCCATCTTCTCAATCACAGTTATGGCTCAGCCGACGGGATGAAGGACCTTGATAAATCACGTCTCCATTGAGACACTCACAGGAAACATGCATAGTTTCATGTGATTTCTTTGCTAACTGTAAAGGATACAATCTTTTTTACGGTAGTTAAAACTTAAGTATTTTTTATGAAGCAGCTTTATATGTATTTAGGTGCTTAAGTCCTCCCTAATTTCAGTGAGATTGCTAACAGGATCCATTGATGGTAGGGACAGAGTTAAAGCTGGTTCTTACTAAGTAGGAGTCTACTGAAAAAAACCACTTTATATTAGAGGAAATCAAGCAAGATTTTGAGGTCTCTGCCGGGTGCGGGGGCCTCGGGGCGGCCTCTGTGAGGAGAGGAGAGGCCGGGGCTGCCCCGAGCCGGACACAGCCGGTTCCAGCCGGCTCCAACC
>JAOBAS010000013.1:3124101-3153084 GCA_025311575.1 Elanoides forficatus | reverse complement strand
CTGGAGCAGGGAACAGCGTGAGGGAGGAAGGAAGGAGCGGCAGAGAGGGGCCGTGGCGGACAGACCTCCACCCCCGTTCCCCATCCCCCTGCGCCGCTCAGCGGAGGGGAGGAGGTGTGAAGTGAGTGAAGTGGAGGTTGGGAAGAAGGAAGGTGGGGTTAAAGTGTTTTAGTTTTGTCTTTGTTTATCGCCATCCCATGAGCATAAGCAATGTAAGCATCCTTTCCTTCAAATAAGCAACAAAAATAGAACAATCCTAAAGCTAATGTAGAAGTTTGCAGTAACTAAGTTATTTCATTATTTATTTTAGATGTATCAATTTGCATTCTGCCAGAAAATGAATATTGCCGTTCAAATTTGTAGCTTTGGCCTTTGTTTGGCATGAGCTGCATTTCTCACAACCATTTTAAAATCGCAAGAGGGCAGCTTCCTATGGAGCAGGTAGCCATTTTGCAATTTTTTAAGGGCCTTTATTCTCTTCTGGTAACTTGCTATATTTCAGGTTTTGGAAGAAGCTTTGATATTCCTGTTTAGGTTTAAATTTCATTTTATATCACCAAAAATGGCCAATAGAAAAGATATACTTCTTTTGGAATAAAACCCATGTCTGACTTTTTTCTAAAGAAATCTCCAAAGGTTAGGCATTGTGCATATAATATTCCATGTAATATTTTGGGTATTTCTAGTGTGTCAGGACTCCTTACCTCTAAGCTCTGTGCCACTCTCGAAACCAGTCAGGAGTGTGGGTTCAACCAGAGCACGCAAGCTTTCTCTCCTGGAGAAAGCACAGAAGCTTTCCAGGCTCAAATGCAGACTGCACGCTCAGCCTGTGTCCTGATTCCACACAGGAAGAGATTTGAAAGCATCTGCAGAATGTCACCGAGCAAAGCGCTGTTCTCTGTGCCACCACGGTATGTACAGCAAAAATCTATTAAAGCAAGAGGAGTTAAACTCAATTTATGCTGGGGAAACAGAAGATGTTGCCTAATAACTGTATATGAATAAAGATATATAATAATCAGCATAAATTAAACAAGGCACACCATGGCAAATAAATGTAATTTCTTTCTTTATTGTAAACACTAGGATAATACAGAAAGAAAATTCAGTCCTTATATATCCAGTAAGACATTTTTATATAGGTCTTCATAATGAGCTCAATGATTAAATATATCTAAGATAAATACAATAACTAGACTTGGAACTGAGCTAGTAGATGCACCATTAATTCTCAGTCCTCATACTGTGAGTTTTGTCAGACTTCACCAAAAAAAAAAAAAAAAGGTTCAGAGAGAGTCTGTGTGCCATTAGGAGAGCTAAAGGAATTATACCAGTCTGCAACTAGGAGATTACATTCTTTTTCCTTAGTTAGTACCTTTCAAAAGGTATCACATCCTGAATAAAATTGGAATTGGAGCATAGATACCAAACTGAAGTATAAATACTAAATATTTGACAGAGCGTTTTAGAGTTAAGGGGTTTAGGGTTTGCAAGACAAATGGAATGTATTAGGAACTGCTTTCATAGCAGAGATGAAATACATCCAGGTTCTGTGTACACTGTGCACAAAAATAATAGTTATATTGCTGTGCAAAAAGGGAAGCATCAAGGAAATTATGTGAAGCAGAAATCCCCTAAAGCCTCTGCCCTGTTTTTCATTTTCAGTGAGAAATTTGGGATTTTCTAGCTTTTTAAGTCTAGTGTTCACTCTCATTAGTTAAACTGCTACAAAAGTAAACAAGGGTGGCAAATATTTTCCTAAAGGAATGGGGGAATACATTAATTTTTGTAATGATGTCTATAATCTATAAAGACACATTTCAGGCAACTGTATAGAATTTTTTCAAATTTTCAAACCAGTATATGCATTATGAAATTTATTAGTAGAGGAGCTTGTCCAGGCATTTCATACATTTTGTGCACCATCCAGGTGCCTAAATGTGGACATCCAATGCCTTTAGGTACCCTAAGGCAGCTCAAGTCACTTCCAGCAGCCACTCTTTGAAATTCAGAAAAGACAATCAAGTCAAACTGACATTTCTGAAGTTTTCCTCCTTTTACCTGATCCATTAGTGCAACTTTGCTACAAGTGGCCTTAAGCACAGCATAAACCCATACAGAATTATTTTGTTCTTTGTTTTGATAGTATTTAGTGTCTGAATGGGTGGTGGAAGTCCAGAATTCTGTTTATCTAAATAATTTAATGGTGAAAAGTATATCAGAAGGAATTTAAATGCTTACATATTGCGTAGCACACATTTGCAGTATTACAGTATACTGTTGTATGACCTATCCAACATTTTGATGACAAAAGTCTTTAATCATTCGCTTATGGCACTAGCTGCTATAAGGGGATATTCTCTTAATAGTAGTGAGTGCAGTCCATTAACATAATTCTGCACATAGGCCATAAAAGAACAGTGCTCTACGTAAAGTGATGCAAAGCAAATCAGGACTTTGTTGAAAGGTGTTGGACAGAAAAATATCAAGCTAAGATTTCAGCAATACTTTTACATTAAAAGTAAATGCAGAACTTGGACTGAATGTTCTGAATTTATAGTAGGTCTACATCCATAAAAAGACTTTCAAGGTCTGGTGAATTTACTTCTACAGCAACAGAATTTCTTGATGCCACTGCTGATATAAAACTCTCTTAGAGTAAGAAATTTGGTCAAGGAATGATCAGAGAATGGCTGCCCTTTGATAAGTCTGTACTCCTATACTATTCGTGTGGGTTTGCTACTGCTGCAGTATGAGAAAAACCATGAGGCTGTGTTGTACATTTGCATGTGTGTGTTATGTCTGTCCAGAAGGGTGATGGATGTTTACTGATGCTTCCTATGGAATTACTCTAATGTCCCTTACACAAGATTCCTATATACATGTTCTGGCCAGTACAATTGTTATTTTGAGTTTATATAGAGAGATTACTGGTAACAAAAGGTAGATCAGTATTATTTAACCTGATAAAAGATCAACATTTTATTATTTTGTATCTTTTACTGAAATACTTATGAAAGCCTTTGCACCATAACATATAAAGGTACAATTTCAAATGTTTATTGGGAGGGTTTGAAAAGTGTAATTGCACACAGAGCCTCTACAGTCTGTTATCGAAGTTTATTAAAAAGGGATAAAAGATATTGCATACATTAGGAAGTAGGAACTCAGATGCTGGTTTGAGAAGGAACCTGACAGGAATTAGTAAGAGAAGTATGCAATCCCTGGAAAAGATGATAGTAGCTCTGCCTCCCCAGTCAGCCAGCACAGGTAAGGGAGAACCAGCTAAATTTCAGAGGCGCCAGTTTCTGTCAAGTTCTATAGCTAATTATCAACTTTTTGAGCAGTTCCCTTTATCGCTCATTTTGATATCCAGCTGCATTTACATGCTCCATATCCAAAGGTGATGTTCCACAATAAAATTTAGATATAAAAATACACTAAACATTGATGCTTCAATTAAAGGTGATCCTATCTTAATGAAAAACCCTTTTAAAAGTATAAATTCCCCAGAGTGTTTTCACAAGAAATATTGTATAGTTTTGGTCCTTTTCCCACAATGTAATAGGTTTTGCTTAGAGCTGTGTAATAATTCTGGCCAGAAAAAATTATCCAGTGCATAATGTCTAAATGTTTTCATTATTGCTATTATCCTCTTTTCCCTTTTAGAGGAGGAAAAAAAAAAAAGCTTCCAGATTCATTAGCAGATGCACTGATCCCATTGATTCTATATCTCTTAATAAACAGGATGTTCATGACGGCAGTCCGTTTATATTCATTTATGATCTGTAGCAGCACTGGGGCTTTTTTTGTCCTCTCCTCATATTACCTATGAGGTTTATCGGGTCTAGAAAGGATCCGAATAGCTTTAAAAGGACCATATGTGGGCTGCAAAGCCTTTCTAGGAGCCCATAGGGGTCTCTGTGGGACAATCCATATGGCTGAGAGTTCTGTGGTGCAGCAGGCATAAAACAGCATCCCTGCCTTTGAAACAGACAGAGCTATTGAGATGAAATGACAGAGATGGAAATACTGCTGGAAAAAACAGTGGGAAATAATGTGGCTAGAGGCAGAATTAACTATAACTGTATACTTTACTGTCTTTGCAAAGGGTTGGTTTTGGTTTTTATCCCCTCCAGTTTCATTTCATTTTGGTTCCTTTTGCAATTCAGAATACCGGAGTATGTGAACACTATATTAAAAACACTTCCTTAATTTTCAGAGGACAAATAATGTGTGATTATTCACGTATTTTAGAATACAATGGAACAAAGCTTCTATTCTAGGCCTTTTCTACGATAGGTAGAATATCAATGAAAATACGATTAAGTTTTTGCACAGGAAATGTTCTTGAAATTGAGTTTAAATTAGCTCCTGGTTGCAAAAATAAAACATCGTGGATTTGTCATAATCTTATTGTCTGTCCCACAGTGCTGTTCTGTTCTACATCGGTGAGATTTCAATCTGAGTCTGAGTACCTACTCTACAGCATTGCACTAAGACCAGGGGGTTCACCGACAGCTCTTTAGTTATGACTGCAGTCCATTTTAAATCTCATTTCTCACATATTTCACAGGGGAATTTGTATGCATGTAATGTAAAAGGAACCCAAACAATATTATGGACAATGAAAGCACAAGCTTCTCCTTCCTGAAATTCTCCACAGAGAAGCCGCAGCAACTGCCTCTGGGTGTTCTTGGTTCTGTTTCACCACTTTGCCATCTGGGGAAACATAAGAGAATCAATACATCAGATTCTGGAGGTTATGCTTTAGAGGTTATTTCTTTTTAACAGATGAATTGTTTTCCTCCTTTTCCTCATAGATATAAACAGGGGGGAAATATTGTAACTAGTGACAACTGAGGTAGCTAAATACTGCAGCTTCGCTTAGATAGAGATAAAAAGGTTGTAAACCTTGCTTGACAGTGTCCAGTCACAGCATGAAGGACAAATTTGTCATGGACTTTGCATTAGTGTGATGTATGGTTCTCTTTGCCCCCTCCCCCCCAATAAATTACCTTCATCGAGGATAAATGTAAATATAAGAACAAGCAGTAACATTACTCGATAATTTAATTCTCCTTCATTGTGTCCTTGAAACTTCTCACAAAGCATTGCAATCTCTTAGAGTGACTTAATGCATAAACTATCAAAGTACTGAGAGATCCCAACAGTTTCACAAAATTAGACAGGCATTGATTTTAAACTGGTTTTTTTCTTCTTTATTAATATCTTTCTTTGTATACAAAAGGAAATTTGATGGAATACAGCTGTCTCTGGTCTTGAAAATTATAATGCCAATTGAAATGTTTATTATTAAATAGTTGGCATTATTCTGTGTTGTAAATTTTAAGATAACAGAGTTATTACATTCTGCCAATAAAATTAAGAATGCATATACTGATTCATTTTCAGTTAAGCATGAACAAAAATGGTTTTAACTTCTTGATCCTGTGAGAATATGCTACCCAAAGGCCTTCATCTGTAGAAATGTCTCAAATAAAAATGTCTGAACATGATTGGGATTTTTTTTTTCCTTTTTCCTGAATGAATGCGTAACACTGAATAATTCTTACCTGCATCATTTATATCATACCTTATCGTCTTCATTACAGAGACAAGTGCTTTTGATTTTTAGAGATCTGAATACAAAGTAGGTCTGCCCCATGTGATATAATATTCATAATATTCATTTTAAGTCATATCTTCCTAGAATGTCTAGAGGCCCAAACAGCGTGAATCCTGGATTTTTGGCTGTGGCCACTGAAAAAAGAAACCACCCCCCAAAACATGACGGTCCATTCATCCTTCTCATAAAGCGAGAAAGTGGAACCTTCATTGTTCAGCCGAAGGAGTTAACTCACGGGGATGAGTCCCTGCTCCTTCGTGCCTTTTCTCCATCTTGCCCTGTGCTCCTCCCTTACATGATCACCTGAAGGTCTAACTTAATGAGAGTAGTCGTAACTACTTTTTAACATACCCTCTGTGCTGCTGACTTCTTCCTTCTGTCAAGGTGTGGGATCTATTGTCTCAGCTCCATTGATAGGGAGATATCAGGCCTTCTTTTCTTCAGACAAGTGCTAATGGAGTACAAAAGTCAGGAGTTTCACCACTATCACTTTTGGAGAGTTGTGCTTTACTTCAGATACCAAAGAAACTGCAAGGTTAACAACAGAAAGGCTTTAAACTTTGCTACTTTTCTAAAAGTGCAGGGCATGATGACCACATGGTCTGGTTCACAGCTTGGATCTTGTTGGATTGAAGTCTGTGTACCCAATAGGTGGCGTGGCTGTGACTTATGATTTTTATGATTTATAATAGGGCACATGAAATTATAATATATATGAGAAAAGAAGAGGAAAGTTGCAAAAGGTGGAGAGTACAGCCACAGTACATTTCTGAGAGCACCAATATTGAACTGATTGTTACTAACTAGGAGTAGAGGAAAAGTGTTACTAA
The DNA here is from genome assembly GCA_025311575.1 of Elanoides forficatus. Taxonomy (NCBI): domain Eukaryota; kingdom Metazoa; phylum Chordata; class Aves; order Accipitriformes; family Accipitridae; genus Elanoides; species Elanoides forficatus. Next base: position 3,146,625 of record JAOBAS010000013.1, on the reverse strand, counting down.
CTAGAAGTAGAGGAAAAGTATCTCTAGCCTGTTTACTTCTCTGTTATATTTGCACTTGGATATAATAACATTTCCATTTGCTTTTCCTTTTGTCACTACTACTACTACTGTCATTGCCATGAACAATAAAAAAGGTTTTTAAAGCACAGTTACCCCAAATCCTGCTTGCAGGAACAAAGTGCTGCATGAATGGAATATGCCTTCTTAATTCACAGTTGGTAATCACCTCTGGGAATATCATTGCACATTAGTCTAGCTTTTATCTGATATAAACAGACATGGTTCCATAGATACAATTTGCCCCTTGTAATGCTTTTGTCTATAATTTCCATAGGTTTGTATTACCCAGGAATATATGTTGCCGCCTTCTAGGCAACATGCCTGAGCTGTAACCATCGACATGTGATATGCAAATGTGGAGAGTCCTGGTGAAAACAAAACCCCATTAACCACTATTTGGGGGAACAGACAGTTCTGTTTAATGTTGACTGAAAGCTAAGGACTCCTGATGGTAAATGCAGGAGCTCTGTTTTCTCTTGTAATAACTGACTGTGACTCAGCCTTAGGCATAACACTAAGAGGCTTCCAAAATTTTATCAAATTATTTTTTTTTCAGTTGTACTGACTTTAATGGTCCTAGACCAAAAATTAATTTGATCCAACAAGTTCAATGTCTTCAATAGGAACAAAGTTGTAACTAGAGAAAAAAAGAGCACAAATATATACTGTATGTATTTTCTTACACTTCTTATCTACACTTTCTCCATGCAGAGAACTCATGTAGACTCCAACAAGATGTGAGGACTATCTGTCACCTGCATCATCAGAGGTAGTCATAACTGATAGTTTGGGCTCGGTATTCAGTGTATTCTCTGGTCTTGCCAAGATGGAATTTGAGCCAGATTTTTTAAATTTAAGATTGTGGGCAGATTTTGAATGAATTGTATCTAGCTGTTAGCAGAACTAGTGGAAGAACATCCAAAATGGCATTGTTGTCTGTGATATGCCTGGGATTGTGAGAACAACTTTTGTACTAACCTTAGGAAAAGCATCTTGGACTATTTTGTCCTCACACCATACATGTATATGTTACTACTTCCATTCTTTGAAATTTGGTGTCCTTGGTATATTTAGTACCTCTGTGAATTAAAGCCACTTCAGTAAAAGCTTTACCTATTAGATAGCATGATACAGATTCTGTTTCATATAAGTGGTTTTAAATAAGTGTACCCTGCCTGGAGTAAAAAAAGATAAAAAATGACCTGATAGAGCGGTATCTTTGGCAGTGAGAAAGACAATCATAAAAGCAGTAGGTATTGCTAAGGTGCTGGTGAGACATAGAACTCTTTTAGTAAACCGTATTGGGATACGATTTATTGTAACCACAGTTTATCATCCAGTGGGCATGAGTACATTAGACATATTGAAAACAGACATCTGAATTCATCTCTGTTCCTCTGTGGTGTTTGGATAATGCTCTGTAACAGCGTGTTTTGAAGAGAGACATAGCATTACAATACATGTGTTGCATAGCTTAAATTATTATGAACTGCAGCAACAAATTTTTACTATCTTTATTCATTGTTTCTAGGTGTTACTTTATATGAAACTTTTCCATTCAGTGATCACAATTATATGCCAATTTCCACTATAGAACACCAGTATAACTCTGAAAGTGAAAAAATTGCAAAATTATATCTGACCTTTTCCTTAAAACATGCAGGGTCAGTGAGAATATGCTAATTTTAAAGATAAATCAGTTTATACCATGTGAGAACTTCTGTCCCATTTGGCTATTAAAGCTATATTTTCTATTACATCATCAATAAGATAAATAGTTACTGTGTGGCAGGCTTAAGTATACCGTAAAGCCTAAAAAAGAAACAAACATCTAAGACCTTCAAAATATATGTGCTAGATAACTAGATAGATCTAAAGAACTCAGCAACAGGTTTCCATATCAATAACTTCAGATTTTAATAGCTTCAGTGATCTAGGGAAATAGACTCTATATCCAGCAAAATGCAAGTTTATAGCTCAGTGGATGGAGATTCAGGCTTCCATTATAAATAAATGGCATTGCATTAAATTGCCCTAGCCTCTTACTGCACAACACTATCTGACACTAGTAAAATATAACTACATTACCTTGCCCTTTGTAGCAACAACAGCAGCGCATATTGCCAACAACAATTAGTTTGCCCCAGGGAACACCGGGTTCTTTCTGAACTGCAGTACACATGAATAGAGGTGGGTTGATCATGTTTCCCCCATTTATATCCAATGCAAGAAATCCTAGTTTTTGTGGCAGAAGGACTGAAATACAAATGACTGAGAAGTCACCTCATCCAACCATTTTTGCTTCTTTGAGCTAATCATTCTTGTATGAGTATGTAGTAAGAGAGATGCTGGTTTACAATATGCATCTTGTACTGAGCATATAATATTTTACATTATTTTTTTAATAAAACATGAAAAATTAGCACTAAAGACTTTACTTTTTTAATTAGTCTTAAACGTTGTCAAAAAGACACGTGGTCCCTAATTTAGTAAATATTTTACAGAAGCTTATGACATAAGATAAAGCTTTTCTGTTCACTTGACAGCATACATTATACCAGTTCAGTAGAAGTACCACTTATTCAAAGTCCTTCTCTTTGAGTTTGCATTTTACAACTGTTACAAGGTCCTTCTCCCTTCTCCTAAGCAGAACATTGAGAGAGTAGCCTGGGTGGATAGCACAATGGGTAGACAAACACATTACTTTAGACCGGTATTCAGTGTCTTGCACTTTCAGCATTATAAAGTGCCAGGTGACACATTTGGTAAAATTATGAAGGATGAACTTAAAGTACTCACAGGTACGTGCAGATCAGTGTTCTTACATCAGTGTTTGTATAAAGTAGAACTAACATAGAAAAAAGTATTCCTGGTATTGTCATGCAATAAACACACTGTTTGACTTGCTTGATTTACTTAGTTGCCAAGTTAAAAAAAAAAAAGTAAAAAAAAAAGTGTGTACGTGTATATGTGAGGAGGAAGAGTACTGTTCTGCATTTCTTGGATCTCTTACAACTTCAAAATACACTACATAAATATTCCAAAATTTGTCCTATGTTCCAAAAGTCTTGGTAACATCAGAGGCAATGTGCTTTCAAAAGCAATGCCTAGAGATATTTTCCTCTGTGAGGTGCTCTGTCCTACTGGAGTGTGTCTGATATGATCTAAGAGTATGTATCAAAATGTCTGCCATTGGGATTGGGGCACTTTGTGTGTTACTCAGCTTTATATCTGAACTACAACGGAAGTTAGACAAGCTGTAGATGACCAGTCCACGAAAGTAAGGTTGTTTCATACATAGAATAAATTTAGGAGCCCAGAGAACTTGGCAGTTTAAAATTGAAGTAGATAATGGCATTTCTAACTATAGGCTTTGGTGGTTTCCATATTGTAGTTTGGACTGAGGGTTAAAAATTGAGGAAAACTAATGTGTTTATACTTGCACTGTATAATTTTTCTTCCCCAAAGCATCTGCTACTGGCCACAGTCAGAGAGATGACTTTGGGCTAGACACACTCTTCTTAAGCTTTTATGAAGTGTTTTTACTTAAATTACAATTAATCCCATTTAAGAGACCTGTTAGGTCTCTTTGGATCAGAACTTTAACCTGTTTCTGCACTCTCAATCTTTTCTCACAAAAGTATTGTAAAGGACATACACAAGACTAAAAATATATACATATAAAATATATACCTTTGAAACCTTCTGAATAAGCTCATCGTTACTGCTCAAAGATTACATGGTTTGTCTGGACTGTAAAATAGTGGACTGCAAAACTGAAAACATTCAGTTTTTTTCCCCTATACTGATACTTTCCCCTCGCAGCCCCCTCATCCTTCAGAATCTGCTGTCCTTGGACAGCCCTACACTAGAAATACACTGTAACACACTAGTGTGTGATACAAGCAAAAGAGTCTCTTTTCTAGATAAAATTCTATCAGGAAATCTGCATTGTGGCCTGTAATTGTTAATTATACTACTTCAAATGAAACAAGCTCTCTTTCTGAAGTGCAATTTGGTGATACTACTTTATCTGTGCTAAAGGTTTGTGCCAGCTTAGCTGTGTCACTCACAGATCACCCCTTATCCTTCTCTAGATCAGCATTGCTGTTATGGTTGTGAAAAATCAAACGAAAGACTGCAATTCTAGATTCTCAGTATAATTGATGCAATATTCAGAAGGGTCTGAAAAGATATGGGTGCTTTGGCTGATATTTTCTCAGTACGTTTTTTTGCTCAGTCATTTAATGATGCTGTAGATACTGTACGGTTTGATCCCAGTAATTCAACTACCAGAAGAGAAGGCTGTTTATATTACAAAAACAGGCATGCATACCCTTACTACAGGCATAGCGATAAAATCGGTGTAACACCAACGTAACAGTGCTGATCTGAAGCCACGTATCTTGGTGACCTCTAACAATATACACACGGCATTAGGGGGCTGGGCATGGATTGATTTACTTACTTGTCAGTCAGGTGTTGCAACCTGTGCTGACTTCAGGCTGTACTAACCCTGATACCGGTGCTAGCTAGTCTACTAGCGGAGGTGTTTCTGCTCTATACTGCAGTGTAGGCAAATCTCTTGGCATCTGGAATGCCACTTCTATTTTGTAGCATTTGTTGTTCAAGGAAGACTTTTATTCCCTTTGATGCAATTAGCTTGGTTTCCTGCTTTATGAGATTCTCCCTGTTGGCCCTCCAAATTTTAGAGGAAACTCTTCATAAACATAATCAAAACTATTTTCTTCATAGCTATGTTTTGTTTCATGAGCTTTATTGGCCATGAGTTCTCTTGTTTAGAAACAGAATTGTACTCCCAGAATCACTTCTCTCTTTCCTCCTTCTCTTCAAGAGTAATCATGCCTATCAGCCTCTTTACTTAGTCACTGAGAAAACTCACCCCTTGCTGTTAGGAACTGTAAATTGAATTGCATTAAAGAACATGAAATATAAAGTCTCAGATAACAAAAGTAGTTGTAATTATATTCACACAGAAAAAAACACAGAGGGAGACTTTTAAAGCCAAGTGCCAGAAAAACAGAAAACCCAAACCCAAGGAAATCCAGTTATGAATGAAACACTCCATATGTCTTCTAACTCGTAAGTGTCATTAGACACATCACGAAATTCATTAACATGGAAGTCTGCTGTGCTTAGATATTGGTTGAAGCCGGGAAGGTGTCATCGTGTTGTTTGTAACTTTTGTTGGTTTATCTTTCAATTACAAGAAATTTGTGTGGAGTGGGAGAATATGTGCTTGGTGAAGTGCAACCAGGTCTTGAGTCCCAATTCTGTACCTGCTACCTACCTGTGCATGGCACAAGTAATTTTTTTGTGCCACAGTTTACCTGTCTATCAAGTGGGAATTATACATGTGTTTTATGGATTAATTATGTGAAAATTCTAAGGTACTTTTTGACCGTGTAGAGTGCTATGTAAATATTATGACTAAGATCCACAGAAGTGTGTAAGCACTTAACACCTGTCAAAACAAACAGAATAAGTGCCTAAATAGCTTTTTGTAGATCTGAGCTTTTGTGCTTGTTGTTTGTAACTTTTTTTTAATCAAGCAGTTGGTGCTTGAGGAATGTATTGGGGATCAAGTTCAATAAAGAAAATTGCATGGTAGCAGGTATCTTTCAAATGTTGAAGTTTATCACAACTATACTTTCAATTTTGTACAGTGCATTTTCCTTCTTAAAGCCTTATGTAGGTTTCTATTAACATAACTAGAAATTATTAAGATGAAAATGGAAACCTTTATTCCCAAAGATGAATTGTTCTTTTGATATACATGTATAATTGCAATTATTACTCTAGGGAGCACTGTGTATGCAAAGGCTTATTTTTTGTTTTGGCTGGGGTTTTTACCCTCAATGCAATTAATACATTTTTAGTCTACAGAAGTTATTACTTGTGCCAAAGTACAGAGCTCCATCTCTGAGTGCTATGAATAGAAGAGATAGCATCTTAACTGCATAGAAGGTGAGAATATGAGACAGCAGGCATGGTGAGGGAAAAGGCTTGATGAATTCATAACCAGAGGGCTCACTTCTTCAACCTTCCGCAGACTCTTCAATTTGCAACAACACCCTGAGTGTTGTTACTCCATTGCTATGCGGAGATTTCATTCAGCTTCCAGCTGCACAGGCCTTTATGCCCATTATCCAGTCACATGTGTGAACTGTTGCTACATAAAGCAAATATATATGTAATATACTGCTATGATCCAGGGAACTAGCCATTGAAGTGAAAATGAATTCCCAAATTCTTTCACAGATAAAGAAACAAACAGCACACTGAAGACATTAATGAAGTGTTTGATACCTCTGACACATACAGACAGCGGTCAATGAAGTTGTACCAGTCTGTGCTAATTAAGAACTGGGGCCACATTTTTATTTCAGTTCTTTTTTTTTCCAAATCCCTTTACTCAATGCCTGTGTTTTTTGAAAAAAATCTGTCACAATATGTCCTTTCATGTTTTAGGAATATCTTGCATAAAGCAAGCCAGTAGTGACCTCTCAAATGGAAAATCCGGAAATAACTACAAAAATTTTGGAACGTTACAAATATAACACTGGAATTTAAAAGGAGAACCATGAATTATTTACACAGAAACCCAGAACGAAGTGGTTAGTTATGACATGCAAAAGAAAGTAAGAAAATAATGTTTCTAGTGAATCATAAGCAGTTATTAATATGGTATATAAACCAAGGCCATAGTTTAAAAATAGGCTTCACCAAAACAGCACATTTTTCGCTTGCCATTTTCAAGTTTTAAGCCACACTTTTTTTTTTTCCTTTACATTTCTTAAGTGTGAATACATATTGGAGTTTTTTTCCAGCCCAATTAGTACAGGAATATGCAGAGTATTCCATCTCCTGTTGCCATCATTATGTTGTTGGGTTTTTTTTTAAAGAGTTCTTGTGGAAAAAAGCTTCTGATTATTATATTTATCCTGATTTCCAGATACCAGGGCAATTCATTCTTTAGCTTTTGGATACGAGGTTGCTATGGAATGCTGACTGAATACATACAGTCAGAGAAGTGAGACTGCCTTCAAACATTAATCTGATTTTTTTCCAAACTTCAGGAATATTACATATACATAAAGAATGGATTCTTCAAGAGTACAATTCTTACATAAAAACAGTGGCTCTTGGGATAGTTAGATTTTTTTGTTGGTGCTTTAGCATCACTGATGATAACAGCACATCTACCATTAGTCATTCTACTTACCTGTAGTGCAGGCACAGAATATGAAATTCAGTCTTTATTTGTTAGTTGCCCAATAACTGTTGACTTAAAAAAACTCTTGCATGTTCCTATATCCTAAGTCTTCTAGGATAAGATAAAGCGCTGCAAGAAGATATATCAATATCTCTGATATACATACAGTATAAAACTTAAGGCAGATCTTAAAAACCAGAAGAGATCTTTGTAGTTACCTTATCTGGTCTATATATAGAGCTATATAAACAATGTGACATAAGAAGTTCCTACATTATGCCTACAACTGAGTAGATAGTATCTTTTAGACAAAGCTAAAAAAAATAAAATGCACCTTACATTTTAAAATTCACTACAGCTCTTTGTGTATGTATGTGGAAGTTTAACAGAATTTATACTTACCAGTATTAAAGAAAACTATTCACTTACAGAAAAAGCAATGAATGATGAATAACTTCTTTAAATTTTGCCTACAAGTTTAAGATGACGCCGTTACTGGAGGTTAAGTTCTGTAACAGTAGCAATAGCAACAATAATTAGTTTGCATCTTGAAAAGATCACAGCCTGACCTCTCACAAGTCACAGGAAACAAATACACAATAAAAAGGCATGAAATGGAAGAACAGACAAGAAAAAGGATCATACAGATAAAATAATTGTTGGACTACTGGTTCTTCATTATTCCAATCAGTTAAATTTAAGCAAACAATAAGTCTCCATGTTGACTATCTAGTTACATGCTGGCAGTTTACTTGAAAGCATCATTATAAGAATAAGCCTTGTTAAAATTCTTTTAAAAACCCCCCAGATTCTGCAAAATAAACAAAATAAATAAACAAATAAACTTATGCATTGCTTTAAAGCTTACAGTCCTGGATTTTTTCTTAAACATGTTTATTTGGGGTGAACAATCTTTTAATACTCTTGATGATAATGTTAAGGATTATATATGATGAAAACTTAATGAGTACATGTTTAATGATTTCAGTTGCTATGTTGCCATTTTTAATAGAAACCGATTCCACTGTTTAACTGCCATTTGACTTAGTTTGGACCTAGTCCAACACACAGGGAGCAGAAGATAATGCTGTGTTTTTCTTACCAACTTTCCAAAAAGTGTGGGGGTTTCGTTGTTGTCAAATTTTTGTAATTGTTAAGTGGAAAAGAATCAGTTAAAAGGCTTTGCCTTAAGACAGCACAAAACCACCAGGGAAATTTATGGATACTAGAGAAGCCTCTTGATCCATATAATACAGTTAATAAGGCTGAGACTCCCAGGGGGGGTCTTAAGGTCCTTGTTTTTAGCTTTGTGCCTGTGATGTCTTTTGGACTAGTAGCATGTGTTTCAGAAGCTCCTGAAATGAAGAGGGACTTGACATCATGGAAGACGATCTTTCATAAAAGATTAGCGGGGACTCATTTGATTCCAAGCTGAAAAACTGATATTATCTGGGGGTTCCTGATCTTACATATATTTTTAATAGGGACTGAAGAAGAACCACTTGCAAGGCTCTTTTATTATAACTATTCTGTTGGGTTTTTTAAAATCCAAAAATGGATGAAACGAAAAAGTATTTTAAAAGTCTGAAACATGAGACTTATACTCTGTAACAAAACTTTGAATTATTTCTTTCTGAAAATAAGGCACCGTGAAGCTTCTTAAAGGATGTTGCAGATTCTAATTCTTACATAAATATATTTTAATTCAGATATATCCTTTTTTCTTTGTACATGTTCGAACTTGCTGTATTGCAGTGTGGTGTACATTTGTAATTTAATGTTGGTAAAGCTCTTTAAATGTTAACATTGTTATTTAAATACAGATATGCATTTCAGTTTGAAAATGTAATGTTCACACAAACCAGGAGGACCTAATTTAGATGAAAAGGGCAGAGTAGGAGTCAGGCATAATTATTTGCATCACCAAGTATAATTTATTATTTTTGTGTATGTTTATTTACCCACTGAACAGTTGTGACAACACAGCAACCAAATACAGATACCTAATTTAAGCATTGAAGTCTGCCTAGGGATCTACCCTTTTCAACCTTGCTGGTAAGGAGCTTCTGTAGAGTGTAAAAATATTATTGCAGGTTCAAAGTCACGCAGTCAGTGAACAAGACCAAGGCTGTTAAGACACGTGGTTACGGTCTGGGAAAAAGGTTTGTCTCTTTCAGAGGTGTTTTCAGATTTGCTCTTCTCACAAAATCCAGTTCCTGATGTATCACAAAATATATCTTGGATGACTAAAACCTGTCCATGTGCAGAGAAGTGGTTAGTGTTTCTCACCAAAGTAATTCCAGAGGTGCTTGGCACAGGATGTTCTCAGAGTGCATCCAAGTCAGAGAGTGGCTGTGCAATATGCAATTTCTCTTCAATTTCTGCCTGGCTTAGTGCTAGAAAGGGGGTCTTTGGTTCTAGATCTGTATTATTTACTCCAAGACAGCCTGTCACAGTTGCAGTGAAATAAAACTTGAAAGGGATTTAAATTTAGATGTTGTCTCATTAGATGTTGTCTCACCTCCAACATTATCCGTTTTCAAAGTAATTTCCCCTGAATCAAGCGCCCTCACCAGAACATAGGATGGCTACAGAGTTTGCCCTGAAGAACACTCACCTGGGGAGCATTTTACAAGTGAAGTAATTTCTTTTTTTTAAGCTGTATTTTAACTGTCAGTGTTTCTTTACACAAAAAAAATACCTGTTTCCATCTGGAAGTTATTGGTTGGAGCTCCTTTTGATTTGTTTCAATGCACCAACAAGAACATCTGTACAAAATATCCTTTTTCTGTGGTTTATGCTTAGTACCCCATGATGTCTGTAAACATAAATGTTGGCTTTATTTCTTTTTGATATTATTTTGAGATTTTTTTCAGTAAATAGAGACAACTTTTTATGAAGATGGTTTCTTTTTACCAAAAAAGAAATGTTTGCTGTATTATCTACAAGTGCCGTAATTTGTGCAATGGAGTCTGTTCATAAAAGTCTTTCCCTCTTACTAATAAAATAGATAAACACTTAAAATTTTAATGTAGCCTGAGAGCTGGTTTATATTTGTACTAATGTCTGGGAAGGATAATGTTCTTGTACAGAAATTAGCACTCTGAAACTAAAAGTTATATATAATTGTTCAACATTCTCTTATGTCCTCTTAACTGTTAAGAAACACTAAATGTGCATTTGACAAGTAGCAAGGACACAGAAACTAAACTTTTCTTTAGGAAAAGAAAACAGGAGATCATTAAAGATTAAACTAATAGCTTTAAATACAAACCATTTACCAAAGCGATGTAAGTAGGAGAGGTCTTTTGTTTCTAATCCACCATGTTTTCAGTCTCTGTTCTCCCTTTCTTCATAGGGTAATTTACATTTTCCCGGGTATTGAGAGAACACAATACTTAAATGTAGATTACTAATAAGAAAAGGCAGTCACAGTAGATCAGATTGTGTAGAGGTTGATATGCAGGAAATAATTTTGTTGGGACACGGTGATTGAATAACAGTCTTTACAGTTTAAGAATCTGATTTCTGTGAAAGATCTTGATCCCTCATGAAACCTAATCTTGTTGCAGCAGTTTAACTCATCACACTGTAGTTATTTGGGGAGGAGTTGGGGGGGGAGAAGGGAGGCTGCAGCACAGTCCTTTATTCATTACCATTAGTTGTTTTATATGGAAATAATGGAATTACATTGCATACACTTATGTTGTAACAATCTTGAACGTCCCTGCTGAGACCACCTTGAAAGGTTCTGCACTGCTTATTTTTTTTCACAGAACTTCCCAATGGGATACCTTAACAGAGAATTCTGCTTCCAGTTGTGTGGCGTGATGGGACAACATGCTATTGCTCGATACTTCAGGGTTGTTTGCACAAGGTTAAATTTACCTATGTGTTTTTAATCCATAATTTTAAATTACTTCCCTTCACTTTGAGTTTAGGTCTCCTCAAAGGTAGGAAGTCTCTGAGCATAGGAGTCTGCAATGCCTTATGTAAAACTGAAAACACAAGCCTGGCAGTTACAGTATTAAGCTTCTGAGTGCTTGACTTATCAGTAGATATTTTGACAGGAAGCACAGGGAAAGTGTCCCGGATAGCAAATGTGAGTGACCAATTATAAGCAAAGTGCAGACTGAGAGCTTTGTAAATGCAAGTAAATTACACAGATAGGACTTCTAACTTTGTTACCTCCCCAGCTGCCCAGCCCCTAATATTACTTTAAATTATATTATTTTCAGCAGGATAATTTAAATATAAAGCATTAAATCTATTTCACTGGATTATCTGTATGCACCCAGGGATTAATATAACCAGTTTCTAATCCATTGGCCACTTTGTGAATATATTCCTCTGCCAGCCTAGCTATTGATATCAGCAGGCTGACGATCTTTGTGCACAATGAATTACATTGTTCAGAGGTGTTGATCATTCTAAAAAAGTGTAAAAGGGATTTTGCTGCCTTATTAATGCTGGTTTCCCCATGAACCTCTTTTTGAATGAGTGAGTTGGGACAGCTCTCTTGACAAAAAATTTCAGATGTGTAGAGTAGCCATGAACGAGATATACCTGGCTTCCGATTATTTTTATTTCATATAATACACAATTTCATGAGGTATTTGGGGAATATGTTGGAATAATTAATAAATCTGAAGAAGCTGTGATTTGAAAATATATTGCATAGATAGAAAAAATAACTACAGGTATCAAGCTAAATATTTATTTGATTTATTTCTTCTGCTGAAGTCTGCATATTAACACAGCTTTCTGTTTTTGAAAGTAGTGCTACTGACTTACAATTCCTGATGAGCATTTTCAACTATCAGCAAGTTTTATCATTATAAATTACATGTATAAACTTGTGTGTCTGCTTTGAACTTTAGGAAGTTAAAGTTCAAAATTTTTATCCCATAGAGTAATTAAACCAAAAAAAACCCCAAAACAATTGTTCCTCGTGGCTGAAGTGATTAGCTAGCTTTGAATCACTGCCAGTTTTCTGTTAGTAGAAGTTGTTTGAGCTAGGAATGTCTTTGTTACACCTTCTTTGTGAAAGAACAGTATTGCACAAGAGTTTTTTTTTCCTTGAATAAAGCATGAACAAACAGCAAACAATTCCTACCTAATGATTTCCATGTATATTTTACCAGCAAATTTACCAAGGAGCTCTGTCACTGTTTCTTTTTTTCAGTACCACAGTCATGACTGCTTCTCTTGTCTTGCTGGTTGCTTTCTACTTTTAATACCCTCAGAAATAATCAGTCACAGCTGTATTACTTACCTTTACAAGCAGTTTGTGGAGAAACCTGTCAGGTTCCACTCTGGCTTAATCATGAGTTGTGTAGGGTGACATCCCTTACAGTCCCCAGAAAAAGTCCCCAGAAAAGTGTCTATAGTCCCCCAATAGCTTATTTATTCTATAAGTTATCACACTTGCTTCTTCCATGCAAAGTGAACAAAAAGTTGCAATATTTTCAATTAACTGTGAAGAGCACTGATTAGTTAATACCAAAGATACATCAGATACGCCAAAGATACACCAGTAGACAGTTACAGATCATGACAGGTCTGCTGATTATGGAGTTTAAAATTATATAAGCCTCAATAACTTAGAACAGATGAAGAGAAGTATTTTATTTACCCATTACAGGATCTTCTCTATTTCTTGAGGTTTTTTCTACCAAGACATTTTTCTGTCAACACCGGGGAACCAAAAATTTTTTGTATGTTTGCCTCCTCCAAATTTGTTTTCAAAGACTAAGAGAAATTTTTAATAAGCTTCTAGAAATGTCAGTTCCTGTGTGATTTATGTAGAGACAGATCTCATCCATTCTAGTCAGAATAGGAAATATATCAGTTTTCAGATCATCCAAGCTCAAGTTCAGAAGTTGGTGCTACATCCATCTGGCACTTTCTTGGACTGTTTTCATGGTTAACTGTTGCAGTCAGTGCTGAAGTGAGCTGTAACGTAATTACAAATTGTTCACCTCAGTAGGGTACCAGATAACCCTCATGGTTAATCTAGGATAGGTTTCTGATTTCCTTCATTAGTTACAAGTCAACCCAGTTTCCTCTTTTGGAGCCATGTAATTTTTTTTTTTTTTTTTTTTTTTTGAAGACAGCATTACATTTTCTCTAACAACATATTGAGGTATTTTTAGTGTTGGGTTTTTTTTTAAAGGATTCCTATACAGTCTCATGGGTCTGAAAGACTTTTGTTTCTTTGCCAAGATCTGACAGAATTAGCTAGCTTATACCTAAAAACCTCCGAAACTCAGTGTTATTTGTTGGTGTTCTGTACATCACCAGTAGGGATGGGAGATGTTGGACCCACTGCTTTTGGTACTGTCCTACAAAGGCACTTGGCTGAACCTGTAGTTCAGTCTACTGGTTTTGGCTGAGATAGACTTAATTTTTTCCATAGTAGCTGGTGCGGGGCTGTGTTTTGGATTTGTGCTGGAAACGGTGTGGATCACGCAGGGACGTTTTCGCTTGATTTTCTTGCAACCCATAACTGGTGAAGAATTCATCCATTTAACTCCTGCTATTGACATGATTGCTAGTAAGTAAATTTCAGCAAATTTGACTACAACAAATGTTAATTGCTATTTTATCAGGCAAAAGTTGAAATATAAAGACTGTAATGCACTCTATTAGTTATACAAGATACTGCTTCATTCTTCTTTGGCTAAAATTTTTTGTATATATATATTGCTAGTATCTAACTCTAGAGAAATTTCTTCTGTGTTTCTCTGTGATTTTATAAACTTGAAATGGTTGAATGTATTGAGAAATGGCATCACCTGAGAATCTCCTTACAGTAGACACTGGTACTTATCGAAGTCTGTTTTTAACATCTTCTCCATGGTAATTAGGGTTTTTTTCCCATTGCAATCAAAATGCTATCATCGTGATCCTCTGATATGCCATAGTACATAGATCTTACAATTGCACTTTATTCTAAATAAAAGATCTCATCATTGGGAAGCCTGTATTATCTCTAGCCTATTGCAGCAAATCTATGTCTACTGATCCATTGGATGAACTAGGATGAATTACAAATAGGAGATCAAAGAGGACAGTTTATATATATACTGAATTCCTTTGGGCAGCCCAGTCCATTCCCTTCAGCTTCGCGCATTGTCTGCAAACATAAAAGAGATGCTGTACACTTCCAAGTCTGCTGGATAATTACAGAATTGTAACTTTATAGGTTTGTTTGAACTTCTTTGCATGTCTGCCTTCAACATTCTTGAATGAAAAAGCTACTGTAGTTTTTGAGAAGTTGTCTCCTATAAAGGTTGGATGCAAACACTCTCCAGATCTAAAACTTTTGGAAGGTGACAGAACAGAAGTCTGATACAGGTTATTAAAACATAAATTGTGGATATTATTGGTGGAGGACCCTAAGCCACACACTGTGTAAAGAGGGAGGATGGACCCAGAGTAGTACGCCTTTATCCTTGCTATAATGCTGTTTTATTCACCTAGACACCTTCATCTACCAGTGTTCCTCTTGGTTTTCCCCTTTGGGCTGAGCAAACAATGAGCACAGGACGACAGAAAAGGTTGACCCTCCTCCCCCAAAAAAGTACCGGATAGGGCATTAGGCAGAGCACCCTTAACAGTCCCCACTATTAATGATCAGAGTGCTTACTGATGCCAGGCAGCAACCCACAATAGATCATCTCACCTAAATACTAAATGTCTTCTGACCCCAAACGAAGAGCAGAAAAAGAGACTTGGGGGAAACCAAATGATCACAATGGACAGTAGCTGAAAAAAGAGGGAGGAGAGTGAGTGTTGCACTGTTGAAAATGCCAAATATAGGAAAGCTGAGGTGTGGCAGCAAATACACCATTCATAGTATGATCATTTGTATTAGCCACTGTGCGAGACAGGGTCAAGAAAGTTCTTTGGCCTGGTGCAGTATGACTGTTCTAGTCAGAATCTCCCTTTGGATAATGAAATTTGACTCTGGAACATGAACGTTTTGCTGTAAGAAGCCACCATCCTCTGACACCCTTTGTTAGAACTGTATGTGTGCCCAGTGTGAAAGGGAGTTTGAAAATTGGTCAGTTGAGACAGGAACTTTCACAGCATGAAACAAATAAATTGCATCTTGGTGACAGAACTGCTTTTCTTTTCTCACTGTCGTTGTTTAACCCCAGCTTGTAACTAAGCATGACGCAGCCGCTCACTCACTCCCCCCCACCTGGTGTGATGGGGGAGAGAATCAGAAGGAAAAAGGTAAAACTCATAGGTTGAGATAAGAACAGTTTAGTAGATCAGAAAGGAAGAAACTAATAATTATAATAACAATAATAGAATGACAACAATACTAATAAAAGGATTGGAATGTACAAAACAAGTGATGCACAATGCAATTGCTCACCACCTGCCAACCAACGCCCAGTGAGTTCCTGAGCAGCAATCCCTCCCAGTTTATATACTGGGCATGACATCACGTGGTACAGAATACCCCTTTGGCCAGTTTGGGTCAGCTGCCCTGGCTGTGTCCCCTCCCAACTCCTTGTGCCCCTCCAGCCTTCTCACTGGCTGGGCAGGAGAAGCTGAAAAATCCTTGACTTAGTCTAAACACCACTTAGCAACAACTGGAAACATCAGTGTGTTATCGACATTCTTCTCATACTGAACCCAAAATATAGCACTATACCAGCTACTAGGAAGACAGTTAACTCTATCCCAGCCGAAACCAGGACATGCACCCAAATTGTCTAGAATGGGAGAAAAAGAATCCTGAGAATTCTGCACATTTTGGAAGTGTGGAAGACTGGAGAATTCTTCATATTGTCAGCTTTCTCTTGCCCATAGAAATTATATGGTCACCTATTTATCTCCGATAAATTGCCTCCTTTAGTGATAGCTCTTCACTACATGTCCAGCTTCAGATGTAAGCTTACCACAGACCACTTGTAAATGCAATGGTTTCTATTCAGTTATTTTACTATCTACCCATAGCATGCTGCTTCTGAAAGCCCTTGTGCTAAAGCCAGGGTATTGAATAAGCTGTTCATTTACATATTCAAGCCTTTACACCAGAATGACTCAGAAGCTGAGAATTCACCTTATTTTTTTCACCCTCTCTAGTCTTCCTCTAAAGCATCTATCACTAGAGTTGCTGATTGCTGATTCCAATTTTACTACTTTCATTCCATGTTTACCTATTTCTCTTTATCACAAGTGTTCCACATCAAATGAAAAAATCCATTCTCTCTTCAGATCCATTTTACTTTTAGCAATTAACTTTATTCTAGGATGTTGTGTTTTAGAGGAGATCTCAAAACTTTCATACTTTTTTCCATCTTGGAAAACCACTACAGTACACAGATGCAATTAAGATATCAGCCTCCAGGCAGGACAACTTGCTCACTGAAAACCAATGTCCCACAAACCATTCGTTTGACCTAGTTTCTATTTTAAAAAATAATTTTAGTAGATTGATTTGCAAGATATCTTTTCTAGTGCTTATTATGGTATAATTAGTCAAAAAATAAATCCAGACCAATTATGAACTCATCCACTATCTTTGATATGTAGGATATTTTCTTTAACCTCAGAGGCTGAATTTTCAAACCCAAATCTTTCTTCATCTCCCACCCTGCCACCCTCCATGATAACCTGTTCTTCCTTTTTCTTTTCCTCCCAAATCCATCAACAACATATCCAAATAAACAGTTCATATTTACTAATATTTTTAGCTGATCTAGGCAAATAAGCATTAGCTCGAATTAATGCCCAGAACTCATAGATGTTATCATGTACTTTGTTGCTGCAGTGGTACTTTCAAGCACAATGCTAGCATACTGTGTGTAGGTTCTTTGGTGTCCTGGTTTTGGCAGCAATAGAGTTAATTTTCTTTCTAGTAGCTGGTATAGTGTTATGGTTTGGATTTAGGATGAGAAGGTTGATAACACACTGATGTTTTCAGTAGTTGCCAAGTAGCGTTTAGACTAAGTCAAGGATTTTTCAGCTTCTCCTGCCCAGCCAACCAGAATGCTGGAGGGGCACAAGAGGCACACATTTATTTCAATTTTCCACTTTTATCCGGGACTTTGAATTTAGTTTGGGAAGTTGTAGTGACAGCCTATGCATTTTGGTTTCATTATGTTGTCTTTATTTTTAATGAGGTGATTGCCAAGCCATCTCACTTGTCAGTGGGAGGGGACACAGCCAGGGCAGCTGACCCAAACTGGCCAAAGCGGTATTCCAGACCACGTGGCGTCATGCCCAGTATATAAACTGGGGGGAGTTGGCCTGGAGGTGGGGGGCTGGGGAACTAACTGGGCATCGGTCAGCAGGTGGTGAGTAATTGCATCGTATGTCACTTGTTTTGTATATTCCAATTCTTTTATTAGTATTGTTGTCATTCTATTGCTGTTTTTATTATCACTATTAGTTTCTTCCTTTCTGTTCTACTAAACCGTTCTTATCTCAGCCCAGGAGTTTGACCTTTTTTTCCCCTGTTCTCTTCCCCATCCCACTGGGTGGGGGGGAGTGAGCGAGTGGCTGCCTGGTGCTTAGTTACCAGCTGGGGTTAAACCATGACATTTGGGAAAATATATTTCATCTTTTTGTATACTGTTACATTAATTTTTGCCACCATACACTGGTTAAACAAGAGCGTATATTACTTGTGAAACTACAAGTTAATGGGTCAAAAGCATGCTCAGAAAATTCATGTAATTATATATAAATCATTAATGTTTACATTTACTCAACTACTGTTCTTTTTTTCTTCTTCTTTTACTTTTTTTTTTTTTTGGCATAGTGTTCTAGTTCTGTGCTTGGTGGAGACTGCAACTGCTACAGACTGAGGTCAGCAGAGAAATTAATGTGATTTCAATGGAATTACATCAATTCTATACAGTGTTAACCCTAAAACATCTGGTTTACTTTAGAGGTATTACCCACTACTCTAAGCTTTGGCACTCTTTTCAAGATATGAACAGATTTTTTTTTACTGCTTTATTTTTCAATACCTTCCTATCAAGGAGTTAAGGTTTGGACTTTCTTTTTTCTTTGTTTTCTTTTATTTTCTTTTTTTTTAAATATTTTTTTACCTTCTATTCTCTTTCTTACGCATCTTTTTTTTTTCCATTTTTGCCGTTCTCCTAAATTTTTTTCTCTTCTCCTTTCGAGTTTCACTTTCTCAGATGTTTAAAAGCACAGTGCTTGAGTTTCTGACAATTACAGTTAGTGTCAGCTCTCTTTTTCTTCTTCTGCTGAACCAGCTTTTAAAAGCCACACCAGCTATCTCAGCAGGTGACTGCTGACTTGTACTGCTAGAAAATCACAGCTTTCTAGACAGTCAGTCAATGCCAGAGGAGGAAAGCTGCCTTGTGGCAGTTTTAATGACCTAAATTGAATTGGTACAATTGGGTGAGGAAGGCTTGTGCGTTACACAGCTGATTAAAAATTGCATAATCTATAATTCTTTTACACCAGAGAGTGCCAGGTGACTCTTCATGTCAGTGAATGAGGACAATATATTTAGCAGCATGGAAATTCACACCTCAAGCTCTTTTTTTATGGCTACTGTATTTTTCACCCAAACCTGAAATGCCTGAGTAAACATAAGGATACCAGAAATGTATATAGTAAACCCAGGAGAGTACCAAGTTACTATCTATCTGTATTTTCTGACAATAAATCATTGGCATTTTATTCCCATGGTACTAGCTAGGAGTGTTCTAAAGAAATGACTGAAATATCATGACTCAATGGCTCTCAAAGCAGTCTGCTGGGGAATATCCTAAGACTTAAAAATATATTTTAGAAAAAGCTTTTTTATTTTTCTATTAAGAACAAAGATTTTAAAACTGTTTCCTGCATAATTTTATGGGGTACGTTATCAGAGTACTTTGGTTACATTAGAGGTACTTACTTAGGCCAGGTTATTAGCGCACTTAGGTTCTTCTTTGTTCCCCTTTTGGCTATGCTAGGACTGTTGCTTAGATAGGACAGCTCACCTGTGCAAAGTGGGCATGGCACTGGGTAAGAGATGTATGGGGATAGGGACGAGGGATTTTGGCCGAGTTACAATACATGGAGAACCATACGGGAATTTTGTATGTGTTCAGAGGAGTAAGAGAGAAAAGAACATGTTCCACAAAAAATTTACATTATTTTATTTCAATTCCAGAGAAAAGGGTTACAAAGAGTATTTTTTAACAGAGAGAAACTGTTTGTTCTTCCTTTGGTAGTCCTTTCGTGCCATGTAGGGCAGATTGCTGTTACACACTAGAAGTACTGAAATCCCTATTCGGCTCTTCTTATTCAAGCAAAGCTGTCACTGATTTCAATGGCAGCTCTGCCTGATTAAAAAGAATTGAATAGAGCCCTGAAGCAATGGTGTTTTGTCCTTGTCTTTGCTCTTCTGGCCCTTAACCATTACTTTTAAAGAGCTCGAAGCAATAGTGGCACCAGCAGTGTTTCAGGTGAACAAGCAAAAGGATAAAAAACAATATAATGAGTTGTTTCAAGTGCTACTACAAGAAAAGCCGGTGTGTATCATATTGAAAGAATGTAAAAAGGAAGAATGCATACAAACATTTTTCAAGTTTCTGTGGTGTTTTAAATACATAAAACATCTACATATAATAAAAACATGTAAGGTTTGTTACTACTTCTATTTATATTCATATGAGTATACTAAGTGGAACACCATGTTTGTGCCTGTTCCAAGGTTATAACCACTGCATTGCTAACTCCAGCCCAATATTGACAGACATTAAAAAATGACCTTTTTTTTTTATTGCCACACTGGAATTACTAAATAAAATGCCAATTACATTGTTTATATAAAGAGCTGAGGCAGGGATTGTAGAATTAAGAGCATAACTCCTCACAGTATTAAATGAGAAATGTGATTGAATAAAGGTGTGTTAGAAAAACATTGGACTTTTCAAGGTTTGAACACAAAGGTCCGCAGCAGTGGGACTGATACAACTAAATATAAATACTTATATTGGAGTCCATCACTCTATAGTCTTTTTGTAGTCAAGTAAAATATAACTGCTTTTAAGATGTGATTAATATGATTTAGATCTCTGCTTTCAGCTAGAGGTATAACTATAAATACAGCAGCTAGAGGTATAACTATAAATACAGAAACGAGGCTATGCTGACTAGCTCAGAGATGAACCATGTACATTCATTCAGACGAACATGTTTAAAATACATATATTATTATACATAGGTGCAGAATCATAACCACTGGAGGTGGTTTCATCTTGAACAGTAGGAATGACTGTTAACAAAAATTAAAAATAGATCTAGCAAGCTTGGTCTTGCTCCTCTTTTTCTCTACTCCTCCAACAACTCAAGCTCAGTTTCAGAAGTCCCTGACGCAGGAGATTCCTAGTCCCAGATCTTACCTTGAAGTCATCTTCCCCACAGGATAGCTAATATTTATTGGACAAAGTACTGTTCTTGCCTCCTGCTAGGATTATATATTCAAAACTGTATATCAGTATCTTCAAAACAAAGCCATGTCTACCATTTCACTCAAAAGATAGAGAACACATAAAGCAAAGGGTTAAATCAACAGAATCCTGTGCACATTCTTCCTCCTCCTGGCACTTCTTTTTTTTTTTTTCCAAATATATCTGTTAAAAAAATCTCCTCAGTACCATATCTACTTGGAAGCATCTATAAGACAAGTCTACTACGCCTTTTTTTTCCAGTCCCAGATTATTTCCTTTAATATACATTCAGCTTTCACTTGAATCCTTTGTCCAATGCTCTCTTTCAGACTCCAGCCTCTTAGACATACCTGTTCCTTTTAGACCAGAAGGATAGATCAGAGTTCCTGATTCTGCAAGTTGATGGAAAGCTAGTTTGTCAGGATGAAACCAAATAGGAAATAAAGTTCTCCCAAGGATACCTTATTCCCACAACAGTTTTGCCTTTCCTTTAAGTGTGAAAGGAAGTAAAACAGCACCTAAATGAGCTAGATGTGCTCCATAAATTCTAGCAGGAGACTACCACGCAAATAGCTTGAATGTATTTGGTATTCCAATAAAACCTACACTAAGATCCCCGACTTTCTTTAACGTTTGGCAGATTTAGCAGAATGCTGTATTCTGACCTTGTCTTCTCCTCCCATAGCTTTTTTGGGTGTCTTGAAGATCCCATCAGATTAAGCCATCATGACTCAATTTATTTCCACCTGTATTTTTCATGCAGTCATTTTTCAGCAAACCCATAAAAAGGAAAAATAAGTCACTCACTGCAGCATGGATTCATGTTTCCCAAATCATACAACCATTCACAAAGCTAGTTGCAATTTATAGACTTGTGTGTTGTGGGTAACATTATTTCACTGGAAGAATGTTTTTATGTAGCACCCAGCAGAATACGGTTAATAATGCATTGCTTAGCATTTTGAATAATTTTAGCAAAGGAATAATTTTAGCACTATAAACTTACTTGAGATGACTCTTTCCCCTACAGACCTTCTTTATGGCTCTGCTCATAAAATCATTACATATTTTGTTGACTTACCTCTCTGGCTTTCTTTTCATAGTAAATATAAAACAAAATGAAGTAAGTTAAAAAGGTGCATTCCTCAATTAAAAATTTGAAGGTGTTCACAGAATGCACTCTAAAAAAGCTCTTTCAGTTGAAGCTTATTTAATATGTCTGGTTTGATTTGAATTCATTGTAAAGAGTTGTCAAAAATCTGTGCATTTCTGATGTCGTGCTTAACTTCTCTACATGGATACTACTATCACTTAAGGCTTAAGCCATGACTAAACATATTCTTAGAACTTCCACATACTCAGTGTATAAAACTGATTATCATTCTTGCTGTAAAGTTATGGTTAAATACACATATCCAGCATGATTTTATTTAATAGTTTCAAATTTCTACAGACTCTCCATTTTGAAACTCAAGCCTGGAAGGGAATGCTTAATTCACTGAGTCTAGCTCCTTGATCTAGCATTAAAAACTATTATTCTTTCCCTAAACACAGGAAAATCTGTGTTAAAAGCAGGTGGGGTTTGGCTGGGGGGTTTTTTTGGTTGGTTGGCTTTTGCACTGTTTTATGTTGGCTTAAATTATTACCTTACCTCTATATGGCATACCTACAGCTCTTAGATCTCATTTATGAGGTTAAATGAGCCAAGTTTTCTCTTCTCTTCTCTTCTCTTCTCTTCTCTTCTCTTCTCTTCTCTTCTCTTCTCTTCTCTTCTCTTCTCTTCTC
>JAOBAS010000013.1:3104047-3117018 GCA_025311575.1 Elanoides forficatus | reverse complement strand
CCTTCATTCCCAACTCCGCTGCTTCCTCCCCCACCCCAGCTGAGACCTAACGAGCTGTCCACAGCAGCTCCTCTCTGACGCTTCCTCCTCCTCCTCCTGCCTTTCCCCTGCTCTCACGTGGGCTCTCCGTTGGCCGCAGTCCTTCAGGAAATATCTGCCTGCTCTGGCGTGGGGTACTCCGCGGGCTGCAGCGTGGATGGATATCTGCCCCCCCACAGTCTTCTCCGCCGGCCGCTGGGGAATCTCTGCTGAGGCGCCTGCAGCCCGCGTCTGCAGCCCTTCTTTGTGGAGAAGACTTTTTAGGTCCGTAGGATTATACTTGCATGTGTATGGCATGTACACAGCCCCACAAGAAACTGTTTGATTTAAACCAAATTAAAGGTTTTGGCCGATACATTTATTTTGCATGTAAGCGATTGTTCATATTGAGTTTTGATTTGTATTTTCTTAATGTTTTTGTATTTACTGATGTAATTATTACTATTTTTTCTTAAATTACTTGTCCTTAGGTTGTTTAAACAGTCAGTTTTGAGAGCTCAGAACTCAGTTTTTAAGATTCAGAACATACACCTTAGATCAAATTTTAGTATAGAGATTTGCTTTTATTTGAATGCCAAATGAATGACCAAATTATTAAAGTCAACTTGACAGTAGCCAGTAGTTTCTGCTGAGAAAACTGTGACCACAAGATCACTTACTACAGAGCCTGAATCTTCTAAATGCTTAATGCTCAATGTTATAAAATGTGAAAGACATTCCTGGTAACAATACCTGCTAGTAGAATACGATCACCTTCTGGAGGTATAATAAAAATATACACACAGATCCAATAACATTTAAGACTTGAACTCACATCTTCTGCACTGCAGCATGTGTTCCAGGCCTTGGACTGAGTGTATTAGGAAACCCAGACCTCCAAATATATACATCCTTTGAGGTCCCTAAGATGGATGGGACTTCCTTATGGAGACCTTCAGAGTAGTTAGTGCTCTCTGCTGTCTATATAGGGAATCTCCTACTCTAGGCACTTTCATATAAATTAGATGGACTGGATGCTGGATATTCTTCTAGAGTTAAGGTTTGTAATTTAATTCAAAATAAAAATGTGAAATAAAGAAACAGTATGTCAAACTGACACTGGAGTCAAAAGTATTCATTTCTGTTGAAACTGAATATTTCTGTTAAGTCTAAAATGACTTTTTGGTTAGGGGGTTAATTTTGGTGATATATTTGAAGTATTTAATTTCAGCTAGACAATTTTCCTGAGGTCTTTTTCAGTTCATCCAATGAATCAAAAATTTCTTATTCACACAGGTCTACTGTGCTGAAAACACCATGGTGAGTAGGGTGCCAAGAGATACAATTCATGCTTCTATGCACATCAGTGAAGCTGGTGCCGCTAATACAGTTTCTTCAAATGGAATGGAAGAACATATAAATTATCATCAGAATGGGAATTGATCTATATTACATAGTTGTTTGACCTTGTTAATTTCTAATACAAACAGAATGTTAAAATTCACAAAGATCGTGAGTAGAACATGCAAAGGTATGGTATAACCTGTTGCTTGTTAAAAGAAGACCTGCACAAAAACATGATTCTCTAACTAGTCTCCACCCATCCTCAAAAAGGATGTTACCAGTATAAAGCACAGATAACCATCTCAGAACACAAATACAGCTAAAATATTTAAAATAACTTTTAAAATATCAGGATTCAGTGGGAAAAGAACACAATGCTGAAACCGTCCTCCATTTATTGAGTAAAACAAGACTTAAAAAAAAAAGGAAAGTTTTTAACTATTTAAAAATATTTCTTAGTATTTTCTGACTGTACTAGCATCAGAAAATATCCCCAACTAATTCCCATGTTAATCTCAAATCTGATTAACAATATTTTATACAGTCCCTTGTTAATGTTATAGAAGATACTGAGTAAATAATAAATTCCTTTCTTTGTTGCTAGTATATTTGGTAAGCAAGGCTGGTGATACCAACTTTAGGTATAAAAGCTTTTGATATATCCCTCTGGACTTTTTTACTCATCTCTTCCATCTTTAAAAGCAGTCTAGAAACGTAAATAACAATTGTAGTAGGACTAGATGGCTCAGGGAATTAGTAATCAGATTCAGAGCCTTTTCTTTCTTTCCTGCTAATCTAAATCTAGCTTGACTTGTTACCAAAAGTTGTTGCTAGATAACAATTCAATGGAATATGGTTATTTTTCACACTTTTTTGTGACCTCAGCCTATGGCAGAGCCCTCACCTATAAAATTGTTCTGCTGCTGGTAGTATCAATAAAGTTGTCATGACCTGAATGGGTATAGATACAGAATTGTTTTTTTTCCCTGCAGTCTCACAGGACAGTGTGGGAACCTTATGCTGCAGCTCCCCATGGTGCAAGCCATGAGTAATTTTTTTCTGGGGATGACAGGAGAATGTTTTCGTGAGCACGAAAATTCACCTGTTTTAACAAAGTGAAGAAGGGCAGTATGGCAGAGGGAGCTCTGACAGCAGCAGGTAGAACAATAGTGTTACAAACATGTCAAACTTGAAAGGAGCTACATTAGCAAGTCAATCTCAAGCAAGTAACCTCCTTTGGGAAGACTCTTTGAAAGGAGAAGTGCAGTTAGCAGTCTAGCTGTGTCACTTCTCATTTATACATTTTTTTAAACAGCCTTCTTGGTCAAAAACATCCTCATTAACTCTATTTTCTATTTTCAGCATGCATTTATTATAGCTGGTTTACTCCACTCAGTTTAATATGTCTGCTTTTAATTCATTTCTTGACTTTGCAACCGAGACAGTAGCTACAATGCAGAATTTTGCTGAACATTTTCTGAAAGTGCGTGCAGTGTGCATATCTCCTTTGTCTAGGTTGACAGCCATATCCTCTGAGAATTCCAATGAGTTAGTGAGTCTTTACCTCCCCTGTCTCTCCTTAGGCCATTTTAAAATAATGGCATTATGTTGGCTACTCTCCAGTCCTCTCAGATTTCACTTGATCTATTTTGAAGGCCAGAAGTATATAAAAATGTCTGCCAAAGCTTCTTCAATTTCTCTCCTTACTTTCTTAACCCTTTTGGACATGCAGTGTTTGGTCGTGGCCCTATCAATTTTAAAAGCCATTTCACCTTATAATAACCATACTTGACACACTCTGTACATTTCCTAATTCCTAATCATCCATCTCCATAAATCTGATTTCAGATGTAGTCAAATATCTACTCTCATCTTTTATAAGGCCATATATAACCATTATTTAATGGATCCTCAATCCCCTTATACTCTTTCTAAGGGATAGGTTGCAACGTTAAAGTTTCTTTCAGCAATAAAGATATGTCTAGAACTCAGGACTGGGCTAGAGAATTAGTTTTCATTCAGAATTGCAATAAATTTTCTGTTTCTTTCCTGCTCTAGGGAGGAAGCAGCCTGCAACTGAATTATAGCTGTGATAGTTATTTGCTTCTTCACGACAACTCGCTGACCCAGAGACATTGTTCTCCTCAATGCCCTGCAGCCTGCAGGTTTGCAGCCTTGCCAGGGAAGCAAGAGGTGCTTTATATTTCTTTGCTTCTCTGCATGGGCATGTCAGAATTATAATGATTAGCTCTTGAAAGGACCTCAAGAAGCTATGTAGTCTGTCCTCTTGTCCCAGGGTAAACTCAGCTATACCAAAGCTTATTTATGTTATCTAGTCTTAATAGCCTTCAGTCATGGAGATCCCACAACCTCCTTGAGCAATCTGTTCAATGCTTATTTAAATTTTAGCTTTACAACCTTGCCTTAATTTTATTCTATAATTCTTGGAAACAAGATTAAAAAATAAAGTATACTACTTCACACATTACAGCAATTGAAAAACCTCTTAATGTTTCTACATGTGAGACCCTGATTATGCCTAACAAAAGTTTAGAGACAGAGCCTGGGGCTGATCCTAAACACTTACAAGATCTATTTGATGTGAGCTGTCCCACTGAAATCAAGATGACAGCTGATTATAAATATTTTATATTCTTGTCTACCAATGTTTTTTAGCTGTAAAAGTTTTCAGTATTGAGCAGTATGCTAATTCTGAGGTACTTTTATAAATACAACACTGATCCTAGCTGAATCATGTGCAGGAAGTGAAACCAGAGTCTCTGAATCTAACAGAAAAAGCTGTTACTATCTGAGTCATGGTTTTAGTTATATCCATTTGAAAGCATTATTAAATTAGGAAATCTCTGTATGTGTCTTCTCTTCCTGATCGCTGGACAAAGCCCAAAATTATGTTGACACAACCAGTTCAAACTAATGCTAGATATTTAAAAAAAATAAGGCAACAAAACTCAGTAGTCCAGACATATCTGTTGGTATCATATAATAGTCAATATCAAATAACGATCCATCGTAGATCATCAGAGTCACAGAATCTTCCAGTGAGGCAAAGGTTCACCTCAGTTACTTTCCTGAGACCACTGGTCGAGGCTGAATACCTGTGCAGGTACCACAGGCCACGTGGAAATATGCTGACTCATTACTCTGCTGTAACTTTTGTGTTTGTTTTTTGAAGAATTTCTGCTTGGCTTTCATCAGGTGCAATGAAGATTTCCACATTAGAAATTTAAAAAGTAGAATTCAAATACTGGTTTTGAGGACCTACTCCTGTTGAGTGTGTCAGTCATACTATGACCCTGTTAAAGACCATTTCTAAAGTCACTTTTAAGAGCAGGAAATTTGTCCTGGAATTCCACACTTTCTAAAGACAGTAGCCATTTAGAAAATTTGCCTCTGCCTCTTACATTAAAGTTTGTAGTTGTTACTGAGCAGGTACACCATGATGTCTCTTTGGTAAGGTAGGGAGAGGAAGATAGATTGAATTGTATCAACTAAAAGCATGTCCTAAATTCTTCTCCTTCCTTTTTCTTTGATGACAGCTGACAAAGTATTTTTTCTTTTTAAAATCTTCACCCCATTTTTTATTTTTTTACACCTTTCCCTATGTTAAGTCCCAGAGAAGAGGACCACAGAGATGTGCTCCTTTGTCATATATTGTTCCTATTCAACTTTAATTGCGTAGCTCTGTGTAACTGACCTTTGTCTTGCATTGCATTGCAAATTATAGCCCAGGTTGTCTTTATGCTTCACTAATAGATGTGTTACATGCTGGATTGCTGAAAATCCATTGTCATGGATTTAAGCAAAATACTTCTAAGAAAACAGAGCCCTATCAGAGCTCACAGAAAGTCTAGCCATATTCTCTATCATTTGTTACATTAAAATTTTAACAGGGGTGTCTCAAAGCCAAGGGTATCAGCCCAAGCATACTAAGAAATCTTCATAGACCAAGGAAACATGACTCATATACAAAACTAAGGACTTCTTTTTAGTCTAGTTAATGTATTATCAGGACAATCAAGGAGTTATGAGACCAGTTGCAATTATGTTAACACTTGTAGTCCAAATTCCCTAATTTTTGTAGCTCATCCCAGATAAAGATACAGTTCAAACTTATATACAAAAACTTTCTGGTATCTATCCCTTTTTCTGCTGTTCTGGTGTCACCCAACACTGAGGGAACAAACAGGTCCTTTTAGGGATCCCTGGCAGAATCATGATGGCACTTAATAGTAGTTAACAATTAAAGCTTTATTTTCTTAACAGAATTTAATGATTAGTATAGCACAGAATTTATTAATAGAATAGCATGGGATTTCTACAAGCAGAATCAATATAGTGCAATCTATAAGTAGTGTAATACAGAATTTATAATACCACTTAACTTCTGAAGTCTAATGACCTAAACCTTAACTTAACTTATGACTTCTAACCACCTGGACCCTCTTGCAGGTCAGGTCAGATCTTAATACATGGTTTGCTGTATCTTTATAAACAATCATATTGAGACTTGAAAATTATAGTCCCTCACTCAGTTCTCAGAGGAAGCAGAGGACAGTGGAAACATCCCTGGCTACTTGGGTTCACAGGTCTCAATGTCCAGCAGCAGTTCCGTTAGAAGTTCATAGAATCATAGAATCACAGGTTTATAGAATCATAGAATCATAGAATCATTTAGGTTGGAAGAGACCTTTAAGATCATCGAGTCCAACCATAAACCTAACACTGCAAAGTCCATCATTAAACCACATCCGTAAGTGCCACATCTACACATCTTTTAAATATCACCAGGATTAGTGACTGAACCACTTCCCTGGGCAACCTGTTCCAATGCTTGACAATTGCTTCAGTAAAGAATTTTTTCCTAATAACCAATCTAAACCCTCCATCGCACAACTTGTCCTATCACTTGTTAGTTGGGAGAAGACATTGACCCTCACCTCACTACAGCCTCCTTTCAGGTAGTTGTAGAGAGTGATAAGGTCTCCCCTCAGCCTCCTTTTCTCCAGGCTAAACACCACCAGTTCCCTCAGCCGCTCCTCATCAGACTTGTGCTCCAGGTCCCTCACCAACTCATGTTTGATTTATTTACTTGGTTCACAGGACCTTCAGGGTGTGATAGTGAGAGGAAAGGGAATGAAAACATGATCCGCTGGGTCACAGAGATGGCTGGCTTGCCTTATAAAATAGCTTTAGTTATGCTAACCACATTACCAGGGGTCAGGAGCAGGGGGGTACTGGTCACATATCATCACTCTTCTTGTACTCCTTGGGTCCTAGGGTTGATGAAACCAATTTTCTTCAGGAAGAAGAGGCAGATCATAAGTGAATTATCATCCCAAGGTCTTTGCCAGGAGGAATCTGATGCTAATGCTAATGATTTCTTCCTCCTCATTTGGATCATGTTGACATAATTTTTATACTTTTTTGATAACACAATCTGTTTACTTGTTCTTTTCTTCATTGGCTTGCAATTCAATATAATATCTAAATTTACTATATATGTTATGCTTTAAATATTTTGGATATTTGTTCTCTTTCTTATCTCTCTAACAGGTTTTATTTGGTTCCCAAAATCAGACTATCAAAACATAACTCTATTGTGTCTTTGACCGTTGGATGTTGTGGAGTGATAGTTGCTGCTCACTTCTTAAATAAATAGTCAGAGCCATACCTAATATAAAACAACATTTGTCCAGTAAATTTGATAGTGGTTAATAATAGCTGAAGATCTTCCCTAGTTACTATACACTTAGACACATTTATTAGACTATGTAGTGCTTGTAAAAAATTGATAGCAAGGTAATTAATGGCACGTGGTAAACTATTTTTTTTTTTCTGAAAGAATAAGCATGTGATCATCTTCATCGGAATCTGAAATTCATTTAGAAACTAACTTACTGAGAAAACTGTTGTAATGAGCTGGATTAGCTGCTAGTTCTTAAAAAAAAAAAAAAAAAAAAAAAAACCAACAAAAAGACTTTGAAGTTTTCTGGGACAAAGTAGTAAAAAGAGAAAATAAAGAATAGTAGTGGGCATTATTTTTTGTCTTACGTCTAAAATGAACCAAATATCAGATTATCCTTTGTTGAACTTATTAATGAGTCATTAGTGTGACTGAGAGTCCATGTACTTTTTTTACTATCTTCACTGAATGAGGAAATGTGACAAAATTTCTCATATAAATCATATTTCAGTCATAAACCACAAAATTTTTTCCTTCAAAATTTATGTTGAAAAGACCGGAAGGAAAGGATTATGTCTGAAGGAGGTCTGCAATTTTAGCAGTTATTTAACAATGTTGTATACTTTATCCTGTCTCTGACTCCTGCTAAGAAGATGTGCATTTGATTTGTTCCTATTAGGCTTGTGAACAGTATAGGAAAAATGTCAAATTTACAAAGATAAAATTCATTTAGTTGGGTACACAATCATTCATCTTAACTATGTCTGACATCTTCACCATTACATAATCAGTTTCTCAGAAGAAGAGAAACTCACATTCTGTCTCCTTTAGGAATCCTTCATTGAAGGAGACTAGTTATTTCAGTCCTCTGAGGAAGCTAATAGTATAGTTGAAGCATCATGAAGAATAAAGAATAATGGCTCCTATTCATCAAGAACAGGGAAATACCACACTGTCAGGCCTCATAACCAAAACTCCTAACACTGCTTTCTTGAAGAGTAGTAGACTATAACACATAAGATTTTGAAGCAGGAGGTGTATAAACTTTTAACAAAAGATATTTTTTTTTTTTATACCTTTTCTGCCTTCATTGAAATAAATGAGTTTGTCACTGAACTCAAAGAGGAACTATATTAGATAAATTCTTATTTCCTGTGAGGGATATTTTGTTTATATTATGCAAAGATGAAGAAATAATGAAACCGCTAAAAGAATGTATTTTATACTCTAAGCATCTCGATCACCTGCATAGAATAATAGTTGTAACCAAAGTAAGACACATTACCATATATGCAACATGAAATAAGGTACATTTATACTCTGATAAACAAATAATGAAATAAAATTAAAACAATTATTATTATAATCAGCATTAATCTGTAATTGTCATATTGTACTACTTACACAATTAATATTTCACTATTCACAAAAGATTAAGTAAAACTGGTAACTCAGAGGCCATCTCAGATGAGGCGCTAAAGATGATCTATCTCTGTCTTTCAAATGATCTTTTCTCCTCAAAGAATACAGCTAAGAATACAGGAGGATGTAAGAACTTCATTTTAAATTTCCCCAATTTTTGGAGGTTAGAAGTTCAGAAGAAAATTTGAATCTTAGCCAGTACTTTTACACAGCTACATATACAGGAATCATAAGCATTAGACTACAAAATCTCTCTAAAAGCAATGTGTCCTCAAAATTGTTTCAACAAAAACAACATTCAGAAGAGTTGTAGGATTATGGAATAAAAAGGTTGCCTTTATGTACTGCCTTTAGCTCAGAGTAGATCATTGCTGAATCTTTATCTTTCATAGACCATCTCAAACTACACCTTAAACTACAAGAAAAATATCTCCTGCCTTCATCTTTCCTTGCTTAATATTTCTGCAGAATGAAAGTTTCTTTTAATTAAATTACTCAGGAAGATAAGTGTAAATGATCTGCAAACAATTTTGATTATTAAAAGATTGAGTGATTCTGAAATGACAGAAAGTTGAACCTGAATATGCCTCAGTATCATCCCATGAGTAGATCAACCATTTTTCTTTCTGTCCTTTCTCTTTATCTATATGCTCTTTGAGGCAAAGACTTTCTCTTGACATGTAAACAAAATAAAGCTTCATAGTTTGATTTGAGGAAAAACATTGGTAGTGGTATTGAGAATGATGATGATGCAGCTAAGACAGAAGCTCTGAACAAATTCAATGCCCTAATACAGACAACTGTAGTCAAAGGATTGGGCTACATTTCAGTAACAATTCTGGCACAGTAGTTGCCAGCAAGCTCATAACTGCTTCATTACCCATGCTTGACCCCTTGTGATGAATATGCTGAGCCATTGTCAGATGACAGATTCAGATGGCAAGGGAACAAGCAAAATAATTACTTTCCTGAATTAAATTTTTCATCAGAATTGTAATTAAAAATAAAAATAAAAAATGCTACAGGGCTTTGAAAAAGCCGAAACTAAACGCCAAATTCTGATCTACTGTCTGAGTTGCTCTGGCTTCATAGTGAGCTGAAATGTGAATTTTTCCTCAGGCATGTAGAAATATATTTTACTTTCTTCACCTATGATCATTCTAGTCAATAGTTCTATTGTGATGTTCAAAACATTACTTCTGAGGATAGGCTTACTTAATAAATACTTACCTGCTTTTTTCCAAGTCCAAAGAGTGTTTCATTCAAGAAGTGCCAAAACATTTAGACAGCTTTAAATAAATCTTACATTTTCATCATTTTTTTCAAATGGCCTAATTTACAAAAGACATATATTTTAAATACTTCCCAAATTAAATGTGATTTTTCCTGATGATTAAAAAAGTTTACATCAAACTGAATAATCTTTTCATATTTTTGCTTTCCAGAAGTAGGTACTTTGGTGTACTTACTTCAGTTTGACTATCAAACTGAAAATGTTTACTATTGCATACTTTTTTGGTGGTCACTTAGTACTTCAATGGCTAACGAGCAAATTAACAGGAAATATATCTTTCCTGTAAGCTGTTCAGGAAGATTGAAATAACCCAAAGAACGATTGAGCATATAACAGATAATCAGACAACTTGTGTTAAAAATTTGTCTGGTTGTGAAATGGTAACTTTTAGAAGCTATGGACAGGTAAAATTGATTTTTTAAGACAAATCACTGAAGTACAGGAGTTTGAAGCTGAAATTTGCAGTGGTTGTATCTAAACTGTTATCAAGCTAAATCTAAGAGTGCTCTGTAACCATGTCCTGATGCTGCATTTGGAATAGATTTGGACATGCATAAACTCCATTTTATCTTCTTCTTCTGTATGGGCAAACGTAGGTCCCTACAAAAGGAAAAGTCTGACAGAAAGGCAGTCCTGGTACATCCAACTTATCCCCTGAACAAAATGACCAGACAAGTAGTACCCAGAGGCAAAGAGTAGTGCACACTCAGCTGCTCCAGGTGAACTTAGCATTGGGAAAATGGGGTAAGTAGGGATCCATAATAAGTTTGATCCTTCTTTTCTGGCATTACAAGGATTCTGGACAACTACTTTAAGTTAGATGACTTCAGGGGGCCTAAAGTTAAGTGGGATGAATCATATGTAGAAGCTCAGTTTGTAGCTAGCTCAGGATATGGGAAGTTAATTCCCCTTTTCATTAATTTAAGCTTCAACTTCCTGTCCTGTCTTTATACTGTCCTTCCTCTTTATACTACCATCTCTTTGAGACAAAGTGCATCTTACTGTATATTGACACAGGACATGGAAGAATCAGGTCTCAATCTTGATATGGACCTTGGTGCACAGCAGTAGTAAGAGTGATTAACCAAATGTAAACTTGAATGTTAACAGAGGTTAGCTTATGAATTACCAAATAGCCCACCAAAAAGTACATGTTCAAAATGCAAGTTTGGATTAACAAATTCTACAACACACCAGGCATCTGAATTCTTGTTCTGTCATTTTGTAAAAAATTGAATCTGCCAAGATTTAATTACATGTATAGGTTAATACCTCCTAGAGACACTGTCTCTTTCTAATGAATCAGAGGACACTTAGCATATGCTACCCTGTGTGTCAAGCCTGGTCTTTTTTTTTTTTTTTCTCCTTCTTCCTTGCAGAGTACAGATTAATTTGGCTTTGCTCTTTACAAGGCTAGAGCAAAACAGATTCAGAGCAATAATATCTCATGCTATGTATTAAAATTTGTTTAGTTGTAGCTCCTTTGCAGCTTGCTTGCTTCAGTTATAGAGTTAAGAATATTTCTTTCTTTATGTGTAGGAAACATACTATACAAACACAATGCAGCTTATCTGAGGAAAGGTTCGATGAGACATACAGTGACCTACAGGTCTGTAAAACTAACGTGTACTGGGTAATTTGGTAGATGAAGAACAAAAGTAGTTGTTTTGTGCATAAACATAGAACACTGGAAGAAATCAGCATGGCTTTTGGAAAATAAAGTCTTGCCTCATTTACCTTCTCAAGCAGTCAACAAGCTTGAGAATAGGGTCAATCCCATTGAAATGTATTGTTAGATTACCAAAAGGCTTTTGACAAGGAAAGAATCTTGGAAACACTTTAGCAAGCATTAGCTGAGAATGAAGGCCCTTGCATGGTTACAAGATAGAAAATACAACGTATGGATAAGTGATCAATTTTCATAGTGGAGAGTGTTCACAGGGGAAGTCCACAACAATCTGTACAAGATATGCTGATGTGACCTTTGACAACAATGAAATGACAAATTTTCTGATGATACTGTGTTATTCCTGATAGTAAGTACAAGGGTTGTCTGTGAGGAATCATGAAAAGTTCTTACAAAACTGTCGGGTAATAAATTCATTAATAATTGAAACTAATTTTAAACAAATGTAAAACAACATAAATGAATAAATAAACATATCACTTTGCATACAATATTATGTGTTCTGAGCTTACCACTGTGACACAATCTGACATCTAGGGGTTAGGATAAATTGTTCCATATGAAAATCTGTCCAGTATTTAGTACCAGTAGAAAACAAGCAAACAATTGTGATGTTAAAAACTATTTGAAAGGAATAGAGAACTATTATACCATAGCATAAAGAATTAGGTCACTCTATGACTGTACATGCTGGATTCCTAAATGTCAAAAAAGGTATGTTAAAATGGAAAGCTTCAGAAACGGGAAATAAGGGAAATGTATGAAATTACTTCTGTGTGAGGAATGACTGAGCCACAACTAAATAAACTTGGACTCTTCGTTATGGGCAAAATTTGAGTAAAGGAGTACTTGACGGAGGTTTATAGGAGCAAGAGGGGCATGGAAAATATGGACAAGGGGGCAAGAAGGGTAGAGATTGATTTTCCATTGCTTTTTCCAATGCAAGATTGAAGAGACATTAGACGAAGGCAGGAGGACACAGGTTGAAAACAGGAGGTGATTCTTAAGCAATGGGTTGTCAGGCTGTCTTCACCCTGGGGAGCTGTACCTGTTAAAATTTTGATAAGTTTGGTGGAGACTGACAATTAATGGAAAAATATCACAGAACCTCCAAGGTTGGAAGTGATCCCTGGATATTGCCTAGTTCAACATCCTCGCTCAAGCAGGGTCAGCTACCACAGGTTGCTGAGGGCCATGTCTCCACAGAGGAAGACTCCACAAACTGTCTGGGCAATCTATTCCTGTGTTTGATCACCCTCACAGTATTTTCTTTTTCTTATGCTTAAATGGAATTAACTGTATTTCAATATGTGTTCATTGCATCTTTTCCTGACACTGGACACCACTGAGGAGAGTCTGAATCCATCTTTTTTACCTCCTCCCATCACATATTTACATACATTGCTAAGACTTCCCCTAGGCCTTGTCTCCTCTCCTCTCCTCTCCTCTCCTCTCCTCTCCTCTCCTCTCCTCTCCTCTCCTCTCCTCTCCTCTCCTCTCCT
>JAOBAS010000013.1:3079414-3103947 GCA_025311575.1 Elanoides forficatus | reverse complement strand
CTGAGGGAGCTGGGGCTGTTTAGTCTGGAGAAGAGGAGGCTGAGGGGAGACCTTATCGCTCTCTACAGCTACCTGAAAGAAGGTTGTAGTGAGGTGGGATCGGTCTCTTTTCCCAAGTAACAAGCAATTGGACAAAATGAAACAGCCTGATGTTGCACCAGGGGAGGTTTGAATTGGATATTAGGAAAAAAGTGGTTGAGTCACTAATCCTGGTGGTGCTTAAAAGATATGTAGATGTGGTGCTTAGTACTTCATAATACTTCTTTTATATTACAGAAGATTGTAAAAGAAAATATATACTTAAGTGGAAACCCCTCCCTTATTATCTTGACTTTGTTGGTGCAATAGACTCATACGTGACAGGAAATTGTATAATTGAAAGACTTTGAATTTCTTTGGAGGAATACTTGCTTCTGTCTGGATAAAAATGTCCAGAAAAGTAATTTGCATTATTGTCAAGGTCTTTCTTCTAGTTTAAACTGGCACAGAATTTTCATCATGTACTTGTATGAGTCCTAATTCAGAGGAAATTGTTCAATAGTTCAATAGTTCTGTCACCAATACAGACTTCAACAGTCATCAATCAGGCTCATGGAATGACGAAGTAGTTGTGTCTACTGTGATGTTTATTGACTAGATTACAATTTTGATTTTTTTGTGAGAGTCCCTTCTATTTTATCAAGGTAAGGACTGCTGGATGTAGAGTGTCATTACTAGAACTTTTCTTTGTTATTTTCTTTTATTTCCAAGTAGATGGTTTCAATCCAGACATAAAATATACCAATACTCTACATATTTTGGTCCCATATTTTACAAGTGTAACACTTTAATGTAGCACAATTTGTTAGGATTTACTGATACTCCTTTACTAACAGTAGCAACACTAATGCAAATAAAAATACTAGTAATATTTTAACATCACACTTCTTTCATTTCCTCCTCTCCTGCTTTACCTCAATACCTCTGCACATAACCTTTCATTTTTAGGAACTACAAAATAGTTTTATGAAGTGCTATACTGCCACAGTATTGTACAGAAACTCCTTAGTTTGCAGACAAATGAATAATTCCTTTTGGCTTTGAAAAGGGTAATCTGGAGATTCTTGAACTTAATGCCCTCTCCTGACATTGTCTATGTGCATAATTTTTGCCTACATTGAATTGCCACAGCTAGCTACCTGATTGTTCTTCAAGGAAGAAGTGCTTATTCTCAAAGCCTTGATCAAAAACATAATAAAAGCAAATAAACAGATCATGTATCTCTAAGCATGCTACTTAATCTCTCTAATTGCTTTGAGTCAGTTCATAAAATATTTCAGACTAACCAAAGATGTTTTCAGCTACATTTGCTATGCTTTCCATAATGCAATGAGAACATGTAAGAACAAAAAACGAAAACAAACTAACAAACAAACCCCCTCCATGTGCTCAATTTTAGAAATCTCAGATTTTCTTTTGAAAAGCCCATAAATGTTCTAACAGAGATTGTTTTTGAAAAGATAAAGCAACACTGGTTGTTGGTGTCTCTTTTTTCCACTTCTTCCTACTCTTTTAAAATTGCTTTCTTGCTGGTGAGTCATTTTGGAGGCAGTGTGATAAAATGGACTGCGAATTATCTGCAGGATAAGTATTCTCAACTTGTCTATGTCACTGACTGCTTTGAGCCAGTAACTGAAGACCCTGGGGCCAGATTTTGGTCTTGTTCACACCATCCAAAGTTATGACCAATTCTGTTCAATGAACTCAACAAATCTCTGACCCTCTGTGTCTTAGCTTTTCTTTTGATAAAATGACAATGATAGTATTTATTGACCAACCTCCGAGAGTGTTATAAGAAATAATTCATTAATATTTTTATCATGCCTTGGAGTTACTTATTATTCACAGAGGATTTTCAGAACAGGGGTCAATTTTATTATATCACAACATCTGCACTGTGAAACCTCAGTATAATCAATCAGGCAAGACTGACATGTAATTGAAGGGTGTAAGCATGACAGTAGGAAAGAGAAGAGATTGTTTAGGGTTAAGATGGATAATCTTGAACAGAGGAAAGAGTAGACTGATTATAAGGAAACATTCTGGAAGACAGGGCACCCTTTCAGGTTGTAAAATAGCCTATCTATCTGGAGTGGTGGCACACATCCTATATTTGAGCTTTTAAAAGCTAACTTGAGAAAAACACTTCCAAAATACACTTAGAGAAAAGAAAACAGTAACAGCAGAAAGATGGAGAAGACAGAGGTCAGAAAACTGTACTCGGTTAGTGCCGATCCTAGTATAACTCAAATAAAAACCCTCAGTAATGGGAGAATACAATAAAAAGGATACAAGGGAGAGGAACCTCATCCGTTAGGTTGCTGTGTCAGTAGTCACTCTACCAATGCAAAATCATGTCCTAAGAGAAACTCAGAAAGTCTTGATTTCAGTCGTTCCACCATAATTCCATATTTTAGCACATTCCGTGATTTTGGCTGCACTGAAGCCAATGCAAAAAAAAAACCAAAAAAAATGTTCGTTGGTTTTACAGGGTCTTGTGTCCTTCCAGTGATGTGTGAACAGGAAAACATGCCTGAACAGCAAAACATGCCTGCACTTCTTTTCTCTTGATTTCAGTGGTCTGACTTTTGATTTAAAAGTTAGCTGTCCATAAATATATTTATCAGTAGCATTTAAATCATATTAAAATGATCCCGCTGACTGGTTATTTTGACATTATTTAGTACAAGTACCTTGTGATACAGTAAGTAGGAGTGGGAGTGTGAATTCTATTTTTAGAGTGCATTTTCTATGAGAGTTACTTCACTGTCACAATCTCTGTACGTATAAAATAGCATTAATGAATTTTACCTACTTTTGAGGTGGTCAAAAGATAAGAATTCCACATTACTCACCATAAGTTCCTTAAAATGTATTAGATTTTTTAGATAATATGACAAAATTCTTCTTTTCTTTCACCTGAATAAAAGAAAAAGGAAAAACCCAACCAAATCTTTAGACTATTTCAATCATTAAAAATCCTTTAATTGAATTGGGCTGGTTCTGCCTATTGCAAACCAGATCTAAGTCAAAATGACAAGTAATGGGCAAATTATAGCATTGGGCAACTTAGTAAGGAGACCATCAGTTATTTCACATAGAGGAAATGGTGAATATGGTGATAAGCTGGAGAACAGCCAGATCTCGCATTTTAAATTACTTATTAGGCACAAAATGTTCCTTGCTTAACTCAGTCTTTTGTAAATTAGGATTGTGCAATCCAGTGCTGGATTTTGAAATCTGTGACCAGAAACAGGATAATAACACTCAATTTATAACTTAAAATATGTACAAACCAATCACAATTTTCTTTGTGTGTATCCTCTAATTTACAATAGAGAAGCAATGATACGAATTTTCTAACTATATAGATCTTAAAGAAGATCAATATGAAAGATATGTAAATATTTGAATTAAAAAACTTTTAGAATATAAATATATAGATCACTATAGAACCACATAAATTACAAATAGAAATACATTGAAATATATAATATGACCTATTCATATTTTATACTTTTACAGGAGCAAATGATACAAATCTGGTAAAATCTAAAGATTGCTTTGTGCAGCTTCAACTTTCATTAAAATGTTTAACTGTATTCATGATCTAATTTCAAAGCAAATATAAGTGTATTTTAAAGTGAGAGAAAACCAAGAAGGATTATATTAAATAAGGTACTAATTCTACAAATTGTTGTCTATGATAAGAAGCTTAAGACCTTAGTTTTTTTAGATTAGATAGATTTTAGATCGGATAGATTTTTTTTATTTGAGGAAAGTCCACTGTGATTGAGAAAAATACAATTCATAATACATTCATACATTTAAATATGCAAATGTTATTAACTGCTATGAGTTGCCAAATTTTTCACTGTTAAATGAAGTATAAATATGGGTTATCAATATGCCTATCTTTTTCTTTGATACTTGTGTGCCTAATAGAGTTGGTGCTGCAATAAATCCACTAAACTTATTTTTTGTGATGGAGTATGAATGAAATTTTTTTCCCCCTCTTTTTAAGGAATGGACTGAATCAAGTAGAATGAAATGATTCCTGGAACTGTGAAAATGAGCACACTTTAAAATTCTCCAATAGTGTTAGACTGCGAAAACTTTCATTACCTTGGTGAGTTGTGAAAGATTCAGGTAGTACTAATAAAGTCAAGAGAAATTACTTCCCTGTGCAAGAGCCTTTACAGTCTAGTCCAGGAACATTCAACTGGTACACAACGTGAAGTGTAAATGCTACACTTCGATTCCTGAAGTAAATAATGTGAATGAAAAACACTAGATGACAAGGCAGATGAGCGCTTGCTTGAAGAAAGGTAATATGTTCAATCATAAAACAAAGGCATTCTGTTGGCAGCAGGAATTGTCTTTTGGTCTAATGTACGATCTGTGCTGTGATCGAAACAATATTTACTAAAATCAGCAGAAACAATATAAGAGGACAAGAGAAAGAGAACTGTTAACAGGTGACCAGTGATGTGTACTTACTGGACACTATGCCAACTTTAGCTTATTATCATTATTAGAATTGATTTTATAATACTGAAAATGCAAGAGCATAGGATGAGGTCTTGCATGTATGGAGTTTATTGAAACAACTATTTCTTTCTGTTATGTGGATTTTGAGCATTAAGAAAAAAGCAACAATAGACTTACTTCTAGTATGTAGTCATAGTTTAGATTTTAAAGAATATTTTCCTATCTGGACTGGAAACCTGTGAGACAAGGTTTACCTTTGAGAGGAATTTTCTCTGTAAGAATAAACCTTTGAAAAGAGGGCTTCAGTGAAGAATGCTGATATTACTTTTATCTGTAAAGCTCAGGAAAAAGAACAAGAAATTGAGATTTTTTTTTTTTTCTGCCAGACTTTTTTTTTTTTTTTAAACACTGGAGGTTGGTCAAAATCCTTTTTTTGGACTGCTACACAGACAGTGGGGAGACAGCTATGATGAGGTGCTTAAACCTCCTACTGGGAGATGTAATAATGATGATACAGTTTTGTCCCTCAGTTAGATAACTGCTCATAAACAACCAGGTGTGGGATTGAAAATAAATGATGAACTGGAGAAAGGATGGCTCAGAATTCAGTCAGAACATTAGTTTTCTGGAACCATCTAGGAGGGACAGACTGATACAAAGCTGTAATTTTGGAAATGGGACTATGCCTTTAGATGGGAATGGGAACACATACAAGGAAATTCAAGGGAGGGAGAAAGCTTAAGACATCGACATTTTGACAAATTATATTGTCATTTTCGTTCCCCAGTAGAGGATGAGTGCAGGAATAGACACCCAAGGACCTTTTCCATGGCCCTCTCGAGGGCAAATTCCAGGTGTGTATCTATGATTTTTGAGTCAGTTCCACTGAATTTTGAGGACCCACAAATTCAAAAAATGTCTAAATAGTTCTTTTGTTCAGAATACACTTTTGTAGTTTCAGCTTTAACAGTTTTTCATCAAATTGGCACGACAACTGTTCTTGATCTTGACTCAAGGAGGTGAAAAAGAGCGTGGTAGTACCTGTACATTTAATGTATATTTGTTATGTGATTTATATAACTTTACACATAAAAATTGGTCAAGCACAGACAGCAGAAAGTAAAACCCATGTGCATTCAATTTCCAGACATACCTAAGGATGTGTACAAAACTCAAATTCATCCCAGCTAAGATTAGAGATTTTACTTTAAAGTCTAAGTGGAGCAACTAAATTCAGGAGAGTTGAATCAGGTGCCATATTTATTAATTATGAGGATATATAACTTTTCCAAGGATATTATTCAGCTAGGGAAAGGACAAGCAATTTTGTCTTTATTTAAAAGAACAAACTTTTCTGTATTAATCCCACGGTAAGTACCGTGAGGCAGTTCTGTAAGTAACAATCATTTTGTTGAGATGAAAAGGATGGCCAAGTTTGTCCTTCCAATACCATTTGTACTGAGTCAGTCATTTGAGTCAGTCCATTTGTACTGAGTCACTTCATTGTAACACAGTGAGGCTTCTCCCTGCTAGAGCTTTGCCTTTTGTTACACCTCCAAAGTCTGAAAACACAGCTTTTGAGATTACAGTATTTTTCATGCTGTGATTTGGCAGTTGATAGACTCAACTTATCTCTATCAGTAAAGCAGAGCATTACTGATTCATAAAATAGATGGTGAAACTGAAAAAAAAAATATATTTTCACAGTTGAGATAATCTTATAATTTCTTTCTACTTGTCTAAGTGATTTTCACTTCCTAAGGCCATTACACATTCTCTGGATTAGTCTTTGAAGATAGTCTTTGTCTGTTTCTGTACCTTATTGAAGTTTGGCATAAGTTTTGTATGTAACTGTATGGTAACTAATAGCCTTACCTTATGTAGTGATATAAAATCCTATCAAGCAAATGAATATTTAAAGTTTTCCTTACACAGATGTCTTTTGTAACTAGAAATATAGCACTGATACACATACAAGTTCTACTATTCTAGTGCATTGATTTGGTTTATAAAAGGGCTTTTAGAAACCAATGAGAACCAGTAAACTTTAGGTTTCTGTGCGGTTGCTTTATTATGTGTGAGAGGCCGGTCCCATGAAATATGTTCCATCATCCAGGGATTTCAACAGTCCATTCAGTATTAAGCTTTGTTTAGTCAATAAACAAAATATTGATCAAAAGATGGATTTCATTTTTTGTGGAGCAATGCAGTATTGGCTAATAACAGGTTCCTGCTGTAAGATTCTGATGAGAATATCACTTTACCTTTAAACTGAATTTCCTTAACACGGGCTGCTTTAAAGTCAGTATAATTTTAAATCTTCTATATAATTGTAACAATAAACTGTTGGCTATAAATATGTATCCAAACATAATCATAGTAGATGTAAATTGTTTTACCGTCAATGACCCATGGACAAATACCAATGAGCTCAATGAGCTGTAAGTCAATATTGGCTTTATATTCATTAGATGATAGCATTCTACAGACATTGTGTTGAGCGCTAAACTGTGATATTTCCTGAATAACATTAATGGCTTATACTTAAAGATTATACGACATCGATCCCATTTAAAATTGAGCCTAATTGTACTTTGGAACTACAAAATAAGTTTTGCATTACTGAAAAACAATAAAATTTATATATCCATAAGAGTCAGTATGGTGGCTGTAATCTGATTATAAAATAATCTGCTGGCAAATAGAACTAAATCTGGCAGTTAGTAATCATTCATTTGAAATTCTTTAACTGACTAACACTTGTGGATGCATCAGAAGTATTCTGTATAGTAGTAGAGTTGAGTGGGATGACTATATTGCACCATTTTAATGTTGATTGCTCAATATTTCACTTATCCAGACATAACTGTATTTTGTACCTTTTTTTTTTACAACAGATGGGTACAGTGGCTGTGTAATCTTGCTCAGGAAGAAATAAAAAATATGTGTGGATGCTGTAATGTCAGTAGGGTTTGGTACAACAGAAACCTATATATGAGTTTCAAGACTGGACACAGATAATTCTTTTTTTAATGAGTACATCTCATTTAGTATAAGCCTCAGTATTCCGTATGTATTCAGATATAAAGAAGGATTGTCGTGGGTCTTTAATGGTCAAAGAAATGTGAGAGAAGAGCACAAAGCAGCACTTCATACAATGAGGACCAACATTTAGTTTTGTTGAAATTAATTTATGTCCTTGGAAGTCATAGAAACTAGGGCTGTAGATGGCTTACAGAGGCCATCCACTCCAGTACTCACAGTTCAGTGAAGTGACAACTACTCCTTGGAATTTAAGACTGGGAGGGGAAAACAGGACTGTCAGTGGATTTTATCATTGGATCCAACACAAAATAGATGATCATTATGAAGGTGTTCTTAGCTACTAGTTATATTACAGACTATAAAATGCTGCCTGTGATCCTTTAGCAACATTAAGAACTATAGTACAAGACCAAACTGTAAAATGCTAGAAAGATCTGAAAGAATCCTGAGCAGCCTCGGTCCTAAAGCAAACCATGTCCGGTAATCCACAATAGATCAAAACAGTCTATTGTACCCTGTCAGTCTTGTCTGGGATGCAAAAATTTATGCTGGATGAATGATACATTTTAACCTGAGTATGTTAGTGGGAGAGAAATGAAAGACTTTAGAAATTTAAATGCTATTGCAAATGCTTATACATCTGTCCATACATTCTTTCTTTAGCTGTGAACACTTCTGTGAAGATGTCTGAGAAAGGTGAAAGATACAGAAAAAACTACGGAGGGGAAATAAAGTCTTTTCTGACCTCCATACACGATTAATAAAAATCCCAAATCATGGCTTAGCGCAGTATAAGTATGACTAAACCTAACAGATTCCTTTGAAGATACTGGTGTATTGGATATCTTAACTTCTAATCCAAAGAATACTCCTTTTTTTACATAGTTCCTTTCCTAAGAAACTCTTGTTAAACTCTATTTTAAATTAACGTAGATTCTTTGCTTGTACTACCCAGTCTGGAAGATCATTCTAGAACTTTTTTTTTTTTTGTTTTGCTAGACAACTATTTTCAGTCTGCATTTTCTTATAGCCATCTGTTTGATCTTATAATAGTATTAATATTTAATTATTTAATTTAAAGAGTTCCTTTTCATCCTAGATGTATATCAGAGAATCACAGAATGGTTGAGGCTGGAAGAGACCTCTGGAGGTCATCTGGTCCAGCCCCTCTGCTCGAGCAGGG
Source organism: Elanoides forficatus (assembly GCA_025311575.1). NCBI lineage: Eukaryota > Metazoa > Chordata > Aves > Accipitriformes > Accipitridae > Elanoides > Elanoides forficatus. Next base: position 3,095,189 of record JAOBAS010000013.1, on the reverse strand, counting down.
ACACCTAGAGCCAGCTGCCTAGGACCACGTCCAGACTTTTTTTAGTACTTTTAAGGAGGGAGACTCTGCAACCTCCTTGGGCAGCCTGTGCCAGCCCTCAGTCACCCTCACAGTGAAAAAGTGTTTCTTTATGTTCAGGTGACACCTCCTCTTTTTCACTTTATGCCCACTGCCTCTGGTCCTGTCACTGGGCACCGCTGAAAAAAGCTTGGTTCCATCTTTTTACTCCCTCCCTTTAGGTATTTATACCCATTGATAAGATTCCCCCTGAGCCTTCTTTTCTCTAATGGGAAAGATATATATCTGGACTGTCTTTGTAGAAATGATTTGTCCCATCTCAGCATTTGTTTGTGCCGTTAAACAAGCAAAGATATTTTATTGTCTTTTCCTAAAAGACATAGTCTGTTCACTATATCTTCCCAGTAGATCTGCTTCAGGCATGTTCCATGAACCTAGATTATCAAACTTGTGCAAAATATTTCAGGTGAGGGCTGACGGATCATTTGATCTTAGAGTGTTTTTAATAATTCTTTTTCATTATTCAAAAGCATTGGCTATACATGTCTGCCTGATACTTGTCTAATCTGCTCTTAAAAAGCATCCTGTCCTAGTGATTCCTCACCCAGCCTTCTCCACAGGTTACCAGTCCTTCCAGCCAGTGACTGGAAGTTCTAACTAAAACCTTCTATAAAGCAGATTAAATCATCCTTTACCTTACCCACAGGGGACAGAGTGAACCGTTTCTTCCCCGTGTCCAGGTCAGTGTGATGTATACCTCCTCGCGAGCTTATGTCACTACCCAGGTAGTTCAGCAGGCAACCTGCATTACTAACCAAGACAGAAACTTTAAACCCAGAGAAATTTTTATTTCTTTACTATCTTTATTATTAATCCTATCTTTGAGCAATTGTCCCTCTATCTGATATATCAAGCCAAAATGTTAACAGATTGAAGAACTACCTGCAGCTCACCTCTTTTAATGATGTGATTATTTCAGCAGGGATGTGTGCATTACGTTTTGAAAATAACAGTATCAGGAAAACTTTATTCTTACACTTTCATGTTTGGGCCACTCCAGCTTATGGGTTGGAATGCTTCTTTGCTTTTTAAGAGCACAAAATGGAAACCAAAGCTGAAAAAAGTTGACATTTTAAATGTTATTTTATTGATGGTTTAATAATATGATTCTAAGACAAGCAATTGGTCCTCTCTAGTAAATAGTAGTGTAAATTTAATATTAGAGGACTGTTTACTTAAGCACACAAAGTGATGCTTTCTTTAAGGATTTGCAAAGGAATTAACATGAAAGAGGACAAAGTCAGAATAAGTAGTTCAATTACAAATTCAAAGTGATTATCATATTGCAGCATTTTTCCAGATTTTTTCAGTACTCTGCCAACTGCTGTGTCACCTGCCCCTTTTCCTCATACAACATACTCTTTAACAGAATCAGATCGTCTTTCCAGAATTCCTTATGCAGCCTTCTTTTCTTTTGTTAGATAAGACCTGAATCTGTTTGGGGACCTGAAACTACCTCACCCACGTGTGCCAGATTATTTTTTACTCTGTTTCATTGGTTTAGGCACAGATGTTGCTTTTAGAGGGAATATATTAGGTTGTAGTACTATGCAGTAGAGAGCCAATACGTTATACACTTCACTGTTTAGGATAATTTCTCTGATATATCCTTACAGACGAGAAAAACACAAAATATTGGATTTTCTGAAATACTGGGTTGGGGGTTTTTTAGGTTAATGGAAACACTAAGTCTGAAACTTTTCATTTGCGCTGTGGTTCATCCATCTTTACTCTTCATCTTCTTTCTTATTCATATCTGCCTGTTTACACTCTTTCTCTTGCTTAAAATAAAATTTTAAAAAGCAATCTCACTGTTGCATTGTTATTTCTGATTCAACTCATCTGCCACTGGTGTTACATGTACACATTTAGAAAAGGCAGTGTTGTATTGATGAAGGGAAAGTAGGCACTTTGTCTTCATCTTTATTGCTTAGTTAAGCAGTGTGAGGATTTGGGACAGGGCGGAATCTTAATCATCTAATTGATCAGTTTTTAGGCTGGTTCCTTTTGCAGTTTCAGCCTGCGTTGACTTTCACTCTTCCAAAGATATGTGAGCGTGGTTTGGGAGTTAGCTGGGTCCACAGATCATTCCCAAAAGGTAGTTTGCATATGGCCATCATGATCTGGAGGGTAAAGAAGTTTAACAGTATGGCTGTATGTTGCTTCTAGGCTTGTGGGTCAGAATATAGCCCTGGGACTATTTATGAGTGTAGATTTATTCCCCCCCCCAAAAAAACCCTACAGCATACATCTCAAAGTTGCTGCCTAAAAAAGCTGCCCCTGTTGTTCCAGGGACACCTAAGCTCCTCTCAAAGGCATGTACATTTCCTTCTCCTATTTTACCTCTGAAGCCTCATCACAACCTACCTAATCATACATAACACAAAAGTACATGAGTGTGATTCTTTCTCTAGCCCAGGTCAAGTCCTTTCACTAACTTCACTATCATAAGAACAGTTGCCTGAGGTGTGGAACTCACATATAAAATCATTACATTTCCTAAGCAGACAAATTCATATGTCCAAGGAGTTCCACCTCAATTCCCACTAGTCAGTTATTAGGTCTCCCCAGAAGAAGAATGAATGTCATCTGGTTTTACTGGTATTATCAAGTACTCAGTGGAGCAAGTACTGAAATGCAGAATATCTCCCTCAAGAGTGATATTTTTAAAATGTGTTGTAGAATCATTCCCTTTCTTCTCCTTCTTTACCCAACAAATAATTAAATCAGTTTCTTTCTTGAAACCAAAGAGTCAGTTTTCATATAGCATAGACTGGATCCTCTTTCTTTTTCAGAAAAAAAACCCCTACTCAGACTAAGGATCAGGAGCCGTTGTTTTACTAAGATTCTACTAAACCCAGTGCATTTTATGTGTAGAGATTGGTGCCAAGTGACAACATCTAGCATCATTGAGTTTAAAAATAATTTTTTTTGGTTTTTTAGAAACAAAGAAGCAACAGTCCTTATTAGTCTATATTTTCTGTTTTTTGGCAGGAGGGTGGAGTAACTTTGTGGAATCTTAGCACACCAAAGATTTGAAGGCAATATGTAGGGCACAATGACAAAAAATGATCCCTCAGTGTAAAAATCTGCTATTATTGAAACGGTCTTCCACTTTCACCAAAAAGTCATTCTTTGGTCTTTGCACAGAAAAGCAACTCTGACATTACTCTTCTGCTTTCTTCTTTCTAGTAATACATTACTTATTTTAAGTTAATTATATTAGATGACAGATGAAAGGGTGGGAGACATGATACTGTCCTCTGCTGCCTGAGAATTGCTCTAGTGTACCGGAAGCTACAAGAATATCTTCCAAAAGGGGTTTGGTTATGTTGGAAAGTCCTATGCAAATTGAACAGGAAGGAACAGATTATTCACTGAAAGAACACATGTATGTGGAGACAGGTTCCTGTACCTCTCACGTCCACACTGTGGTGGTACTACTCTCATTTCTTCTTTCCAACCTTGCTTCAATTCTGTAATGCTGTCTATCTGTTTCTTTTAAAAATGAGAAAGGAAAAAGGATTTCCTAGGCAACAGTAGTCTCTCCATTTTCTTGTTATTTCTTAAAATAGTCCAAGATCCTCAATTCTTCCTGACGTATCTGAACCCCTTTCAGGCACATTATCCCTGACAGTGTTCTGTTCTACAATGATAATAATGGTTACACCTTGGCGACTCAGTCTCAGACAACCAAATGTTGCACTACCCCTACCCCAACCATTATCTCTATCCCAAAATATGTACTGTGTAGCAGAAGATGTAATAGTAGAATAGAAACAGACAGAGGAGAAACTATAAAATAACATTGGCTGGCTTTTAGGCTAAGTCTGCTCATCATCTGCTTAAGAGAGCTAGGAATGACAGTGATAGTAAAAACACATTCAGCAACTACTGACCACCCTTTTAGAGGACAACTGTAACAGATTTGAATTGCTCCACAACAGTGCACCTGCTAGTGTCTTCAGTGTTTGTACTCACAGTAAGGGCTAAGGGCCATTTGTTATCTTTGGAAAGATGGACTGTTCTTTTGTGTAGGACAATGGAGTTGGAACCAGTCTTCTTTTAGCAAAGACAATGAACCATGAAATTGGGCAGAGATAGCAGTGAATCAACGTAGTTCATACAGAAAAAAAGAGCCCAGTACTGGACAGCAAAAATGTTTGTGATTTTTTTTTTTTTTTTTTTTTGTCTTCATCCTTTCTGTTGCCTGCTCTGCCTGTGGGCATTGTTGCCTTTCAAATGTTTTGCATGTATTATATCAAAAACTTTAAGGACTTTTATATCTGAAATCTTGACTGATATCTGCATTGTAATTGTTCTGTAACAGAGAAGAAATCAGTATGTAAAGAAATATTATGCTGCTGTTCCCATGGGAACTTGGGCCCCATTCCTATTTGGATAGTCATTTTGTCTTTCATATTTTTCCCCTTCTTGTCTTGTATATCTCTTTCTGTCCTTATATTTTCTCCATGCCATCTTCTTCTTGAGAAATATAGCTCCCATGGCTTCCTAATTCCACTGTTTCTGTTTCCTGCACGAAAATATAAGGTTAAGTGTTTTCCAGAGCCTAGAAACAGAGAAGCCAGATGGCCATTTGAGCAGAAAGAGCATCTGATGGCTACCTGCCTATCTGCTAGCTGTAGAAAGCGACGCCAGTGTGCTATACTGGATACTCAGTGGAGCAGAGACAAGAACAGAGCTTTGACACCAGAATGAGGTACCAGATGAGATGCTGACAAAACCAATAATGACAGGCATTTGTCCAATATGTCCTATTTCCTCAAGTGAAAATAAAAATTCAGCAAAGGTTGACCATTTGTTGAGCCCTGCAGCCAGTATGCATTTTGCTTTTGCTTTATTACTAGTTTTACTACTCAGGTTCATCAGCTGACTTCTCGTATGTCTCTGCTCAGTTGTGGTGCTCTTTGGGCTGATTTAGTTTTCAAATGAACCAAAGTAAAAAGAAATTACATTCCTACCATTAATCACATTTTTCAGAATGCTACATCCATACCTACAGGTTGACAGTAAACCATCAGAGATGAAGACAGGGGAACTCTCTTCAAAGATGTAAATAGGCTTTGATTGTCTCTCCCATTAAAAATAATTACATATACTTAGAAGAAATAATCCCTATCTGACTTTACCCTTATGAGAAAATGCTTGTTCTTCCCTGTGTAACTGATATCTAAGGTAAATGTGGTAGGTCTTTTCCATCTTGATTTTTTTTGTGTTATGCCTACTGTTGCATGAATTTAAAAGCTTTTTGCCTTCACTTTCTGACTTATTCCAAGTTTTGTTGTGTGGGTTTTGGTTTTTTTGCTTAATTTTCCTTATTATTTAAGGCATTACTGAGATTCCTGAGACCCAAGGAGGTAAAATTGGCTTGATTCAGTATTTTCTGCTTAAGTACAACATTGAAAATATCACTTTTATCCATTTATAAAATGTGCTTTGCATAATTCTTGGAACATGAACAAAACAGTTACACATAACTAAGAAGACAGTCTTCATGGACATCTGATCACAATCGAAGGTGGCAAAAAGGAAGGACCTTCTTGTTTAACTACAAGAGTCAAATTCTTCAAGCAATTTCTCTAGAGTTTGTTCATGAAGTTTTCCCCCTGGTATATCTTGAGGAAAACATGAGATAAACTTTGGAAGAAAAATAAACAAAAGAAAACCACATCATAGATTCAGAGTGAGTAGTGAGAAGACAGTACTGAATTAAGCTAAATTAGATTTAATAGGGTGTCTGACATAAATACAATATTGTGTTTATCATTAGTGGAGACAGCATCTGTTTTAACAGAAGATGGTGTATTTTAACACTGCTACATATATATTTGGGAGGTGGCAAATACAGACTTGGAAAAAAGTTCCATCTTAGTGATATGTGTCAGAGTTTCTGTATGTAATATTTAAGAAAACCTTTCTTATTGCTTTGTGAGCATTATTTTATATTCATATTTTGTTGATTGTCTTCCTTGGTAGTTCAGAAACTTCCACAACACCTCTATGACTCTAACTGGGGCCCATGTTGTTGGCAAGATTCCTGTTTATTGCCAGATGGGAGTGCAAAGACAGCCTGTGATACCCTCAACAGAAGGTCCTGGTAGAGTTGCATGAAATCTGATGGAACAACTGAGGCCATCTAACAACCAGCTCTGCAAATATGAGACTACTGGGGAAATAAAGAGATTTTTAGGGGAGAGGAAGAAATGTGCAGGAAAAAGGAAGGATCACATCAAGACCGGTCTGAAATCTGGCCATCTGGGGGTGATTATACACCCACAACCAGCTATTCAAAGTCAGAACAGCTGTATAAATGAAGTGACTTATGACAGAATGGTCTACAGGTATCTTTGCTGCTCATCCTGCTAGTTGTAGTTGTAAAGGCCTTTTCTTTAGCACAGATTAACAACACTCTTGTGTTTTTATCTCTGCATCTGTAATTAGGAATTGTCTACGTTGCTCAGCAAAAATAAGAGCTGGATAGATTCTCAGTGTGGACATGGTGAATTGACCTTGGCTGGCTGCCAAGTGCCCACCAGGCAGCTTTCTCAGTCCTGCCCCCCTCAACAGGACACAGGGAGAAAATATGATGGAAAAGCTCATGGGCTGAGATAAGGACAGGGAGATCCTTCACCAGTTACCATCATGGGCAGACCAGACTCAACTTAGGGAAATTAGTTTAATTTTTTGACAAGTGTTTGTAACAGAGTAAACCAGCGAGAAATAAAACCAAAACTAAACCCACCTTCCCTCTCCCCCCACAGTGCTGTTTCCCAGGCTCAACTTCACTCCTGACTCTTCTACCTCACCCCCCCCTCAAGCAGCCCAGAGGGATGGAAAATGGGATTGCAGTCAGTTCATAACGCTTTGTCTCTGCCACTCCTTCCTCCTCACGCTCTTGCCTTGCTCCAGCATGGGGTCCTTCCCGCAGGATACCGTCCTTCAAGCACTGCTCCAATGTGGGTCCTTCCCATGGGCTGCAGTTCTTCAAGAACCGCTCCAGCGTGGCTCCCCCATGGGACACAATTCCTGCCAGAAAATCTGCTTCTGCATGGCCTCCTCTGCATGGGTTGCAGAGAGAGAAATAATGTTTTCAGCTGTCTTTGAAGAAGGCTGCATTGGGTTTTTTGAGTGGTTTTTTTAATTCTTCTACTTGAAGGTGAAGATTTTTGTCTCAGTAATATTTGTTGCAGCAGATTGCCTTGAAATTATTAATAAGGATTAGAATTATCAGATTAATACTGCACGTAGAATGACAGGAAGTTTTTCTGCTTTTAGAAATGGGAGGGTTTAGATAATGTATGCTCCCATGCCACTGTTACTACAGATCCAAACTACCGTGATCTCCTGTGATTTTTAAATAGTGAATATAGAAAGCAAATAATGAGCTACGAATCAAATGTAATTTAGGATACTGTACTGGTTTTGGTTGGAATAGAGTTAATTTTCTTCGTAGAAACTTTTATAACGCTATGTTTTGGATTTGTGACTAAAACAGTGTTGATAACACACTGATGTTTTACTTATTGCTGAGCAGTTCTTGCACAGCATCAAGGCCTGTTCTGTTTCTCACATGAACCCACAAGCAAGCGGGCTGGGGCTGCACAAGAAGTTGGGGGGCAACACGGCTGGGACAAGTGACCCCAACTGACCAAAGGGATATCCTGTGCCATATAGTGTCATGCTCTGCAATAAAAGCCGAATGAAGCCCTGCTTTCCTGGAGGTGGCTAAACACTTGCTGGCTGATGGCAAGTGCTGGATGAATTCCTTATTTTGCTTTGCTTGAGTGTACAACTCCCTTTTAAACTGTCTTTATGTCAACTCATGAGTTTTCTCACTTTAACTCTTCCGATTCTCTCCCCCATCTCACTGGGTGGGAGCGAGTGAGCGGCTGCGTGGGGCTGAGCTGCTTACTGGGGCTATCCCACAACAGATACCAAACCCACTGTACACATGCACAGCCTCTTAAAATAGATAAATGTAAAAACCTGCCTGTTTCTAATTACCATTGTATAAGATGGTAGCTTAATAACTATTTAAGTCATCAGAAGTTAAGCAGATTGTGTCTGAAGTCCTCGTTGCCTAATGTTTGTTTTCCACTTAACTTTCCATCTTAACTTTTAACCAAAAATTTATTAATTAGCAGGATATCATCAGTTTCAAGGCATCCCTGGTCAAGAATTTTGGAAGTCATTGTTTTATAAAGACTGCTGAAAGTATAATCCCATGGAAACAAAGATTGCAAGAAGAGAAATAACTCTGAATTAAAAAATCTGGGTGTTCCAACTAGAAACATGGTGTGTAAAATATTCATGTGAGCCAAACTTTTATTTTAAAAGGAAGAATTGAATTCAAGCCATACTGGAACAACAAAAATAACAAAACAAAACAAAACAACCCCTCAAAATAAACAAAAACCCACAAAAACCCACAAACAAACAAACTCAAAAAGAATAAACCCACAACGTGTTATGGAACTCTAAATGGCAAATGAAAACATAGGAAGAAAAATAAATATTCTTATAATTATATAAAGGTAGTACAGCACTTGGGGTAATTTAGAACTGAATTATTATCAATAAATATGTACACTTGAAATCTGCTGTAACTTAACGTAATATAAATCTGCAGAAACTTTCATGCTGAACCAGTAGCTTCACTGACAGATGGTGTCTGAGAAAAGAACAAGCCCCAAAGATTCATTTCAATGCATTCTTTGGACTTCTGGCACCTTGAAATGAGAATATACCTTTTCAGAATTTAAACAAGATCTACAGCAAAATCTTATCTGGTTATAATATAAAACATCAGGTATAAATGTTTCCCCGGATATGTACATTGTGAATGTTCTAAATCTAACATCTTGATTTTAAAAAGGAACATGTCATAGAACATTTTTGTTTTGGTTGAGATATTAGAAGACTTTATCATATAGGTTGTAAGATAAGTTCAGATGAGTGATTATCACTGCCTAGTGAGTACCAGTGCTTATCAGCCACTTTTAATTCATGGTAGAATGTAAATGTGACATAATTTAGCTTGATGTAATCTTTTTTAGGATTGCTTTTAAAGAGTTTGTCAAAGAAGATATTTAAAGCTGGTTTAAACATATCTTGGTGGTGGGGTTTTTTCTCTTCAGGATGACTTCAGATGACATGATAGCCTAGCACAATTATATTTATAATCACAGGCTTTCACATATCCAAGAACTACAATATAAACTAATTTTGTTTATCTCAAATAAAAAAAGAAAAAAAACCCTAAAATTCCCTTTTATGCTTCTATTTTTTTTTAATTTTGAAACATAATTTTTTAGAATTAAAATAATTTGTTACCAGAAAGTAAATCATATCATATTTTCTGTATTTGGATTGTAAACATTATGTACATTTTTTTCTAGAACAATTAAACTGATTTTTATATTTCAGTGGTTAATTTTTATATTTGAGTAAATATTCCACAACCAATTATTTATGGAAGAACCTCACTTCTTTCTTTTATATATGGATGACACTGGGTAGGAAGACTTACCTTTGGTGGGAGACAATCAGGTTAGGGAGAACTTAAAAAAACTGGACATACATAAGTCAATGGGGCCTGATGGGGTGCACCCACAACTGCTGAGGAATTTGGCTGATGCCACCGTGAGGCCATTCTTGATTATCTTCAAAAGGTCACGATGACTGGGAGAGGTTCCTGAAGACTGGAAGAAAGAATATGTCACTCCTGTCACTCCAAGAAAGGCAAGAAGGATCTACAGAAGTACAGGTCTGTCAGCCTCACCTTAATCCCTGGGAAGGTGATGGAGCAACTAATCCTGGAAATAATTTCCAAACCCATGAAGGACAAGAAGGCAACCTGGAATAGTCATAATGAATTTATGAAAGAGAAATCATGTTTAACCAACCTGGTGCCCTTGGTGACTGTCTTGGTGGGTGAGGAGAGAGCAGTGCGTGTTGCTCACTTTGACTTTAGCAAGGCTTTTGACACAGTCTCCCATCAGATAGTTAGGGTTAGATAAGTGCACAGTGAAGGGGATTGAAAACTGGCTGAACAGCTGAGTCCAGAGGGTTGTGATTAGTTACAAAAAGCCCAGCTGGATGCTGGTCACCGGTGGTGTACCCCAGGGGCTGATACTGAGTGAAATACTATTTAACATTTTGCTTCGTGACCTAGATGATGGGACCAAATGCACCCTCAGCAGGTTTGCAGATGATACAAAATTGGGAAGTATGATTGATATTCCAGATCGATCTGCTGCCTGGACAGCCTGGGGAATTGGACTGACAGTAATTGCACAAAATTCAGCAAAGGAAAATGGAAAGTTCTGATCCTGCAGAGGAATAACCCCAGGCAGTAGTACAGACTAGAGGCCAACTGGCTGGAAAGCAGCTCTGCGGAAAAGGACTTGGGGGTCCTGGTAAACGACAAGCTGACCATGAGCCAGCGATGTGCCCTCGTGGCAAAGGTCAACAGCATCCTGGGCTGCATAAGGGTGAGCATTGCCTGCAGGTCGAGTGATGTGATCCTCCACCTCTGCTCACCACTGATGAGACACATCTGGAGGTCTTAGTCCACATCTGGAGTCCCCAGTACAAAAGAGACATGGACGGACTGGAATGGGTCCAGCAAAGGGCTGCTAAAATGATGACGGGACTGAAGCATCTTCCATTTGAGGAAAGGCTGAGAGAGCTGGGACTGCTCAGCCTAGAGAAGGACCAGGGGGATCTCATCAATGGACACAAATGAAACCACATGAAACTCAGTCTAAACACAAGAAAACACTTTTTTACTGTAGGAATGGTCAAACTCTGGGACAAACCACCCAGAGAGGTTGTGGAGTCTCCACACTTAAGAGATGTTAAAAACCTGGCTGGACACAGCCCTGGGCAACCTGCTGTAGCTGACTCTGCTTGAGCAGTGGTGTTGGACTAGAGAATCTCCAGGGGTTCCTTGCAACCTCAGAGATTCTGTAACTGTGATTCTGTGAAATAGATTTTATACAGTAGTATTTTTTGATGTAACAAAGTTATATCAAAACTGCAATCTAAGCAACAGCAGGCAACAACAAATATAAATATATACATTAAAATACTATTTATTTGGAAAAAATGATAGCAGGTAATTTAGACTTTTGTTTTTTACTATTTTCATTCCTTCTTATTTCTATTCAGTTTTTTGAAGTTGAGAACTATTGAACAGGAAAAGGAATGCTCAGTTTTGAAAATATCAAAATAGTGTTCCTCTTTCTGAAATAACTTATTGAGGAGCTGGAGACAGGAACTGTGTGAAAACAGATCCTTCTTCATGGATTGTTTCAATTGAAATAAACTACAATAAACCCAAGGAATTCTTGCGACATATAATTTTTCACAGAACAACCCCTCTGGATAATCCCTGAGATCTAGATGATCTATGTTTAGTCATCGCTTCTTGTGAGATTCTTAACCATACAATAGGTTTATACGGTGTGGTGGCCCACCTGCGTCACTGTGTTTTCAGCACAACACAACAGAGCAGGCTATATACTGCTTCCCCTTACAGATAAGTCCCTGTTAATACATACATTCATTGACATTCATTTTCAACAACATATTTGTTTTCCACTTCTTGGACTACTTCCTTTGTTGTTTCAGGAAATTTGGTAGCTCTGACGCAGTGGTACTCACCGAACCACTGAAGCTGGATGGTACCTCCGGGGATCCCCTCATCCCACCGCCATGCTCAAGCAGGGTCAGCTACAGCAGGTTGCAAAGCATATTGTCCAGGTGGGTTTTGAACCTGCTTGGGCAACCCATTCCAGTGTTTGGCCACCTCTACAGTAAAAATGTTTTTTCCTATGTTTAAGTGGAATTTCCTGTATTTCGGTTGGTGCTCATTGCCTCTTGTCCTATCACTGGGCACTGCTGAGGAATGTCTGGCTCTCCTCTACTCCTCACAAGCACTGTCTTCTCCAAGCTAAAGACTCCCAGCTCAGTCAGCCCCTTCTCATATGAAAGATGTTCCAGACCCCTAATCATCTTCATGGCCCTTTGATGGACTTGGTCCAGTTATGTTCAGGATGTCCATGTCTCTCTTGTATGGCTCTCTTTCTCTTTTTTTTGTTGTTGTTCCTTTTTTTTTTTTTTAACAGTAGGATTACTCTGTTATGTCTTTAGTATTGTCTCATTTATTAAGTGCATACATTGTTTTATGTTGTCTAATTTTGACTCAATAGTTTACATCACATGGCATCTTTTCACTCTCGGGTTTAATGAGACTGATTTCTTGAGTGGAAGATCCATCAACCAGACAATTTTATGAAATCATTCCTCTATTTCTTTCATGCTATTAATATTTACTTAACATTCACTAATTTTTCAAATGTTTCTGCAGGCAGGGGCATGAAAACAGTTGTAGTGAACACATTTAAAAATGCATGCCAATACACACACACAGAAGAAAGCACTGAATATGCTCCCAAATCTATTCCTCTGTGATTCGTTAGCCAGACTGAAAGATAATGATGTGTTCCATGTAAGGACCACCATATTTTTGCACTTCTCCCAGTGCCCCTTAGGAGGAAAATGTAAGTCAGAGAGACTGTGGTTTCTTTCCTCTTGGAGAGTATTTCGACAGATCTGTGTCTAGTATAGAGCACACTTTAATTTTGGGATAGCTGTTCTGCCAAGTGCGTAGAAACAGTGGAATTAAAGTAGTGCTCAGACAATAACATATTTTGACCAGTGGGAAGGGAGTGAATAGGATCTCTTCTGACTCTAGACCTTTCATTTTTTTCCCACTGGTTTCTGAATAACATGTAAAGAGTGTATTTAATGGCTCATACAGATGCCCTGCAAGACATGACCAAGTTAGCCCTGTATGCTTTAGTATCAACAAGCTATTTTCTGTATTAGCTATGAAGTGTTTAAAATGTTCATTTTTAAATCCAGTGCATTGTCTTTTGAACATATTATGATGCTTTGGCTCGCAGTGAATAATCCTATGTAATGAGAGCTGTCTGACTGGAGGCAGCTCATTTGCAAAATGCTTTTCATCCCAGTCTATTCTATCCCTTATAGCCCTCAGATTTTCTTTATCTTCCTCATATCTTTAATTTTAGAGCATGTCAGCATGCCTGAAGACGTTCAGCAGATTTAACACTTTTACTAGTGTTTGCTGTTTGTACAGAGTTTGGCATGTATTGAAAATCTCAGTCATCTAGTGTGAGAGTTACACTGATTTCAGTTATGTTTTTTTCTAAGTCTTTGTGTTGGTATTATAAGAAATATATTGTTAAAAGGGACCGGTGGCCAAAAAAAGTTGGGAAGAAAGAAGAAAATCTTGAAGAATCAGTTAATGGACATGATTTTAGTTTAACAAGACTACATTAGTATTATTCAAGAAAATGGGAAAGGAGACTTTGAACTTCTGTTTCTGTGTTAGTCTAACAGAAGATAGCTTTCATATAATTCAGAAAGCATTTATAGCCTGCTTGAACAATAAAAAAATGTATCACAAAGCCCTGGTTCATAAAAATTCTCAATACAAGTAAACCAGAAAGAATTATATTGATCAAAAAGCCAAGCCTTACCAAGGATAGCAATGTGAATAGCTGCTTCCTTAATGAGCAATGAAGGGACTGATAATTTACCATAACCCAACTTTTGTATTGTAATCTAACTTAGGTTATAATGCAAAGTTGATCTCATGCAGAAAATTCTGAAGGGTACTATTCAGCATGACCCGCGACCACTGCCTTTTTTCAGGCATTCTGTTACTTGCCACAGACTAGTGCAGAGATTTTCACCTCTTTAGTTAATCCTTTGCCCTGTGCCTGGATGATCTTAATTCAAGGGCTGGTTCTGCTCTTAAATCTACAGTGAGGCTCTCTGAAGGGTATAGCAAATAAATATCCAATTTTTACTAAATAGTGGGCTATCTAATAGCTTATTTTTTCTACAGTTTCTCTGACTGAGGTTAATGATTTTAGAATAAGGAAAGGAAAAGAAGACACCAGTGGAAATCCAATTACGGATCTCATTTTAGTGTAGTGTTAAGATGAAGGGAGAAAATACTGAGAGGCAATTTGGAAGCCTATAATATAATGTAGCAAAATTCCTGAGAGCTGGAACATCACAAAAGCACATCATCTCCTTGTGTTAGACTTCTGGGGTGCAAGCAGTGCTACATGTAATGAAATTGGGGACCTTATCAACGAGCTGACTTATGGAATATACATTATACAAAAATATTTTTCATTTTATTTTATTCCTAAATGATACTGTGATCCCAAGTGGAGAATCTGGTACTTGCTCTTGTTAAATTTCATACAGTTGGTGATTATCCAGCTATCTAGTCTATCCAGACCTCGCTGTAAGAACTCTCTACCTTTGCGGGAGTCCACAGCTCCTCCTAATTTAGTATCATCAGCAAAATTACTTACTGTACATTTGATTCCTGTGTCCAGATCATTTATAAAAACATTGAAGAGCACTGGCCCTAAAATTGAGCCCTGGGGAACCCCACTGGTGACTGGCTGCCAGCCTGATGTAACCTCATTTACTATAACCCTTTGAACCCCACTCATCAGCCAATTGCTCATCCAACATATTAAGGACTTGTCTAGCTGCATACTGGACATTTCTTCCAGAAGAATAGTGTGAAAGACAGTATCAAAAGCTTTGCTAAAATCCCAAACCCTACATCTACTGCCTTCCCTTGTTCAACCGAATGGGTGACTTTGTCCTGAAAGGAAATTAAGTTAGTTAAGCAGGACTTTCGCCTCATGAACCCCGTACTGGCTATGACCAATGACTATGTTGTCTCTCAAGTGTTTTTCAAGAACTCCCAAAATAACCTTCTCCATAATTTTACCAGGCACTGAAGTGAGACTGACAGGCCTGTAATTACCAAGGTCTTCCTTCTTATTCTTCTTGAAAACTAGGACAACATTTGCCACATTTCAGTCAACCAGGACCTTTCCAGACTCCCAAGACAGTTGAAAAATAATGGCGAGAGGTCCCATGATGACATCGGCCAGCTTCTTCAGTACCCTGAGATGAATCCCATCAGGCCCCATAAATTTATGCGCATCCAGCTGGAGCAGCAAGTCTCAAACAAGTTCAGAGTCGGCTGGGAGTTTATCATCCCCCCAGTCATGGTCTTCCAACACAGGGCTCCAGGAGTCCCAGGGCCCATCGCTAGTGTTGAAGACAGAGGTGACGAAGGCATTAAACAACTCTGCTTTGTCTACGTCCCTATTTGTGAGGTAACCGACCTCATCAAGTGACAGACCAATGTTATCTCTGACCTTCCTTTTGCTTTTAACATATTTTAAAAAAGCTCTTTTTGTTGTCCTTCACAGTGCTGGCCAGCTTGAACTCTAATTGAGCTTAGGCCACACAAATTTTCTCCCTTCACTGGCGAAATCTATTGGAAAACCTTTGATAGACTTGATGAATGACATTTTTCTTATCAAAGATTGAGATTTATTGTTTTATGCAGCATGACTGTTTGGTATAAATCTGAAGCTAATACTTCAATTAACTACTTTCTTGTAAAGTATATTAAATGAATCCCCATTTATGTAAAATACTATCTACTGTTTGCTTGCTTAGTCACTTATTGCACAAAATAGTCTTCTTAAACCATAATATAAAGAATTCCCATATTAGCCTTACCTTTCCCCTCCCTGCC
>JAOBAS010000013.1:3014176-3041213 GCA_025311575.1 Elanoides forficatus | reverse complement strand
GGGTCTGAGTGCCAGCAACGGGAGGGGGACGGTGGGTCGGAGGGGCCGCGTGTCTGGGGGTCAGCCGCTGGAGAGACCGGGGTGCGTGCGCATGGTGTGGGTGCTTCTGTCAGCGTGGGAACATCCGACCGGGGTATCCGGCGAACAGGATGAAAGTCTTGGGAGCCAGGTATTGGAGGTGCCCGGATTCTGGGCCGGGTGCTGGAGAGACCAGAAGGTCTGCTTGTTGGCTACCGGAGGGACCAGGAGGTCCCAGCCAGTGACTGGGGAGTCCCTGGGGTCTGGGGTTCAGCTCCTGGTGCAGCTGTAGGTCTGGGCCAGCTACTGGAAAGACCTGTTTACATGTGTCCATGCAACCGGGAGACCAGGGGATCCAGGGACCGGCTCCTGGGTCTCTAAGGCCAGTTATCGGAGGCATCCACGCTGTATATATTTATATACATGTCTATATATTCCGTTAATGAGGTTTTATGTTGATTCAAGGGAGCAGCATGAAGCTGTTGGTGCTGTCTGCATTTGAGCAACTGCTGCGTTTTCTGTCTGTGTTGATCTGTGCAGCCAACCACGCGTATAGGTACTGCGTGTGTATGTATAGGTGTGCCTGTCGGGAACAGACACCCCGCTTCGCTCCCAGCTGGACCTGGGGACACGGAGCTGCGGCAGCCTTGCCTCTGTGGGACTACCAGAGTCAGCAACTTCTAACAGTTAAGACCCATGGGACAAATGTACAATTTAAACGCCATTACCTTCCTTCCAAGAAAAACCAGAAGAATTTCTCGTAAATTGGTTTTATGTGGATGCTGAGAAATCTTTGCTTAACCAGAAAATCTCTTTTGTAAATAATGACTTCGGAGACCTTCAGGCAATTTATAGCTGGCTGAAATGTACGTATAAACAGGAAGAGGGGTTTTAGATTTAAAGCAAGATGTTAAGTCTCCAGGGGCCCAGTTCATAAAGGTATTCAGTAAAGTTTTCCTTAGGGGGGTCAATGTAGACATCGGTTATTGGGGAAGACAGAGTGCATATGTCCTATCATTGCTCAGACTAAGACTCCTTAGGGTGAGTGGGTATTTGTCTTGGGAAGACTCATTTTCGAAGACAGCATTCAGACAATCAGCTAAAATGAGACCTCATTGCAGCAATGTATACTTACTGCCCATTTTAATTTCTCAGAGCTTTGCATGGAGCTTGAGATCAGCAGCTATTTGACCTGAGTTACAACAACTTGTCTTTGACAGAGGATGCACACCTATTTGATCCATTTTCTGTCATCTTCATGATAATGAACTCTCTCTGGGCAAATACAG
Source organism: Elanoides forficatus (assembly GCA_025311575.1). Classification (NCBI taxonomy): domain Eukaryota; kingdom Metazoa; phylum Chordata; class Aves; order Accipitriformes; family Accipitridae; genus Elanoides; species Elanoides forficatus. The sequence continues at coordinate 3,039,906 of JAOBAS010000013.1, read as the reverse complement.
TCTTCCCGGTAAGGTCCCCCTGTGCAGTTCAAGAATCCGTGTGTATACAAAGACTTCTTTTTGTATATCCTTTCTGTTGTTTCCCTCTCCAGTGTAAGTAATTCAGACCTAAACCGCTTGTTGTGTATAAAGAAAATTTAAGTGAAAGCTCCAAGTTGTCTGAGATGCTTAGATGCTCAAGGGATTTTTTAATCATCATCTCATCCCTCCGAGATACAGGCAAATAACCTACATCCCAAGTACAATGCACCATCATTCCCAAATGTATACATTATTTTATGAGCTTACACCAAGTGTGACAATTTCAGTGCATATAAAAAAAAGTCATGATTGAATGGCCCTTGAGACCCACCCTACATTTTCCTTTCATGAAATTATTGCAATGAGAATACACAGCTATATTCTCTTCAGACTTTACAAAAAAAGGATTTTTTAAGGATGATTTCTACAACAGAAAGTCTCTGCACAGCACTGCTTTATTAGTTCTCTAGCACACTTTTATCAGCTTCCTCCTGAGAGCAACTCTATTACCATTTCTCTTTGGAGAAGTACAACCTTTCCTTATAATCCTAAGGTCACATAGCTCAGCTGAGTGCTTAGCTCTTAGGTGGTGTGTCTTTGAGCTGAATCTATACCTTGGCTATGAAATAACCTTATCCTTAGTGACTGGCTGATTTGAAAGGGCTTCCCCTTCCAATCAGTTCTGCGTACGACCCATAAATGTAGGGAAGCTTGTAAACTTCTTCGCATACTTACCTGCACATAAGGAGCAATTTGTTTCAGTAGGACAAGACCAGAGACTTTCAAAGGGAAAGCAAAAGCTAAGTATCTGTCGGGGTGAGCATCTCTAAGTGACACCCCTTGCACTCCTCATCCCTGGCTGCCAGCCCCCACAGAGGTGGGATATATTTGCTCCTTGCTACTGCTTTCATCTTTCCTTGCGGTGGATGTGGTTACACTGTGCTGTTGGGTTTTATCGCCTGTTTTCATAGGTTGTTGCTGTCTTTTTAGATTGAGAATTTATGCAGTCTCTTGGCTGTCTATCACTTTTAGGTCGGGCATATTTCTCCCTTGTTGCTTCTGATGAGGTAACTTTTACTGCTCTGTAGCTATTACTGTCAATACACTAAACTGAAGATGTCATTCTGGTAGGGGACAGAGAAGGAAAGAGAGGGAATTCCTTAATTTTTAAACCCTGGGAAATCTACCGTAGAATTTGTGTTTAAAATTCAGAATTTTTCTGATCTCCTAGTTCCTTTTGAGGAATTAGAAACCAGCCCAGCCCTCCTTCTGCCATCTTCAGCATACTTACTTGACAGTGAGAGCCTGGAATTTCAACAAATATTTTGGCACCCATTTTTCTTCCCTCTTTCTTTCTCAAAATGAGAATATCTCATTGGAGAGACACTGTCTTCATCACTTGAAGATATTGTAGTATTGGCAAATGCTTCCAGGTTAAAATTCATATTTTTCCTACTTTTCCATGCTTTTAAATTCAATGTAATTTTTTTATCTATTTCTGTTACATAGTTCTCAATCTTCGTCAGGGTACATCCCTTCCTGTCCTTTATGCCTTGCCATCCTTTCTTTATTTCTTGCTGTGAGACTCCCTGGATAAGGATGTAGCTTAATTCCTCGATAATGGAAAAAAAGGCAATCTACTTTACAGGTTTCAAATGTTCACTCAAAAAAAAAAAAAAAAAAAGAGACTCTGACACAAATTAAAGGTGGTCAGAAGTTCCTACTGCAAACATCAGAGGGACTTATTTCAGCTCTTTTCTTTCCTTCTCCTCTCACTTTAGAGGGACTGAACAGAGGGAGTTTACAGCTCCTGATAAAACAATTTGCTATCCTCTTCACTTTTGCAACCCAGAAATGGTCTGTAAACTACAGTTTAGATAACTGTGTTTAAATCCTGTGTCTGAAGTAATCCCTGCAGTTTCTGTAATGAATAATTCCAGATTTCCTACCTCACACCTCTGTGAGGTGGAAGGATGCTGTTGCATACCAATTCATGTACACCATTTCCACTTCTCTGGCATTGTTTGCTGTGTGATAATATGCAAGTTTGTCTCAATAGCCTCAAACTGGCGATACAAAGAAAAAAATACTCATTTAAAAAGAGCTCTTATTGATAATATATGACTAGCCCTTTTATGCAGTTATATTTTCAGCCACTTGAGTGCTTTGATGTTTTTTACATTTTTCAGATTCTTTATAACAGTGCTAACAGAACACTTCAAACTTCAGATGAAGAGTAAGCCTGAAGGGCCTAGTGGCAGCAAGCTTGTGAACTGAAATTAGCACACTGTGAAGTGCATGCTTGCCATCATTTAGAACGATGGTGAACAAACAGTTACCCATTAAAAGTCAATGTCAATACATAAGACATTTGTAAAGGCTTGACTATATTTTGGATCAAACCCAGTAAAGTATTTCTGGCAGAATTTTAGTTTTTCAAAGAGTCAAAAGTTCATTTCAAAAGAAATTCTTAGCAAATTCAAAAAAACCTTGCTTAAATCTAGGGCAATTATGCTCTGATTTCCACTCTTTTTTTCCGACTATTGTTTCTGTCCTTTACTGTTATCCAAAATAAAATAAAAAAATAAAATAAAATAAAATATTTTAATTAATGGAATCAGACATTTGTCCATTATTGCTTTGATAGTTTCTGCATAATTTTTCTATGAAACAATCTGTGCATTTTTATTCTTTCAATACGCTATATATATATATATTCATTTTACTAATGTTGAGTCTTCAGTGTATTTATATTTTGAACCTTTGAACCTTTAATCCATTCAAGCAATATAATTTGTAGATCAGACTGCGTCTATATTTTGAGCTATGTGTTCATAGTTCATAAAACTTCATTACGATGTATTTTTAGATCAACTAAGCTGATGTTCTATATATCAAAGTCCCATTGACCTCCTATATACCAAGGTCCCTAATGTGCTCACATTTGACCAAGCACTTTATATTCTTTTTAGAAAAAAAGAGCAGCGGTATGCTGTAGGTCAGCCAAATGAAAGATTAAGGCGCCACCAATCCCCTAGAATCTTTCTATGGTAGGGTTTTATTCACACAATGTATGCCAAAATGATACCAACCTGCCATATAAATTCTCTGTTGCAGACAGCTGCTTAATCACAACTAAAAGATCCCTTCATAACCATAAACTAACTGATTAACATGAGCTTTAGTTTGTAAGCAAGATTAGGTTTCTGAGAAACAGGATTGTCTACATAATCTCATATGTTAGTTACCTTTGGTGAATGTTTCTCTCTGATAGTGACTGGTCTCTGATATGAAAAAGGATGGAGAAAATAACATAAAATAAGATCTATTTGACCAACTTTGCATCAAGAGAAAAATGATTTCTCAAACTTACAGACAACTAGATGAAGCCTTTAAACAGGAATTTTTTTCCACAGTAATTACATTTATGCAAATCAGTGGATAGCTGATTCATAAGTACAGACATACACAGCTGAAGACCAAGGGACGCTCACAACCAAGAACCCAAATCCTTTGTACCTTTAAACATTTTATTTCCCAAACTGGAGTAAAACTTACTCTTCGATAAAGAAATCTAATCTCTCCTAGGAAGATTTCAGCCAAAAGTAACACCAGGTCCTTAGCACTCTATTTAATATCTAATTACCTCACAGCTAGGAAATTACATCTTCTTTCAAGGTTGAGTTTGTCTAATTTTAGTTTTAAGCCCCTGGATCTCGTTACATGTTTGTCATCAGCTGTGAAGAACCTCTGTTCACTAATATTTTTTGCCGTGTTCCTTCATTTAGTGACTGAGTTACCTCTTGAAGTTCTCTTTGGTAAAGTCAAACTTTTTAAGACTTACATAATAAGATTTATTTTCCAGTCCAAGAACCTTTTCTTTCATAATATTTATAAATCACTCTGATGTTCCACATTTTCTTTAAAGAATGGGCATAAAAATTAGACCCAGCATGGTATTCCAGTGGGTACAATACCTTTGCTACGCAATGACCAAAGCAGGAGCATTTCCCTGTGTATAAATTTTACTCCTACTTTTCTATATCCAGGAATCTCATTAATCCTCATAACATTAAAGTAGAGGCTTATGCTGAGATTATTAGGTCTCTCAGTCACTGCCTTCCAAGACAGTCTTTCATGCTGTCCTTATTTGATTTTGCTCAATGGAATGGTTTGTATTTTGCTATTGAATACACTTTTCATTAGAATATGACCAGCCCACTGCATCTGAGAAGCAGGATGGTCAGTCAGAAGGAATCACACTGACCTGTTGGAAAAGCATGAGTTTCTAGAACTAGAGTAAGCAAGTAGAAGACGGGAACTCATGGAAAACCAGATCTTCCTTACACACTCTCCACTGTGGTAAATATACATTTTAAATTCCATATGCAATGCATGGAAACACTTGCGTCCCTACTACAGCAATAACAAATCCAGTAAACTGGTCAGGGAGCCTTGTAGTCGTAGACTCACAGAACCACAGAATGGTGGAGGCTGGAAGGAACCTCTGGAGGTCACCTGGTCCAACCCTCCTGCTCAAGCAGGGTCACCTAGCGCTTATTGCCCAGGACCAGGTCCAGATGGGTTCTGAATATCTAAGGACGGAGACTCCACAACCTCCCTGGGCAACCTGTGCCAGTGCTCAGTCACCCGCACAGTGAAAAAGTGTTCCCTCATGTTCAGACAGGACCTCCTGTGTTTCAGTTTATGCCCATCGCCTCTGTCACTGGGTGTCATGGAGAGCAGCTTAACTCTCCTCTTCTTTGCACCCTCCCTTCAGGTATTTATATCCATTGATAAGATCACCTCGAGCCTGCTCTCCTCCAGGCTGAACAGCCCCAGCTCTCTCAGCTTTTTGTCATGGGAGAGTTGCTCCGGTCCCTTCATCATCTTTGTGGCCCTTTGTTGGACTCTGCCCAGTATGTCCATATCTCTCTTGTGCTGGGGAGTCCAGAACAGGACCCAGCACTCCAGATGTGGCCCCACCAGAGCTGAGGAGAGGGGAAGGACCACCTCCCTCAACCTGCCAGCAAAACTCCTCCTAATGCAGCCCAGGATACCATCAGCTGCAAGGGCACATTCCTGGCTCGTGTTCCATCAGGATCCCTTGGTCATTTTCTGCGAAGGTGCTCTCCAGCCGGTTGGCCCCCAGCATATAGTGGGCCTGGGGTTGTTCCTCCCCAGGTGTAAGACTTCGCACTTCCCCTGTGGTGAACTTCATGAGGTTCCCGTCAGCCCATTTCTCCAACCTGTCAAGGTCCCTCTCGACAGCAGCACAGCTTTCCGGTGTGTCAGCCACTCCTCCCAGAATTGTATTAATTAACTAAGAGAAAACATCAAGGAGATGGCTGGTTTTAAAGATCACATCTCTACAAGCTTTAGCTACCAAACTGGTAACAAGCACTCTGTAAGGGAAAAAGAGATCCACAGTTCTGTGAATAAACTTTCTTGAAATTAGTTGTCTGTCAGGTGAATCCTTCATTATTAAAAAAAAAAAAAAATTAAAAAGTGGAGGGATACCACTTTCTCCCATTTTCTCTGATCCCACACACTAGAGTTGCAAGGAAAGCCATTTACTTATGGAACTTGATAAATGAGAGATAAAAATGTTAAAGCGTTATGGGGAAAAATAGTACAGCCAAAATAAATAGGTTGACACCTAAGGAAGTGCTTTTAGTAAGCACCACATCATAAGCAGTTGTGCTGTGTTTTCACAGATGGCTTCAAAAGGCATGAGAACCCCCCAGCCCTTCAGCCGGGGTGCTGACAAGTCAAGAATTTCTGAGTGCTTATTCTTCCTTTTCCCCTCTGTGTCCAACCTCAGCCAAAGCTGCCATGGATAGAAGTGTCCTTTCCCATTAAAGAGTAATCAAAAGGACTACAGAAAGGAAAATATTAGGGGCAAGGCCAAAGAGCAAGGGACAGGCATTAATTGGTGAAGGTGAAAGTGATACATGTCCATGAATTAATATCTAATGAAACATACAAAGGTCTTTAGCGTGCATTAAATTTCGGCCCTCTCTCACTGTTAATTCATGGTGTGAAAACCTAATGAAGCTCTGAATTTTAACGGAGCATAAATACGTATGAATATATATGATAAGTACATAAACGGGGCTCTATTGTCTCTGGTGGTTAGTTTAGAGGAATGTTCAGCTCATTCAGAACCTGTGGAGACACAAACTAAACATTGTTATTTCGTCATATTTGTTCTGAGGGATACTAACCCATGGCTTCTAACAGAGCAAACATAATATAAAATATCGATACTTCTTTTGCAAGGTTTTATTACTCACTCCTGTTATTATTTAGCTATACTGATTGTAACTTACAGCTTGCCTATGCTTTCCTCGTGACTTTTTTTAAAGTTAGGAATGACTTTTTTTTGGTAGTCAAGGATAGTTCTAAGCTACAACTTGATGTGGGGTGGCAGCTTCCAATCATTGAACACAATTCTCAAATTGTTAACCTCCTTAGAACATCCAAAACAACAACAATAAAAATAATGCTCAAGGGTTATTAGCAAAAGTGAAAAAGGCTGGTTTACAACTAAAGCTGTTCTTTGGTAAAACTGCATAAAATCAAAAGTGTGTCCATTATTTAAAGGATATTCAACACAGAGGGAGCAATGCCTGAGATGAATAAACCTTTCCTTCCAGAGTGCAACAGACTTCAAAGCTTCAGGTTTTATATTAAACCTTTTTGTGCTTCCAGTTTCTTACTTTGCTGTTGAATAATTTTGTTAGGTTGAACTTCAATAATTTCACCAACAACTGGAAAATTTATGAAATCATAATTATAACTTCCTCTTTTCTTAAACAAATGACAGTTTATATTCTGTAATTGAGATGGTAAGTGACTATAAAGGGTCCCACTTCAAACTGTAGGATGCATTTAATTTGCTTATTATTTTGCCAGAATTTAATCAATTGAGCTGACATTTTCTATGTTTGATCTCTAGCACACACTGTTACAGGAAAAAAATGAAAACAAAAAAAAAATCATCCTGTAAGCTCATTATTACTGAGAAGAAAGACAGATAAAAATATGTTTATTCCCAATACTAAATTTCTTACACCTATGCATGGAGTTCTAGCACATCCGTGCTTTGTATCTGGAATGTGGCAGTGGGTATCTCCAGTGCAAAGAACGTGCCCGTCAGTGGCATACCTATGCAATTCCCTTCCGTTACAAATGTCTGGGAATTGTTGCTTGCATGGATTCCATAAGAAAAGTGTAACCAAATTATCTGATATTTCAGTCAGTTGAGCAAATCCTGGCTTCACCGACCTTCACCAGAAGAGGACATGCTCTCAACTATTGCTAACCTGGAGTTCCAGCAGAGCTGCAGCAGTTAACAGGCATGTCTTCAGGTTGCCGAACGGTGTGTCATATTGGAAATCCGGGAGGAGACTCTATGGTTTTGGCTTTCTGGTACGACTAGTCATGGACAATTGACAGCTTTTGCACTAAACTGCTCATACCCCGGCATTATTTGGAGAGAAAATCTTCATTTGGTCTACTCAATAATTAAGAATGAGTATAATATAATTGCAGCTGACAAGGAAAATACCACATTGAAAGCTTAACTTTAAAACTTGTTGATGACCTGCACAGTAAAGGAGCTGTCAGCATAAGTCCGTGGGATGGAATTTGCTTTTTCTATTTTTCCTTAAGCAAATTGACTTAGGAATTTACAAAACAAAGAAGTATACTGAAGGAACATATCAGCTGCAAAGTCTGTCTCCCATATTTAAGGGTGCCAGAATTAGTGTTTTTAAGGCATTAGTAACTGCCCCTCCCTGGGCAGGGGCTTGGTGAAGCAATCTCTAATTCAATATTTCATTTTTTTCTTCTATTTCTATGATTGGCCTCTGCAATGTGTAGGTTAGGTAGCACAAGAGGGAATGGCACAGCCACCCAGTATTTTCTTCTTTCTTCCTTTTTTTAATGCACAACACTTCCTGTGAATAACTCACCACCCCTTTGGGAGCAGAACACCAATACTATGACATTTTACTATTAAAACAATAAACCATATTAGCCCTGCTTCTTGGCCGCTCAATTCTTTTTCAACCTCGTTGAATTTAAAATGAAGGTAGCATGTAAAAATGAGCCAGGCTGAAACCATTTTTGAAGGTGTTATACTTTGTGTTGATCTGCTCATTACACATGCGAAAGAGAAAATCTGTAGATCCTGAGAGAGTTACTCTGTTGCACTTTGAAAAAAATGTGGTGGTGCCTGCAAAATGTAGAGATTTTAGACTGACATTTATGGTATTATGTAGCTCTAGTTGACTTCTTTGGCTAAGTATATAAATAAATAAAAAATTAAATTACATGAATAGTTGTAAGAGTGAGTTTGAGTGAATAAACACAATGGACAACTTTTCCTGGGGAAACAATGAGGTTCAGTCAAAGTTAATAAGACTTTGTAACAGATATCTAATAAAATTGAGTATAGATTTAAATGAAAGTCTAAGTATACAAAAATTACTGTACAGATATAAGTGTAGTCATCTGTGTTTAACATATTCATAAATGGTAAACATGACATGTATCCACATGTAAAATGCTGGCTAACAGACACCTTACCTTGGAATGGGTGCAAAACCACAAAAGAAATATTGTTCCTTCCATATCAGCATGAACATTTCTGAATCAATAGCTCTATCACAGTTTGATAAGGTCTTTTATGTGATGTATTTACCATCATGACTCCACGTAATTTCTATCAATCTGCGCTAACCGTAACTGAAATAGTATTCCAGCTGAGATCAATTATTTATAATTAAGACAATATTGCTATACCTAATTTAAGTAATAACAACTATTTCTTGTTTTAATATTAATGAACTGAAAAAATATTTTATATTCACTATCTCTAAGATGCCCAACTTTTCATGTAACCAATCCAACTTTTTTTTTTTTTTTAATAATATTGACATTGCTATTAATCTAGCAGAAAAATACCTTCTCCAAATGGCAACTGATGTCATCATTCTCCTGGAAAAATTAAAGATTTAAGTTAAAGACAGTCAGAAAGAAAACATTTAGAAAACAAACACATAGCATAACTTTGAGAAATAAATGGAGGCTGACACAGTAATGATGGTTTTCTGTCATCTTACATTTTTCTGGTTGTCTTGTTTGTTTCTTTGTTTACAAGGCCATATACAGAGTACTGTTCTCATAAATCTACCTCCAATGCTTGATTTTTAGCTATTGACTTCAGTGTTGCTATTCAACATTTCTGAAATGACATTCTTGTTAAAGCGCTGGGAAATTTAGATTGCATAGATTGTGAGAGTCTGGCCCTCATAGATATATTTGCTTTACTAATGAATGTCAGGAGCAGCCAAAATGACTGATAGTTGGGAAAGCATCTATGTATTGAAGCAAGTTAAATGAAAGGAAAACAAAGCAAAAAGCAAGAGGCAGTATATCCAAATGGGAAACGGCACCGAGAACCTGAAAGGAGGGAAGGTGAGAGTGACAATCAAGGCAACAAAGAAGAGACTTGTGGAGTACCCAGCAGTTAAGTAAGAATTAGACAAAGAAGGTGAAAATCACGTGAATAACCTCCACTGAAGATATGTTGCTAAGATATCACCTACCTCCACGTAAACATGGCACCTAAAGCCCGAGGCTGCTGCAATACAAAATCCATATAATGGGGTTTACATCTATTGGAGAAGGAAAGTGGAAGTCCTCTGGGTGACTGGGATGTAGGTAGAAGCCAACACTGAGAAGTGAAGTGGAAGGTTTTGGTTTTTTTTCCTCTTGGCTTAAAAATGTGGGCAGGGCAGAGGATGCTGCTGGAGGTGTGGGAAATGGAATTCTTTACCAGCGTATCCTCAGAGTGGAGGAGAGAAGCAGTCCGGCTTCTGGGGAGCCACTGAAGTTCAGTGGCCACAGATGACATGGTGTTGCTCTGGCGAGAGCCTGGTTATAAGCTTTAGGGACTGAAATTCATTGGAAAACGATAGCGAGTAAATTTAAAATGTGTATACCAAATGTGTATTTATAAGATACAATTATCCTTCCACAAGCTGGAATTTACAGTCAGTCTGGCAATACCATATCAATGCTATCAAGTTTCTATTTCTTCCAGAGTTGATCTGAACTTGCATTTGAGCTGAAATTTGCATTTTTTACCTTTTTACTCAGTCAAATAAACATATTTTTAAAAATTTTGCCCTATCAAAATTCCCTCTAAGCTATTTTCCGTTAGTACTCCTGAAAACAGGTTATCCAGACTGCATAGAAAATACACTGTTGTGGAGTTCTTCCAATTCATGACGAAGCTCTGGAAAAAGGTGTCTTTTAACTTGTCAAAATAAAAGTGTAGGAAACACTAATTAAAAATGTAACAGTTGAAGGAATATGAAAAGTTATCCATAAAGGAGATGTAGACAGCTGTGTGATTATTTATTTCCCTTATTTGTAAGTCACCTTTTGAATAAGGCAAATTCCAGCCCTTATTAGCTACAATTTAATTCCATCACAAATGGAATGGTAAGTTATCCCAGTTTTTTAGAAGGATATACCTTTGGGTATATAATGAAAGATGTTCCTTGAAAGAAAAACACTTGAACAAGCTTTTTTTATTTGCTTTGTTTTTCTTTTAATTTTGCAATGAATCTGTGAGCTGGAGAACAGAAAATGCATGTGTGCTGCTGCTTTATTTTGTCTTCTTGGAAGACAACCTGAATACCTGGGGTTACATTAACTGTACAAGTCCCTGTGCCTTCACTGGGGCTTGAAAGCTGATGAGTGAGATGAGTTTGTTTATGCTAATACCCCCCTTTCCCACCTCGCTAGGAGAACAAGTAATCTAATACTATGCCTTTGACATAATTATTGGAATATACTTAAAATAGATTCTGCTATTTCCATACATTTAAATTTATATTCTTAATAAATAAATAAAGAGATAAATCCAAACCTACACACAAGAATTGGTACTTACCTTAAATTACTTATTTTTCAGTCATTTTCCCTCTTACATTACCCTTTCTTTGTGTTTCTCCCTGTTCATCTCTCTGCCGTACAGCTATGTCTATTGTACTGCACAAGAGTGCAGCTACTGAAGATTTTTTCCTTTGATCCTTTTAACACAGTGGAAAAATGTACATTCCTTCCCAACAGCATAATTGTCCTTTTCTTTTTTTTTCTCAGCTCCGTATGAGAACCAAAGCTCCTGTAGTTCGAGCAGTTGACAAAATAGAGATGAAAAGTCTATACATCTTTTCCATTTTTCTTTACAATACAAGTAATATTAGCAGAGGAGATCATATAACAAGCCCTGTAACTGCAGAGTAAACTAGATCCCTCTTAAATGGCACATCCCGGTGGAAGCAGAATGTGCCAATTAAATGATCATCCCAATTACAAGAGGCTCATGGGGATACATTGTGCTGGTGTGGTTTATAATGGCTTTCATTTCATGGATTGATTAAAACAAGCAACAGCATCAGCTCCCCATCTTGATTACCTAATAGGCATGATTTATTTTGTCTCCATACAGGGATTCTTTCCTGTATCTGTGACAAAAATAGCGGAACTCTTTGTACGGTATGTGCCAAAACAAAAAATAACATTTTTACTCCCACGTGGCTCAGCTGCATTCTTTATGGTTTGCTGATGAAAACTCCACTGTCTGAGTAATACATTTTAATATCAGGAAAAGAATTAGATATTGAGCTCCATCTTGATCCCAGAGGAATTAACTGGAAGTATTTACCCTTGAACTGAGAGCAAATCTCAACACGTTTTAAACACAGAAGGTGAAATCAATGACCAAAATCATGAGACTTCAGTGGAATCAGGATTTTATTCAGAAAAAAACGCATGGAACTTATCACCTAAACCCAGAAATAAACCAGTCCATCCTGTCCTCAAGTCAGATACCTGTCTCTGGAGAAACTTAGAAGTGCTGTGCACTCTTAGGGAAAAAATTAATTTTCTCACTGTTAAACAAGTGTTAAGGAAGAGGCTGTTTACATGTATATAATACTGTTTTACTGGATTTTACCCTTCAAAAACCCAAAAAAGCTCCCAAAAAGAAAAAGAAAAAAACAAACCAACACAGATACTTCTATGTATTTTCACAATTAGGATAATGCAAAAAGTAAGCTTTGTTACAGAGATGGGCACGTGTGACTGTAGCAAGCTAGTTATCTTATTGAATGCTTTTGCTGGTATGTCACTGACTTTTTAAAACTGGCTGAATCAAGCCAAATAGTGAGGTTATTCTTATCACCCACTTCAGGTCTTTCATTCCGGTGAGATGCAGAATACCTAAAATAAGTCCTTGTTTCTTATAGAATCAGTAGGTGACTCCAAGCAGCTAAATTAGATGCCTTAAATTACATGTTGTGATTACCTTGCCGAGAGTCAACAAGGAGGTATACAGCTGTATGTTTTATTGATTGTGATTGTACGCTAGACACTCGCCGCACTCTGGAAACTTAAACCCCTACATTAGAGGAAACTTCAAAGTAAAACAGTACAGTAATCACCACCTTTCTCTACCTTCAAAATAAGCCAGGAGCTAATCAGAAGTTTCTACACTCATGACTTGACATTTCTCTTTTTTTTAATGGAATACATAATTTCAATTTTGGGCACAGTCTTTATTTTAAATGACCTTTACTCTGGTTATTAAGACCCTTATTAAATCTTACCATTAACTCCAAGGATCTTCAAGATTTAAAGTAAGAACATACTTTCATGGGTTAAACATGGGTCTGGGACCCTAAACTTACTTTTGTTTTAATAAATTATTATATATGAGAACATTTATACTTATTTTTATAGTAAATTTCAGATCATTGTATAAAAAAACTTTAATAGAATAATTATCAACAGTAAATGTAAAACAATATGAATAAAACAGAAGAGACAATCAAAGGCTAAGAAAAAATATTTCCACTGCCATTTTAAATGAGTAAAACTCACTAAAACATTGAGATAAGGTAGAAGTGATACATCTGATACATAAGAATGTGACTGCAAAGGAGGGGCTCTTGTGCTGATAGGGATGAGAATGTGCAGGATGAATACGCAGTGAGCGTGTAGACAAAAGAAAAGTTTAGAAGAAATGATGAGACAAAATCCTGCCTAGAAAAGTGCCTTTTCTCTTTCACAGGACTAACATTGCACCCAAACCGGGTAAAAGCAGGAGACATCGCGGCAGGTTCCCATTACTCATCCTAACACATTTACTTGGAGGTAAAGTCCTTCACCACCACTTATCCTTATCCTTCCTACATATACCCATATAATAGATTGGCAGAATCATTTTATCTTCCTGCTCTTTGTGGATCATCATTAGAGGCTGCTGTACCTCCTTTCCTAGCTTTCCATCTTTTCCTTGTCTTTTTAAAAGAAAGCTCCTTTAGGAGACACTCCTGTCATGAATAGGGATCCAAGAATAACTGCTCTTATGTTTAGCCCTCAGCAGTTTAATGTTCCTTTCCAGTCCCAAGGGTAACAACCTGTTCCTTTTATCCCTTATATTTTATCTTTCTGTACAACCACTGCTTCTAGCACCATTTTTCTAATATTACTGCTTATCCTTGTATAGCCTGCTTCGGAATGTAGTATGTTATCAGTTAAATACAGCTCCTGAAATTTCATTTTCTTTTCTCTCCAGGTATCAAAATCTAGTTAAGTAGTCCATTACAAGGGTTTCATGCCCATGGTAGGTTTCATGGCTTTCATGACTCTTGAGGGGGAAATTTTCAACGTGGTGAATGAGGAATTACATGTGCAACTGCCATTGCTGTTAATGGGAGCGGTGGTGCCATTTCCTACACTTCACATTGTCAATTCACCCTTTGATGTCTAGGGCATGCTTCAGGGCAAAAACTAAGTTGTAAAACATTATAATTGACAAGAGAATTTGAAAGAAATACATTTATGATTTCTTAAATTCAGCTTGCCTTGATTGACTTCTCAAGATACACCAGAAAGCTGCAAAAAAAATTATACAATCAGAAGGATAAATCAGAAGGATACCAGAAACAAACTTTCCAATATCTATTTCTAACATATGCAATTTCTAGTGGTATGTAACGGCTTCCAAATTCCTAAGTCAGTATGCCCGTTGCAAACTTTCCTAAAGATATTTCTGATATATTTCTGATATTTAGATCCAGCATATTAAATATGCACAGATGTAATTTGATTACTTGATATTTCACAGAATCCTTTCTTTTTCACTAGAAAAAAAATCAGTTGTAAACATTTCTGCTTCAGAAAGGAATAATGTTGCCCTATGTGTATTAGAAGCTAGAGTTTACAAAAATTGACTAAAAGAAAACATTTAAAAGAATTGAAGGAGACAGTTTTTGTTTCTAGAAAGAAAAGAAAAAGGAAAAAAAAAAGTCTAATAACTTCCAGTGTGTGACTACAGAAGTATTGTGGCATCCACCTCCAGAAAAGTTCTCATACACAAATTTAACGTTAGGGATATAATTTGTCAGATTACTCAAAGTTAGACTTGTGTTAAAAGCTATTGTGGATCAAGCTCCGCTAAATAATCAGCAAATTATCAGCAACATGAGTTGGGTCTCTACATGCCAGCTTCCCTAATAGTATTCAATGCCAGCAGTGGTATTGCTAGATATAAAAATGGTATTCTACATTTTGAAATACAAATAACAAGTCGTGACTATAAGGCACAAAACTGCAAAACATTTGCTGAAGTTATAAACTAACGTGCCATCATTTTACGTACTTAGGTGACAAAAATGAAAATATTTATTTCATTAAATTGCTTACTGAGGAAAAAAAACACAGCATTTTTATGTTGGAAATTGTGTTAACTTATATTCTCACACTTGCTATTTCCCTACTAAACTAACAACTATTCTATACCCATGCCCTTTCTGGAAAGAAAAAAGGGGAAAAAAATGTAAAAATCATTTAAGAATCCTGTCTACCCTTTTTATCTATTGCAGTTTGCTTTTTAGTTTGACTTACCCCAATTTAGTAGATAAAAAACTCATGACAATTGTTTACTTGTAAGGGAAATTCAGAGGTTAACAACAATGATCGGTAGCAGGATAAATCAGAAGTGCCTCTACTGAAATCTCCGCAATGACATCTTCTCTATACTGTGGAAGCGATGGGAAAGCAAGGTTCTCTCTATAAAGTATAGCACAGAACCACCACCAAGAAATAAATACAGAAATAAATAAGGGATGAGACTCAGTGCACGGCAAACTCCCCTTCTATGACTTGTGTAAGAACTTATGCGCAGGCCTGCAGGTAATCCTTTGTTCACAGATCACTTCTATTCAAAGACAATATGAAATGTAAATTATGTGGCTTTTATTTTTCTAACCTTCTATTTAGTACAAAAGTCAGAAAAGAAAAAATGTTCACCTCTGCCATTTTTATGTTTTTAATGTACTTGGATACAGATTTTATACAGTTCTGTACAGCTAGAACAAGCACATACCAAGAGCACTGTGGATATTTATAGACACTGGAGTGAATTCATCCAGAATGGGACAGCTTTATAGCTGATGCAAATTCTCCTGCTGAACTAGGAGAGGGAAATCCATGGTAGAACATCTCACAGCTTGGTGTTTAATGGTTAACACAGGAGAACAAGGCAGTTCCCATTGTTGCTGTCTGTCAGAATTTTTAAAAAGTTGTTGCATAATCCTCCCTTTGTGTTGCCCACTGGGGGAAATGAGTGTTATTCAGTTTTATGATTGTGACTATTCATGTAAAAAAATGTCTAAGTTGTATACAGGAATATTTATAGGAATTAGTTTTAAAATTTTCATATGATACAAAACCGTGAGGAGCGGTTGATAACGGCAGGGGGGACATCCAGAGGGACATGGATAGGCTGGAGAAAGAAATGGGTTGATAGGAACCTCAGCAGGGGAAAGTGCCAGGTTCTGCCCCTGGGGAGAAATAACGCCATGCACCACTACAGGCTGGGGACTGGCCATCCGTAAAGCAGCTTTGCAAAAAAAAAAGACCTGGTGATCCGGGTGGATGACAGGTTGAACATAAGCCTGGACCTTTGTAGTATCCTGGGCCGCGTTAGGAAAAGCATGGCCAGCACTTTGAGAGAGGTGATCCTTCCCCTCTGGTCAGCCCTGATGAGACGTCTGGAGTGCCAGGTCCACGTCTGGGCTCCCCAGTACGAGGGACGTGGGTGTACTGGAGCAAGTCCAGCAAAGACGATAAAGGATTTAGAGCATCTCTCGTATGAGGAAAGATGAAGAGAGCTGGGACCGTTTAACTTCAAGCAGAGAAGGCTCATAGAGGATCTTATCAATGTATATAAAGAGTGGGTGGAAGGAGATAGAGCAAAGGAGATAGAGCCAGACTGTTCTCAGTGGTTCCTGGTGAAAGGACAAGAAGCAATGGGCACAACTAAAATACAGGAAATGCCATTTAAACATTGGAAGAAAACTCTTTTTGGTGAGGATGGTCAAATCCCGGAACAGGTTGTCCAGAGAGGTTGTGGTGTCTGTGTTCTTGGAGGTATTGAAAACCCAGCTGGATGTGGTCCTGAGCAACCTGCTGTAGCTGGTCCTGCTCGAGCAGGGCGGGATTGGACTGGACCACCTCCAGAGGCTGCTTCTGACGTCAACTGGCCTGTCATTCTGTTATTCTGTGGACAGATAACAACGACCGAAGTGTTTCTGAAACCACTTGGCCTCTGGAAATTACAGTCCTACAGGATACAAACAAGCAGCCAGAGCTGAAGAGTGAATATTCATACAGGGGGAAAAAAAAAACCCAACACAAAAAACCTACCAAAAAACCACCAAAACCCAAAAGCTCCTACAAGTATGACAACACATGTTTCTACAAACAAATAATATACTTCAGGGTAAAATAACCTCCATCTTGGATATTCCAAACCAAGAAGAGATTAAATGTTGTTGGTAAATTATTGGTTTGGATAGTTTCCTTATCCACAAAAAGCATGCTGATAATTTTCTGCTATTTTGAAGACAAATGTTCACAAGAACTTGCAGTTTCCTATACCTGTTCTCCCACTTTTGTTTTTGTTTCTAACTGAACTCCTATAGTGCTTATCGAATGGTGGTAAAACTGGATTTTAAGTGCAAATAGCTGTGCTGGCAATTTATCTCACCATCACCTGCTCCTGCCACACTGAGAGATGAAAGTGATTTATATGGATTTATAATACAACAAAAAAATACAACTACCACAGAAATCCTGCCATGGATTTTTTATACTTCACCCACCTGCTCAGTAAGTGGGAGATAATGCTTTAAGAATTTGATGAATGGAAACCAGGTTCTATTCTAGTCAGACAGTGGTTTTGGGCACCGAATCCATGTCATTCCCAACTATACACCGTCTGGATGATGGATAATGCCAAGCCACTGGGCACATTTTATTCCCCAGTGTAAGAAAACAGTGGTGAGAGAATTCGGAAAATGCCCAGAGATTGCAGATTTTCCTTTGAGGACAACCCCCACACAATGAGATAGAGCAAGCTGCCTCTTCACATTGCTAACTGTATCATTTCACTAATACCAACATATTTATCCCAGATGTGCTGTTGTCAGCATGACTGCCATGTGTGCTCTCTGCTATCTCTCTCGAGGTGCAGTGGTACAGGATTCTATCACTTATATATAGTTATGAAGACAGTACAAGTGCTGCTTCCCAACCCGGTGATGTCTGTCAGAGGCTAAATGAATAATCTTCATAAATTCTGTTATTAAAATGCTTTTAAAATTATGAACCAACTCTCTTATACTTACCATCTATGGCTATTTTTCTGGAATTTGGGGTTTTTAAAATTATTTAAATATATATATATATAAAAATATATATATATAAAAATTTTAAAGACTATGAGACAATCAAATCCACTGTATGAAAATCTTACAGGTTAAAATATTTGCCAGGAAGAAAAAGACATTGCAAACCAAAACCGTGCATCTATTTCAAAGTGCCAGGAATATTCGGTATGGTATAATAAGAAGGAAGCATTAACAAGCCATTTAATACTTTCCATTGTGCAGTTAAACTTCCAAAAGAAGCTGAAAACACAATGTACAAGAATTTGTCAAAACAGACATTGTTTAACACACAAAAAAAGACTCTTTCCAAAAGAAAATTAAAGTTTCAATGAGAAGGAGAAACAGAAGATAATGAGGACTCCTTTACACTATCTTCAGGGTATACAGCTGTAAGGAAAGGTAGATATACAGTACAACAATTTTTTAATAGGCTGCACTGAGGCACCCACATAGCCTTTACAAGAGAATATCTACGTGATGAGTGTTCCCACGTATCAGCTGGCTGTACATCACTACAATAAATTATTAAGAATGTGTGGAATAATTTCTGATTAATAAACAAGATCGGATAGGCTTTGACTATTAAGTTAAATTTTGAAGCGGGAGTATTTGCCCCTACACTTCGGCATATCTGTTCTTTTGCAATCTGAGGAATGCCAACATGCATTTGAATGGCTTTCCTTTCACTTGTTACAGGAATTCATCTATACTCATCTGTTCAGGGGCACAAACTGTGAGTCAACTTCATCTCTCACATTCTCTGATGTAAATAAAGAATATACACTGAAGTCTATGCAAATATAGTTTCACTCCACATTCATATTTTGGATGCTCTGCCGTGATCTGTCTTTGGAATTTCTCACTTGAAAGAGGCACCAGATTCTACAGTGCCTTTTGGTCTAGATAATCTGTCTGATGCATTTCTGCTGTTCTATCAAGATCAACCTTATGAAACAGTGACATCAACCTAAAGCTTAGGAAATATATCTAAACAAGCTGTATTTCTGGGTTTTGTTCAGAGGTTGCTGAAAACATTTAGATGGGTCCTTCATGCTACTTAAAAGTAAATAAATAATAATTATATAAGTATGAAAGTTCTAAAGATCCAGAAATTTTTTCTCAATGAAAAGAGTATCACAAAAAAATAAAGTAAAAGTATTGATCAGCGGCAACGTAGGTTAGTAGGAAAAAATGGGTTGAGGCTAAAATGTCATGTATGGCATGCCAGGGTATAGGAGAGGAAGAGTTCAATTCTCCATGTGCTTCCTCCATAGGCTGAAGCAGACTTGAAGTCCCTACGTTTAGGAAAGTGTAAAGACTGCTTCTCCAAGGTTGCTTAAAATGCTACTAATGCCAACCTTCTTCCTCCCTGCTTCCAAGGAACTATCAGAACAAATCACCTGTATTGGATAAGAACGAGAAAAGCCAACATACCATGTTTAGCATTTGGCTCTCCCCTTCAAACTATAAATGTGTTTGGAGAACTGAGCCTTGATAGGCTTGATTTTACACAGGAAAAAACAACACAAAAGACCTTTATAATACTACTACTATTAAAAGTGCAAGATACTTGGGAGTCTGCTTGCTCATATTTACTTGGATTTGCAACGCCACTGAAAACTAAACACTGTGTTTTCCATCAGTTCTCACCTCATGTTGTTCAACATCAGAAAAGATATTTTTTTCCAGTAGAGTTGGAGACTTTCTCAGTGACTAGTGTTGTTACTGCATATGTTAATTTTATGTAATATGAATAATGTGTAAAACTCCATAAAATGATGAGAAATAAACCCAAACCCACCTCAGTTATCGAGTGTTAAAGAAAAATGTATTTTTCTGTTTCAGAAAAATATCTTCATTACCTAAGAAGAAAAAAGAAAAGGAATATTGCTTTTGTGAATCATACAGCATTTCAAAAAACTGATGTAGCCAATATTTTGTAGAGGGATGGTGAAAATGAGTTTCATTAAATGCTCAGTCTCATGCAAAAAACCCATAAATATTTGCTTTTAAAATTGTCAGGATGGTAACTGAACTTTGAAAGATACACATCTTGCATTTGTTGTTTTTTTTTTTTTTAATTGAGAGTCTGATACATATTTAGATAAAGAGTTTTGATACAGAAGCAGATTGGAACCAGTCATTTAAAATACACGTCTCATTTCAACTGAAAAAAAAAAAAAAGCTTTATAAATTTAATAACTTACTAGACCATAAATGCCAGCCTGGCAGATAACTAGGAATGATTTCTTTTATCGTCACTGAAGGTGAACCATCTATATTGTAGCTCACAGGATTGCGATACACTTATACTCTCGGGGTTGATACCTTGGGGTTCCTAGCTCCATAAGTTAAAACGTGGCTAGTGTCTAGCACTTTGTGAGGAAATCTGCACGGCACTTGATCCAGGTTTCCTCTAGAGCCTTTGTGCTGTTCCCCCAAATGTAATTGCCATTCTGTGCAGGGGGTTTCCTGGTGCGGGAATAGGCTACTGTTCACAAGAGCAGTATTTCTGTAGCATAAAAAGAGATGTATGTTGCATCCCCTACGCTGAAAAACTAGAGCAGAGAGAGAGAAAGCTGGCAGAATTACATCCATACTTCTGTTGCGAGTGGTTAACTGTCCCAGGACCTAACAACATTTTCATTGTTTAGGGAACTAATTAATTCAGTCCAAAAGCCTTCTTTCTGTAAATGAACACACATGTACTTCAGACAACCAGGGACCCAGGGGTGAGCGGAGAAGATAAGTTATTGTACAGACGTAATGCGTGCTTAAAGTAAAATAAGCTCTGTTAGGTCCCAGAAGCCAATACCGCATTAGCATGGGGTTTTTGATTAGCAAATTCATGATGCTGATATCCACCTAAATTGTACTGTTTATTTGAAGTGAATTATATGACAAACTGCTGACAGGCAACTGCTTAGATTAAGTACAGCCTTTGACTATGTATAGATACATATGCCATGCTCTTCCTTTGAAAAATAGAAAGCTCACCTTCCGTTTTCAGATATGCTGTTTCGAATGCGTGCTAACAAATTGCCAGTAAATTTTTGGAGCTCAAAGCATTTTTGTACTCCTCTAATGAGCTCAGTGAAATACTAAGCTCAGCTAAGCAAGGAAGGGGAAAAATGTCTCAGCAGCTTTCTTAGTCATTTCAGATTAGTTTCAGAGCATCCTTTTATTTTTTTTTAATCATAATCCTTTTGTCTTCTTCCTGTGTTACATTTATATTGGGTTTTTAGGTCTATCTAGTCCTGTACAGGTGCTGAAGATTATCCTACTCTTCTGGAGACTACTCTGAAACATGAGAGTAGCAAGCTCCAGGTTTTCCTGGTTAGCTTAAGCAGATTAACTTGTCAGTTTAATGAGACTGAATGATGAGGCACTACTTCTTGTTGGAGACCATATGGCTGTGGCTCTACTTGTAGGTTAAACACTGCCTGAAATACTCCTGGGTACTGAAACTCAATCATCTCTGCTGCTAAACTGCTAAGGAGGTTTGATGTTTTCAGTCTGTGCAAACTAGAACTCTCCAAAATGATTCCTGGCCATAGTCTGGGAGCTAGAATACTCTATAAACCATCTCCAATGCATTTAGCATGCAGCCACGCTCTTCTGGAGGCTAAAACATTTTACTAAGATAGATACAGGCTGCTTTTTACCAGCTCTACTCAGTGCTTGGTGATATAACCAGGAACGTTTCAGTTACTACCCTAAAGGCAGTCCGTGGGCCCACCTGAGGAAAGGAGGTTTTGGTCAGGGAGTTCCTGTACTTTAAGTTTTG
Source organism: Elanoides forficatus (assembly GCA_025311575.1). NCBI lineage: Eukaryota > Metazoa > Chordata > Aves > Accipitriformes > Accipitridae > Elanoides > Elanoides forficatus. The sequence goes on along the minus strand of JAOBAS010000013.1, from coordinate 3,018,279 downwards.
ACAAAGTAGATGATGAGAAAACTGATCTCAAGAGATAGAGGTTCAAGAACGGCAAATGAAAAAAAAAAGCCTCTATAGCACAGCTGAACAGTGTGGATTGAGATGGGTTGGTGGAAGTTTGGCCTCGAGGACTGAGCTTCAGATAAATACAGTGTGGTTAAGAATTGAATCTGCCCATGATCTTTTGTACTTGTATGGTATATGGAGTCTTCCAGGACTCCGGTTTTGTTCACTCCCTCGGTATTTCCAGAGGAAGAGCCCGAGGCAGTAAGTGTCCTCGAGACCTTCAGATAATGTTGCAAAGGACAAAATTCAGCTTGAGAGGAAGACTCCGAAAGGAGATGTCTACATTTGCGCTATTTAATAATCCGTGGAGGCTGTATCATACCAATACAGTCAATGGGGAGTTCAGCCGTCAGCCGCTAGGGATGAGGTTCCAGCCCCCGATTTAGATACCTTCATGTTAGTGGAATGTCTAAACTCCACCAGTATAGTCACCGCATCACTAGGTCTTCATTCAGTTGACTACACTTCTGGCTTTCCTTCCTGGTTTTTATCTACTAGTACAGAGGGCATGAACTCTCCTCAGCTCCTCTATTGCATCTTCTAGATCCATGCAGACATCGTGGATGTCTCTTAAGAGACCTGATGCTATCTTAGATAATCTAGGTATCAAATGGCACTGTAATACTTATGCTTAAGCGAAGTACTTGTTTAGGGCTTCTGATTAGGGCTTCTGAATTTCATGGAAGATATGCCAAGACATTTATTGTTTTGATTTGGTTGCAGACTATTCTGTGTGTACAGGTAAAACCAACCCCCCTCCCTGTTTAGTTGAGGGTACGGGACATGAAAGTCTTCCCCCTCTCTCTTCAGTTACTGTTTCTGCCACCAGTGAGGATGCTAATACCATAAAGAAAAACACTTAGACCCTTTGCACAGATATTTGTGTAGAATGGGTTTTGGGTGGCATTTCCGAAAGGGTCAGCATCAATCTTTTATTTCCCTATTGCGCAAACTGTTCAGGTACACAGAGAGATGACTAGGCCCTGGGCTGAGGTTCAGATAAGGGAAAAGACCATGAGAAACTACTGGGTTTGGCATAAGAAACTGGTGGGCATAACGGGGTGAGAAGCTAACAGAAGTTGCAGATAATGCCATGAGGTATGGCCGATTTCACAGATGGTTCAGGGGAGTTACGAGGGATGGCAAAACTTCACAGACAATTAAATGGAATATTAGTGACATTTTGGAGAGGGTAATCTGATAAGACCAGAATTCCCTATCAGCAGTACCACAAAAGGAGAAGATTACCTAAGTAATCACAACAGAAACAGCAAATTCAAGTACATGTCTACCAAAACTGAGACCAATGGCAAAAAAGTCATTAAGGGTGGCTTCTATATTTAGAAAAAGACAAGTACAGAGAAAGGCAGGGATAAAAGTGGATGGGGGGAAAACAACGAGGCAAGGGGAGGTGGTGGAATAAAAGGAGCCGGGCAGGTATAACCAGACCGCGGGGTAATATACTTGTCTGACCAGTCTGATCACTGCAGTCTGTCCTATGACAACCTGCTGAAGGGAGTTTTTCAATCTGATTTTGCAGACAGGGAATACGATAGTTGGCTTAGAAAAGTTTATAGCTATAAACAGGTCCTTTTCCTTTAAAGTTCTTTATAACACATTTGGAAAACTTGGATTTTTTTGAGAAGACACTAGTTTTTTCATCTTTTAAACCTCGAAATATATCAGGAGTGCCAATCAGCTCTGCTATTCCCTTCTCTTCTTCGAAGTTCTTAGGAGCTTCAGAATAGCAAATCTAAAGTTTCACCTGTTTAAATTAATAGCTGGAGTACTACAGCTTTTCCTGAAGTTTTTTATCTCCAGAATTTATTTAAGAGCAGATGAAAACAAGCAACCAAACAAACAAATCTGCATTTTAACTTCCTGACTTGAGCTTTTTCACTTTGTAATTAAAATTTTACTCTCTTGCTGTTATGATATTGTTACTTCACTGGTTGGCTAGTTGCCTAACTATAAAAGACACGATTTTCTAATTTAAAAGTCAAATAGAAGGTTAGAAAATTCCTGTATTTTTCTGATATTCATCATAAAGAAGCAAAAAAAAGAGCAAATCTAACCTTTTCCCTTCAGATATCTCCTTCCCGAATACTTATTCACCACGCACAGTTTCACTGTGCAAAGAAAGATGCGCACTTTAGATAGTTTTGTGGCACTAAACCAGACCTCTGAACCTTTTAAAATGTACGCATCTCTAGTTTTTTCCACCAGTAATCTATTTAACTGAAGCAAGGAACATGGAAACACCCCTGGATTTTATGGCTGGAGGGGTCAGAGGCCAGATGAGTGAAGTATCCCAGCTTTTGCAATGCCAGAAAATAAGTACCTGGCGCAGGCAGGCAGCCCGACCTGGGTTCTCGCTTTTGTTTAGTGGTTCTTTGTATACTGAGCTTATGCAGGGGCCTTGGTAGATCAATTCAGAGCAAGCAGGGCACTGAACTCTCTCTGGGGACCGCCTCGGGAGCCTACACTTCCAGCCTCTCAAGCCAGTCAGCACAAAATACGAGGGACACAGGTACATTTGGATCTAGCAGGTTCCCACGGCACACCTGGGATTTCGGAACGTGGAGCCTTGTTCCAGCAAGAGGTGCCTCCGAAACGTGGATGGAACCCCTCCGGACACAAAATCTGGAGTGGCGGTGGCATCGCGGCAGGCGGAGGGTGGCTGGAGTTCCTCCCTCTCCCCTCTCTACAAGCTACTGGGTGCTTTGCATTAAATAAACGTCCTGGCCCAATCTGCTAGTGGACGAAAACCGAAATCCTTTCTGACTGCACGTGCATGGTCCTCTTCAGAAGCAACAAACACTTTCTTCCTGAAAGGAGCTTTTGGCTGCACACAAAATAAATGCCTCTACCTCAAGGAGTGACTACTAAGGCCAGGCTGGGGCAGGTTTCAGCACTGCTTCCCATGAGCTCCTGGTAGGGTGTTAGACAACTCTGAGCAGAAGACCGTAGAAGAAAGGTAGTGACAGCTATAAATACCTCCAAACTTGCTATAAATCCACAGTTCAGAACCGTGCTCCACAGGAACATTCTTTTTCCATTTTTTCCCCTCATGGAACTTGAGGTTTTTTTGGTTTTTTTGTTTTTTTTTTTTTTCATTTGTTGGGCAATTTCCTAATTTCACAGTTAAGTAGAGATTTTTTTTTTCTCTTCATTTGTTCAATAAAGCTAGAAAAATATGTCCTTGCTTTAGAATCAATCCAACCTTTTTTCTCATTTTCTCTGTCAGTTTTCTACAGGTTAGCTTAAAAGCTGAAGTCTTCTCTGGCTGCATGACTTACAATGAAAGTACTGAAATCCAGCAGACCATCCTTTCTCTCAGGAGACACCTACTTGACATCCCTTTTATTGCTAATGGTAGAATTTAAATGTCTGACTGCTTTCTGCACGTAGTTTTGCTGATTGCACTTTGAAACTGTTTCCTAAAGAGAAAGCACTTGCTAAAATTTTGTGTCCCTGCTCCCTCCCCATAGACACACCCCTTTGCTGAAATATAGAGTGCTGGGGAAGACTTATAAATATCTAGTATTGGCAGCCCAGCGCTGAGGCAGGCAGCTCCGGGCTCCTGCCTGCGAATTACAGCCACCGAACAGCAGCAATAACCCGCCGGCCCCGAGGAGGATGCCAGCATTTGGTGGGGGAGATGCTGGCTCCAGGGGTTAGTGTTTCGGAGGTGCCCAGGGCTGTTCTCCTCCTTCCTCCTCGCTCACCCGCGCAAGTACTGGGAGAAGCTGGTGATGGTGGTGGTGGTCCTGCTGCCAGGGTATCTGTGCGATGGCACTGTGCGCCATTTATTCGGTGGAGCGGGCACCGTCGTGCTCCATGGCAAGGCACGAGCTCGTGGCCCGGGATGCCGGTGCTGGCAGAACCGGGTGCTCTGCAGGGGAACAGCAGCTGCCTCTCCAAAGGAGATTTTCCGCAACTCAGGGAAGATGTGCAGAGAAAAGGGAGAGAACTCCATCTTAATTGCATTTCATGACAGCACGCTCTACTCGCCCAGCCCCCCCCCGCTGGTACCG
>JAOBAS010000013.1:2994622-3014076 GCA_025311575.1 Elanoides forficatus | reverse complement strand
GGGGGAACCAAACAACTTCAAAATTATGTTTCTAGACCATAAATGGCTACATAATAATTAAGCAGTGGATTATGGAAAGGGGTTTTTTTCTCTTGTGTTGAAAAGAGCTGACATCTTATATTCCAATCACACAATTCTTATATTTTCGGACTACACCTGCATTATATTTAAAGGTGACTCTGTGTTTTTGAGGACTGAGAGCTTCGGGTAAAAAAGCCTGAGCTTGGCAGAAAAGACAGTCTGAAGCACTTTGGATTTTTTCCCAGATCTGCTGTATCTCTTTCATGCTTTATAGTGACATCAGCATTTTATACCTCAATATTTATTCTAGGGAGGAAATAATTCTCAAAGCAAAATAAACAATGATATCATTAAATTGGCAACTTTGCCAAGGAAGACAAATAAGAAGCCCCTATATATGGTACATATAGCATGGGCTGAAAGAAATATATATTTGTCAAAAGACATTTCCTTTCTTTGGGTTTTTTTTGGGGGGGAGGGGGGAAGCTTTTGAGAGATTTTATCAAATTTTAAAAATGCAGTGATTCACACATTGCTTACTGAGTTCTGATAAGAAGTTCCTGAATATGTTGCAAGCTGGCAAAATGTAAAGCAGGGAGCTCTCATCTTGTTCAAAAGCTGTTATTTTCTGGTATTGCATACATCAGAACTCCTGCTGGCATTCAATAACCTAACTACCAAAAAAAAAAAAAAAGAGATAAAAGCAAACTATGTCTTAAAAAGAGTGTCACAAACTTCAGTGTCTACATCTGACTTAGGCAATGTCATAGAAAAGCTGACAATACAGTAGCTGGCATAGAATTTGGAATTTGGTTCAGTCGATATCTGACCAGTTTTGCCAGGGAGAACCACGAGCTACACCAGCTGGTGTGACCAATATTTGTAGCAGAGTCCTCCGAGGAGCTCCTGGAAGCAGAACGCAGGAGTCAGCAGTCCCGCGTCTCCCCCGAGGACTTCGGTAGTGCTGCGGGGGGGGGGGTGAATCGGTCGACGTCCTGTCTGGGAGAAGACCAAATCGAGTTCCTGATGATCTCCACTTCTCTGTGTTACCGCGCTGTGTACTGCAGCCGCTCGGTTGCCTCGGCTATATTTCTAACTGCTGAAAAGGATCCTGGTTTGGTGTTTCTCTTTCCCCTCAATTCTTATATCCAGCTTCTTACCAGATTTTCAGTCCTAATTTATTTAACTCCCAATAGCTCGTAAAGACATTTTTCTCTTCAGTTTTGTGTGTTGTGCTGATTTTTCACCTCTGCTTTTATTTTGGAAAATACGCATTTATCTAAAAAACAAGAATGTAGAAATATACCTAAACAATTTTTAACACAGGAGTAACTGTTAACCACCTTAAAAATACATGCAACCACAGAGCCACAGCTATCCTCACCTGTGTTACAGTCACACTGTATATGCACAATCATTCTTTACTTCATGTACAAGTGAGGGAGAGATTTCTAAATATTTTTCGGGGACGGTGGTAGGAATAATCCATTTGTGCTAGTTAAAATAAATGCAACACCCAGGTTTCTTCATTGTTTTCTCTCAAAAAACCCACACACATTCTCTTTTCGCTCCTGGTAAGGCACACATAACAAGTTTTAAGGATGAAAACAATGGAAAATGATGAGGTGTATAATTTGACACTCACCCCAAGAATATCCAGGAGTTCTGCAGTCTATAGTCATAGCTGTGAGAATGTTCATGGGTGTGATTTATTTTAAAACACTTTAGGAAAAGTGAAATATAATGTCTGCTGCATATTGTAAAAAAACTCCTAAAATATTTGGTTGATTTCATTATTTTAGTCTGGCTTCAAATTTTAATTATTACAAAGTTTGTCGTGACACATACCATACATATGCAGCACTAGCTCTCTACAAGAGACTGACTATTTTTTTTTCACCTAACTGATCAAAAGGGAAAACTTACTATCAGTTAATTTGGCACATTTACTAATCATACAATTTTATTGCGAAATAAAAAATACTATTTAAGAAGCCTTCTTTGAGTAAAATAATTTAAAAAGCTATATTTTTTCTTTGTTTTCCATATATTTCAGCAGCAGCTCCAGCAACGAAGTCATTGTGAATTTCTTTCTCTTATAGATTATTTGGGAAGCTGCAAATAGGAAGCAGTTTTCTAACTGTCTTTTTATTCAACAGAGGCCTCCCCCAGAAAGTGTTAACACAGTAACTACGGATAGATCACGGAAGGACAAATGGGAAGGGTAGCCCAGTTTCTGTTATTATAACAGTAACTTTATAGATAGATTAGGGTAGCTATTGTGCTCCTATACAGAACAAAACTATGAATATGTAGGAAAAAGAAAAGTGCTATGGTAACATCATTTTAAAGATTTATAAGCACACTCACAGTTCCAGTTCTTATTCCTACATACAAGTTTCTCTCTTCCTCTTCCTCTGCTCTTTAATTATATATTTATAGAAGTTAAACTGTTGCAGAACTGGAAGGCAGCAAATTTAGATTGCAAAAGGAGATATGAGAAAAAATAGCATGTCTTCAGCTAAAGGACTGCTTTAAAGACAACAGCTGTTCGCAGAAGTATTTTCACAAACTCCCAGATCCTTACAAAGCCCTCATCCCAGATAATGTGTAGTCTCATAGACTGTTTAAGTGAAATCATGGGGCAGAACTTTGCCAATACCTTTGATATGATCAGTCTGCTCTAGATGTGAGGCAGCCTCTGGAAGTATTTGTTTTTTCTTTGACTGTAGAGGGAACTTTGGGATGCTTCAGCTCGGTGACTAAAATTAAAAGGGAAGTGTCCAATTGTCGCAGCTTAACATGAGCACAGGACTAAACCTGTTTGAGGGCTATGCTACCTCCATGAATACTGTAAATTGTGTAGCAATATAAAGCTCATTTTAATGTCTTATATTTCTTTTTATAAGATTTTGATCATCTCTAAGCAAACTTGTTTTTCACTGTGTCTCCTGATTACTCTTTGCCTTGAAACTCTGTTTTCCTTATACGTGTGTCTGGATTGTGATATTCTAGGCTGCTGAACCAACTCTTCTGTATTTAAATTCCATCACTTGCCTAGTGCCCTTCAGCAGGGATTTAGAATAAGGTACAGAAAATACATTTGCACTTCTAAAAAGGGAATGAGACATTTATAATCATTAAACTAGAGAGTACTGCAGATCCAGAAAGGAGTCCACAGTAAAACCTAGCGGGTGGTATTCACAGAAGACACTAATTGTCTAAAGTGGAATGAGAGCAGCCAGCACGAGGCAACCAAAGGAAATTGTCCCTCACCAGCCAGATTGTTTTCTATGATGAGCTGACTGGCTGGGTGGTCAGGGGGAGGGCAGTGGATGCTGCAATCCTCAATTTTTGCAAGGCCTTGGACACAGTGTCCTGTAGTGTCCTTAGAGCCATGTTGGTAAGGCGCGGGCTGCATAAGCGGATGATAAAATTGGTGGAAAAGAGGCGAGACTGCTTGGTTCACACCACGGTGATCAATGCTACAAAATCCGGTAGCACCAGCTAGTTATTGCTGGTGTCCTTCAGGGATTGATACTGGTACCAGTTCACCTGGGGCGTTCTCCAGGAATCCACCATTCCCCTAAGGGTAGTGTCTTTATATGGATGTTGACCAGCTCAGAATCAGGAGGGCGTTCAGGCAGCAAGCCCTGAAATAACACTAGGAAACAAATAGGACGATTCTTTCATCTTCTTGGATGAGGGGCATGACACGGTTGATGGTGGTAGGACACTAGTGGGGTATGGTCATCTGGGCAGCCTTTCCCGTGGGGTTCACAGACAGAGCTGCAGGTGAGGAAGCGGGAGTTGTGGGACAGCCTACCTTCCCATAGCTTTGAATCACATGCAGGATAAGGACATTTAGTCCTGTTTGTTTCTGATTGCTTCTGTCCTCTTGCATGAGTGTGAAAAAAACACTGAAGAGTACGGATACCTCGGTGTTACCTGCTGTGATGCTTAGACGGGAACAAGCATGTAATGCAATGGAAAACAGCTGGGGGAAAGCATCACTCAACAGTTATCTGATGGCAACGCAGTCTTAATTGTTTTGTAATTTCTAATGCTGCCCTAATTAATTTAGTATAAACAAAAGGTTAATTTTGCATGCACAGTCGCATCAGATACATATATGTCTTCAAACACTGAGATATATAGCATCTATGGGCAAGGCGAGCATTTAATCAACTATTCACAGGTGGTTTTCTGTGTCTCTCCAGCTAAGAAGCTATGTCCTTAGGGTATGTCTTTACAGTACTCCAGAAGCAGATAAACTGATCACGAAACTCTGTTTTGGTTAATCATTTTGTATAATATAAATGTTCAGCTGCAGTCACTTTAGTAGCTTTAGATTCTTGATTAAAAACTTTTGTCAATCATAAAATTAAAATCCATAAGGAAGTCTCACAATAAACATTCTTTATTCTTTGTTTTTTTCTCAGCCAAAATTAAATTAGAATTTCTTTCTTAATATATTTTGTATTGCTAGAATTTCTCTCTTTCAAATAATAGGGAAAATTTATGAAGGCTGAATTCAAGCAGGCTATATAGGCTGCTGTTCTGCAAGATTCTGCACCATAGTAGTACATTCTAAGATGTAAGATACTTACTTGCTTTTATCAGGAGTCAGCTCAAAAGTTTGGGTTTTAAAAAGATCTGTCACTTAGTTGAAGAAATTAAATTGTTTTAATATCCAGAGTTACAGGCAATTTTGTGCTGGGAAATCAAACCTCTGTCTGAAGCATGAGTTCAAATTGTTCTTCTTCTATGTAGGTTGGGTTTTGGACTACAAAGACAAATACTGATACCATAAACTCTCAGCTAATAGTGATGGGGTAAAGAAAAGGGTGATTCTCCTGAGAGGGAATTTGCTTCACAAATCTTAGGGGCAGTTTGGACTCGCAGCGTGTTGACAAGCTCAAGGCAGAATTTCAGCTGGAGCTTGGACACCGATGTAACCAACATATCTGTTGGGAGGTGGAACCGACGTCTCTGGTTTCCTTTTGTTGGGTTTATTTCTTTACTCTGTTTGACGACAAGAAAAGCTCACTGCTATTTCTGCTGCTAAGAAGATGTTGAAAAAGCCCACATACTCGTACAACTTGTCAGCTGAGGCTGTTACTGACATTTAAGAAAGTTCCTGGTAGTCAAATGACCTTGAGCCCGAAGTGCTAACTGGCAAAAATGTAAGTTACATAAATTACTCTGCAGTGTTTAGATACATGATGTACTCTGCCAAAGAAGAGGTACCAGCCAATATGGAGGAAAAAAAAAATCCAATAACTGAAGGCTACAGGGAGGACATGAAACAAATCTGTTTAAACTATCAGAGAGGTCAGTCTGATTCATTAACAGGCTATGTGACAGCAGTCTTTTACAGGTGCTTGAGAGATGACTACACCACAGAATAATTTTATAAGGTATTTGCTTTACCCTTTGCTATGCCAGCCTCTTCGGAGATTTATGTCTTATATGTCAAGATGGATATTGAGTAAAATGGTACTTTAAAACTAGGCAGATGAAAAATAAGAGTGTACAATTCTGAGCTCACTGTCTACAAGCAGTTACCTGTGCCATGGAAGAGCAAGGCACAATTTTACTCCTAATCTCACAGGGAAGACTCCTATGGCTTTTCTCTTACAGGCAAAGTGGCTCACCCCATTTGTTCGTATTTCACAGGGAGAACAGGCTGAGACCTCACTACTCCTATTCTCCCATTGGGTGTCAGGAGCTAAAACCAGTTAAATAGCCATTAAATAGGCATTTAATGCAGAAAGCTAAGGATTGTGATGCTCAGCTCTGGAATATCTAAACCCAAAGCATTCAGCTCCATCCGTAAAAATTAGTGCTGGCTTTGGCACCTATTTGTGAGAGCATCAGCACTTCGATGCCCTTTCCCCACAGCATAGTAGGAAAGTGAAGGCATGATGGGGCGCCCCAAAGCAAATAGACTGTAGGAAACATCAAAAGGAGCAAAAAGTCTGAAGTTCCATCTTTCTGGAGACCTTCACAACATCAACAATTGTATCAACAATTTATAGTGTTCATTGAAACTCAAAAAGCTGAAATGGCTTCTCTTATATACATAGATTGCCTATCCTCCATCTATAGACTAGAATACTCACCCCGAGTGGAGTATTTATCTTAAAAAGTATACCCACAAACTCTGCAAGAAAAAGGGAAAAAGAGTTTTTTTACCACACTTATTCCTTGCTTCTTTCCTCAGCACAGTTCATAAACAGTTGGACTGCCATAAACCAACAGTGTACAAGAGATGGGAATGAATGAATAGAGCTTCTGGGTTCTTAAACTTCATGCTGTAGTAAAATAAATAAATGAATGAATAAATAAATTCTTACTTTTATCTTACTTTTATCTAATGTTTATTGTGGCTTTAGCATGTTTGGCAGACCACAGTCATTCAATATTCTCTGCAGAACTGTGATCCTAAGAAGAAAGCATCTGCTACTAATAAATGCAGGGATTTTAATTTGCACACTGATTTTCCTTTTTTTTCTTTTTTTTTTTTCTTTTTTGCCTTTTATCTTTCCAGGATGATTTGAGGTTTTCTCAATCAATTACTTCCTTTGGATATTACTCTATCATAAAAATCCCCACCTTCTATCAAATCACTGCAATTGGAAATAAACTAGAATGAACCCAGAAAGACAACGATGGCAGGTAGAAATTCAACAACAGCTGTAGATGCATTTATTGTAGATGATACAAGCAATGGAAAACTCCTGTAGCTTGTTGAAAACTTTGGTCTGTTTTTTTTCCCTAATGTCAATAAAGGGATAGTTCAGACTGTGTTCTATAGATCTGAAGAATTTGCCCTTTTTTCTAAGGAACAACCTTATTAAAATTTCAGTAATTCTCCACCTCCTCCAATGCCTCTTGTAGGAAAAAAACTGCCATTTTACATGACCAGTTCTGTACTAAGGGTTTCTGTTTTAATGTTGTTTCATAGAAAATACAGTCTTTAGAGACTGTGATTAAATTCATACATATGTACTCTGACAGTTTGTTCCTCTAGAAAAGACATGAGAGGTTAAGCACGTTCTAATGATCCTGATCTTACCACTATGAAAAGGGCAATTTCCCTATCCCAATGTAACAGAGACTAATAATGTTAATAAAATCCTTGCAAAAGGGATTCCATATGATTACGATGGACATAGGAGATGCCTTTTGAGCAAATTTTGCCATTTTCTTTCTAAACAGACTCTTCTAGATGTCTTGGTAGGACAGATTCTCTTCTGGCAGGTATGTATATCTATATCACCCACGGACTGAATTTCTTAGAAAATTGCAGGTATTCATCTCCCAGAGAGCAATTTAATTTAGATATTTATATTGCCAGTGGCTGATAGCTGCTTAAGATATATACATGAGTCAGTGTCTTATTTTATTCTGAATTACCGAATCAATACTGTCAGGTTGTACTGTTATTAATTTGGCCTAGGCCTTTCAACCAGGCCTGCTTGCACAGATTTTGGCACTTACGTGAAGCGCACTGAGTTCTGAATGGAGGATGTAATATATATTTTGCTATTCTCTCAACTGTCTACTTTCTTTGTGCCCCAGAGAGCTGACTAAATGAATGCATATATATATTTTATCTACTGGGAATGAAAACTTGCTGTGCTTCAAAGATGCATAAATATAAATTTCCGCATTTATTACCAACTCATTACATTACGGATTAATTATTACTTGTATGCAAAAAACTTTTCTATGGAGTAGAAGATTGCATTGGTAATTACATCAAACAGGTTCTTCATAGTGTTGTGGCATTTGGTTTTGTATACAAAATGGATAAAACAATCCTTCCTGTTGTATCTTTGCATCCACAGTTATATGTAGTGCAGGACAATATTAAATGGCGTCATGCCGTTTTGGCTGCAAACAGTAATTTTTCAATGCCAGCTTTATCTTTAGGGACTGCTATGTTTGGTTTGTGTTTGCATTTTTCAGCCAATATAATTCAGAAGATTCACAAATTCACTTTCACATGTGCACACACTTACTTTCAATGACCAGCTAAGTTATAGCAAGATATTCTGTAGAGGGGGTGGAGGGAATAAAAACTTGTTCAATAATTTTGTGTTTGCACTAATGCTCTTTTTAGTAATATGCCAGAAAAATAAATGAAAAATCCATTTATAGTATTTTGATTAGAATAAGTTAAAAAAAAAAAAAGCAACAAAATTTGCGGGCAAGACATTTCTATCATCAGAGCTGGAAGTAATGATAACAAAATACTCCTACATATTTAACAGACCAATTTCAAAACACATTTGCAATAATGTAATTTATTGATTCTCTATATGCTGTGTGCATAAAATAGATGTACTGTAAGAGTCAGATCTCATTAAATTAAACCTTCAAACCTAGCAATCTAAATATGTAAAGGAGCATTGAAGCTATATTATTTAAAATGTTTAATCAGAAAAATATTCTGACTGTGGCACTTTGTGATTTTAGGACATATTACACTTCTATGAAAACCATTATTATGACAGATTAGAAAATATGATGGTTAAATGCAGAGCTCATTGTGTCATTGTATTACACACAGGGTTGCATGAGTAAGTTCTCCCATGTTAACCCACCATGCTAAAATTCTTTATTTTCCATATGTAATCTATACTCAGCACTGAAAAATTATAATAATTTCCTCAGGATCATACATTAAATAGTACGGAGCATTATGATATGATAAGGAAGCAACCCTTGCAGAAGTAACAAGCCGTGGATGTTAACTATAAATTTTGCTGCAGGTACTTTAAACAAATTGAGAAACGGATCACTGCAAAAGATTAATAGAAACCCCCAAATGTTTCTTTCCTAAAAAGCCTTCTATTAAATTACCTGAGCAAGAACCTGCAGGAAGCAGCTACAATAATTTTGAGTGCAGATGAGGACTACCACCGCAGACATTGGAAGCCATGTTGCAGAAAGGCGCGGGAAGAGTTTGCTTTCCAGTAGACCACTGCTGTCTATTTAGTCTTTACATAGTGGTAAAAACATCAATATCTTTTTGGATTCAGCCTGGGCCCACATCTTCTTGGTGACGTACCAGAGAAGCAGGCATGACAAAGTCTCTTCTCTCACGGACTTCCCAATATCCTAGACAAAGGATACTTGTTGGTCATCAACTTACAATGATATCTGAAAGACAACACAAAGAGGTATTGTGAAATTATTTTTTGTTGTTATTACCAACGAGATTTGAGTGACATCAAACTTAACATATGCTATGCATAGCTCACACTGCCAGGAGGTTCCCTTCTTGCTCACCTCTTCTTTTCTATAAATACCATAGCTCTTAATACATCATGAGAAAGCTCTTAATATGTCATGAGAAATCCAAGCCTACAGCCAGCAGTGAAATTCTGTTAATGGTCTCTGACATAAAAGGGATTACTTACTTTGTCATGAACAGGACCATAAAGACCTTGGATTAGTTCAAATTTGACTGGTTTGTCCAAGAGGAACTTGGTAATTAAAAATAACAACAATCTTCAACCCATTGCCTTCAGCTTCAACAAAGGATTGTTCCTACAGGGCCTTTATTTTGCAGACACAAATTCTTCTAATTTCCTGGACCAGACAGTTACTTACAAACATTTGTGCACTACAGTAGTCAGCAACAGGCATAAGTCAACAGGAATCACTCAACATTTGCTAGAGTGTTCCAAAGCCAGTTATTAAGTTTATGGATTACTTCTGCTACTGTGTTTGAACAACATCCTTATAGCCTGCCAAAGCCATATCTTACTTTTTAACCCTTCCAAACTATGTGAAATGAAAAATGGAATCCCAATTTGGATTTTTAAGCTTGACCTGTTCTCTGAAATATATGATGCTGTCACTAGAAAGTCAATGTCTGACAAAAGTTAACAAACACATACTGCTATCTGAAACAGCTGCAGTAACTCAGATTCCAGTGCTTGCTAAAAAATTGCAGTAAATTCTGACTTTTTATAGATGATTGATGTGAATATATTTGTTGGGAATTCAACAGAAAAATCATGTCCTGACATATAAGAAACTCATTAACTGAAAAATAATGTAGGTAACTTTTAGGTTATTAATCTTTAACTGTCTTTTTTATTTCCTTTCTCTGATTTCTCCCTGGGTGAGAAGATGGGGGAGGAAATTAGAAGCACAAGAAAAGCAAAAAAATAAACTAATGTAATTATTGACAGCAGTTGTAGAAGGAAGGGAAGCAAGAAGTGACTTAAGAAATAGCTTCCACTTTCATCTTTTCGTCCACGTTTTGATATTCAGTAATCTAGCCTTCAAACGTCCGGCTGGGTTGGACTAGGTGTCTATTATTTAGCTGAGTATCCTGTTTCCAACACTAGCACTTGTATACGTTCTTTAAGAAGGGCATGTGAGCATGGCTGCCTCCCGCAGTCCTTTACCCATCTATTCCTCTAATACTCACAGTTGTTTTCTGAGGATATTCCTGCTACTTCTCCTTAGTAGCTGCATATGAATCTGCTGTCCAATAATCTAATTTTTTTATTCTAGGTTTTTTTGGGTTTTTTTTTAACTAACTGATATTACTGCTCTCCACAACCTCTTGTGGCACTACATTCCAGAAATTCACTGGGGAAAGAAGTATTTTCTTTTTTTCTGTTTTAAATTCATTATTGATCTCCTACTAGTTTCAGTGAATTCCATTTAGTTTGATTATGGAGGGATTTGGAGATTAACAGTTTTGTTTTCATCCTATCCACCATCACACAATTTTCTAAAATGTTATTATATCTCTCAGCTACCTTCTGTCAAAATTGCAAAGTTCCAACCACTTTAGACTCTCCTTGTAAGGCAGCCGTTACACCTCTTTAACTATTGTAGCGGTACCTCCTCTAACTCTGCCTTGTCTCTCCTGAGATGCTAAGAGCTGCACATAACACTCACTACAGAGTCTTGCAAAAGTCTTATATGTAGTAAAATTATACCCTGCCTCTGTTTTCATATCATTTTTAATGAAGCACAATGTTTGCTTGACTCTTTGGTGGCGGTGTTTTAAAGAGAACTGGCAAGAGTGTTCCTAAAATCTTTTTCTTGCTTTTCAACTGCTATTTTCAACTCCAGCATCATGTAAACGTAGTTTAGATTATTCTCCCCTAGGTGCATTGTCTTACATTTGAAACTCATGAAAACTGATGCGCTAACTTTTCATTTATTCATTCCATTTTATGAGGTCCTGTGCATTTACCTTGTCATCTGTATAAAACGTGAATGCCCAAAAGACCCTTAGTATCATTTGTCAACCTGGAGATTTTGTTGCACACTGTCTTCTTCTGGTCATTAATGAAGGTGATGAATGAGTGCTGGTACCAAGGCAACACTTGAAGAATGCTGGCACCTGGGTGAGATGGAACTTCCCTCCACTGAACCACCTATCACTTCGTAACAGTTTTCTCTCTCTACAAAGAACTTCTGTAAGCGAGCTCTGTCTAGTTTAAAGACTTTCATGCTTGCACGTACCCAAAATGTACAAAAGGGTTGCAGCCCCTGAGGGAATATATCTTTCAATGGGATGCAGTGGTGATTTAACACCCTAAATTGCTCAGCCCATAGATCTCATGGAAGCAAATAATTTACAAATATAAATTTGCAGGCAAAGAAATAAGAAATCCCATTTAATAAATGCAAACACTTTTGCACAGAAGGTCGGAAACTCTTTAGAAACAAGATTTAACATAAATCCATTGGTTGCTTGCTACATCAGTGAGGCCTTCAACTGTAAGCATATAGGCTATACAGAACAGTCTGTGAAGCATTTTAATTTTCTCCTGAGTGTTCCTATTTCTGTTTTAGTTCAAACATGAGTTGTCTGTGATACTGGAGAAATTAATCAAAAATTTTGTTCAGGTGCATAATGTTCAGAAGATTTCTGCTAGATTATATATTACATTTGCTACCTTGACATTAAACAGAAGTTTATTTATCTATGAGATGTATATTTGTAGAGGAAGAGAAAAATACTATTAGCAAATTAAATATACGTAGTCCTATGACTACTTTATGGTATAATTTTTGTGGAAAGCAATTAGTTAGTGGTAAAAATTATTCTGTTTATTCACTTTTACAAAAGCTTCCTTTTTTTTTTTTAACATAGGTAATGTAAAAACTTCAGCTGTGAAGAGAATCATACCATCTTCCCCACTACTTGGAAGTCGGGGAACAGTTGTGTTTTGTCACACAAAGAGTTGCTGAGAGCATGTGTTAGATATGCAAATATAAACATATATATGTATAATAAAGTCTGTTCAGCTACAGAAATTAATTAATATTTTCCAAAGAGCAGCATGATTGTATCTGATAGAATTAATTCATCACTGAAATTTTACAGAAAAGTATCTCTTTTGCTATCAGCAAAGCTACACTGGAATACCACTGAACCAATATAGTGAAAGTCTGCATTTGGATCTCCAGTGCAGCAATGTAACTATTATTGGCTGCAGAGGAAGGTGAAATTTTTGTTTTAGAAAAAAAAAGAATTGACCATTTGCACAAAAAAAAAATAGAATTCTTGTTTATCTGCCTAATTATTTTCTGAAGGGATAGTACACCAAGTGAATGTGCAAGTAGTTGATCATGTGATCTTTAACATCTAGTCCTTTATTCTGTAAAAAAAAATAAGCTGAAATCAGAGCTTGAAGGAAAACATTTTATACAAAAGAAATACTTTTTTATCAAAGTAGTATCTGATCTTTTCAGGTCTTCATTGAAAAAGCATGCATAAAAGAAAGAAATGCTGACAAAAGGAAATAATCTGTTTTCCTTTAGCTGGATTCCTAGAACCTTAAAACAGAGTTGGATTTGTTCAGCCATGGTTCCTCCAGCCTGAGCAGGTCAACAAATACCGCTAACGGGACGCATCTACTGAGTTTCTGTACTATCAGGTTAACCACTGGCAGTGGGTACCTGTGCCCAGGTGTTGGCAGCAGGGTCTGCAGGGCGCAGCCACAGCCGGTGTGGTCTCGGATAGACCCACTGCAGGGAACAGCTGAGCCCCTCAGCCAAGGTGGTGGTGCATCTGGGAAAATGTAGTTAAGTAAAAGGCAAAACACCAGCGCTTGGCCTTGTTGAACCTCATGAGGTTCATGTGGGCCCACTCCTCAAGCCTGTCCAGGTCCCTCTGGATGGCATCCCCTCCCTCAGGCGTATCAACTGCACCACTCAGAGTGGTGTCATTCGCAAACTTGCCGAGGGTGCACTCCATCCCACTGTCTGTGCCATTATATAAAGATGTTCGACAGTACCAGTCCCAATATGGGCCCCTGAGGGACACCAGTTGTTACTGATCTCCATTTGGACATAAAGCTGTTGACTGCAACTCTTTGGACACGGTCATCCACCCAATTCCTTATCCATTGAATAGTCCATGCATCAGATCCACATGCCTCCAATCGAGCAACACAGATGTTGTATGGGATCATGTCAAAGGCCTTGCAGAAGTCAAGGTAGATGACATTACTTGCTCTTCCTTTATCAACCAACAGAGTCTCCCCATTACAGAAGGATGATCAGATCAGTCAGGCACGATTTGCCCTTTGTGAAGCCATGTTGGCTGTTTCTAATCACTTCCCTGTCATGCATATGCCTTGACGTAGCTTCCAGGAGGATCTGTTCCACGTTCTTACCGGGCATGGAGGTGAGGCTGACAGGTCAGTAGTTTCCAGGGTCCTCCTTTTTACCCTTTTTAAAAATCGGTGCCATGTTTCTGTTTTTCCAGTCACAGGGGACTTTCCCTGACTGCTATGACTTTTGGAAGATGATGGAGAGCAGCTTGGCAACTACATCAGCCAATTCCCACAAGACCTTGGGGTGCATCTCACCGGGTCCCATGGACTTGTGTATGTACAGGTTTCTCAGAAATATAGATAAAATAAATGAATTATGGATAAAAATTAATGTATAAATGAAATACAGATGAAATACTGACAAAGTACATTGATTAAAAATAAATAAGCCATTTTAAAATTAATTTTTAATGTCTGTAGTATGTAAATATACTGATTTAAAAATAAGATCAGTATTCTTACAATTATCTAATTTCAGGCACTAAGATCCATATTATATCATGAAATATCCTTATTTTTTAAACGTTTTGACTACCCAGAGCTTCCAGTGGTTGACAGTTATATGAGAAACTCAAACCAAAATCAAATTCGTAGAATCTCTGGAATTTCTTTGAAAAGTTGATAGATTCCTTTAGATGTTTGTATATGGATTTAATTTTCTTCAAAAGTTCTATCTTTTGACCTTAGTGCCATATCTGAGACCCCAGTGAGAATTAGTGGCTTAGAGAAAAGTGGAATTCCTGGCCTGATCAGTCCTCGACGTTCTGCTACTGCCTATGTGTCAAATTTAATGGCTTGTGACAGGTCGGTTAAAGCTAAAGAACTCAAGGTTTGTATGACAGATTGGTTGTTTATGAAGTGAATTGCTATGTGTACATAATGTAATAATTTGCATAGTTAATTTATTATTGTTGTGAGCATTACATTGGCTTGTGTAAACCATACCGGTTTGCTGTTCAGATAAAAATGGATATTGATGGATTTGTTTTGACTCTGCGCAGGTTGGCCCTGACCAGAAATTTGTCTGGATGGAATTCTTTGCTGTCTGGCATCAGATGGAAGAGCACATCTGCATGTCAGATCTGAGGATCTGAGTCGGTGGACACAGGCAAAACTGCTTACGTCTTGATACTAGGAGAGTTCAAACTTCTGTTCACTGGCTGGAAGAAGAAGGATGAATAAGAGAGAGGGTTGACAGACCAGCTCCGTAGCTCAGGGCTGTCACCAATAGGTGTTGGGCAGCTAGCAAGTGCATATATCCAAGTTTTATAAATACATGTTTCAAGTGAAACAGTTTCCTCAGAAAAGACTGATGGGAACGTAGATCCAAAACATTGATATTTAGTGCGATTTCCTGGAACGTGGGAGACTGAAATTTATGTCTATTTTACAAAGGGTGATTTTAAAATAGGTGTCTGTTTTTATTCTGTAACCATCCTAGTCACTATATCACTGGATATATAGTGGAATGCATCTTTATGTTTTGTTTTCTTTCTTTTTTTTTCCTGGCATACAGGTATCTTAGTTTATATGTCTGATGTTGATTTGGGTTTATCTCTTCTCCTGTTGAAGAGTTAGGCATATGTGTTCCTTTTAGGTATACTGTTCAGTATTTATACTTGGGTATCTCAGATAATTCTTCATTCAACTTAGTCCAGGTGTTTGAATTCTTTCCTGAGCCTATGAACTTCCCAGAGACGTATAAATCTGTTCTGAAATAACGGAGATACTGTGGGGGTAGTTTGGGAAAAACAGGCGGAAGAGTTGGTAGATTTTTAATGATATACCATTTTAAAGGTTACTTATTGGTTTACAATTGGCTTAAGTTAAATTAATTCTGCCTGCAGCTGAAAAGGGCTCTTTCCTGTTCTCATTCTTGTATCAGCCTTTGCAATCAGGTGAGTCAGATTTAGTTTTGGTGCTGAGCTGCTTTTCCCCCACGATTAGTTTTCAATCATAGCTAATCTTAACTTGCTGTAGGGCCACACGCCTGCTAGTATTGGCTGAAGGGAGGCAGCAAAACCTGTAGCTGACAAAGGCGAGAGTGTTATTTTGGCAAAAATACAGCCTTATTTTGGCTTAAGCTGATCGCGAGGTAGTACCCTAAGATGTACTCAGGACTTCCCCTTCACGGTCAAATAAGTGTAGCCAAGCCCGAACTTTTAATCTGTGTACAGCAACAAGAACGCATCTTGTCCATTTGGGACCCTGTTACATGTTCCCTTGCCTTTGTTATTTTTTTATTATACAGGTGTAATGAAACATACATTGGTCACCACCTTGAGGCTACTCAGAGAATGAAGCAATATAACGTGTGGCTCCTGCTTGCTAACTGCAGTTTCATGTTGTGATTACATCACACCACTTTCTGAAAAGCAATGGCTTTCAAAAAGCTTCTGCAGGCTATGCAGGGTCTTTGTATTAACCTATAATATACCTATTATGTCTCAGCTCCTCTGTTTTGCTCACTCTCTCATGAACATAATCTTGCAGTTGATGCCAGTGGCACCTTCTGAGCTGGTGTTTCTTGTTTTAAGTGGGAGGCAGTTACTGACAGGGTGTCATCTGTTGGATTTCCTTCCTTAGTGTGACTCATTATAGCCTACTTTACCTTCTGTGAATACTAGAAAGGCTACCCCTTCCTGCATATGCCCTTTAAAAAAAAAAAAAAACAAACCAACAAAATATTTGCTAGCGACTATCTGGCAAGTAATACAAGGTGAGCAGCCATTTCTAGCACCTCGCTGTACATTTTAATTAATGAGATTGTGCCAGACAGATAAGGGTTTAGAAAAAATAGCACTTGCATGAAAAATACATAGTGTATTTGCTTTAAGTTGAAGAAACAACAATCAGATGTGGCTCATCTTTTTCTGTAATAAATATAAATACATATTGTATATAGTTAAATATAAGCCTGTTTGTTTTTCCATGTCTTAAGAGTACCTTCTGCTCTTATTCATACAAATGCAAATAGAGAGTAACGTCAGTGGAGGCAGGGTGATAGGTAAGAATCTGCCTATGTATGTAGTCGACTTGCATACACTTCCTAATACATTTAAATAAATGAATCCATCATACATGTCAACAACAGCACTCTAGTGCACTTCAGACAAATGAAATGTTAAATGCTGCAAAATGGAAGCTTTCAAAATGGCACCTTCAAATTGCTATAATCAATTTTAAGCATTCTTTAACTTTGCCAAGCAGAAAATATATACATTTTGAAAAGTCTGTGGATTTTAATAGTCTGTCAGTCATCTTCTCTTTACTTTTTTTTCAGGTTCACCTGTTTAATTGAAATAATTTGATGTTAAATTTCTTTCAAAATAAAATGAATGAAATAACAACATGGCGGTTTTGAACTGGATGTGGATTTTCCACCATTACACGGCAGAGGTATTCCACAGAAATTACAGTTTCTTTTAATGCTTATAAATTGTTATTATTGTAATTTCATCAATTAAAACATCAATAAGTGTACATAAATATGCAGTAAGTATCTAAATAAAGTTTCAGTGAAGTGTCTATAAGACATAACCCTGGGACCAGTATAATTTTCTCATGGCACTTGCTAAATAGTCTAAACACTCCCTGAGCTGAACAGGAGAGAGTTGTTTAAATAAACCATATGGCATTTATATAAAATAACAACAAAGTAACCTGTAAAAGCACAGAGCGACAAGGTTCCTAAATTTTATTTATGATGAGGGAGGGATTTACAGAAGCAGGGAGAAATGCGTATAAATACCTGATGGGAGGGTAAAGAAGACGGAGAGAGGCTCTTCTCAGGGGTATTCAGTGACAGGACAAAGGGCAATGGGCACAAACTGAAGCACAAGTCCATTTAAATTAAGAACGTACTTTCCCACTGTAAGGTTGGCTGAGCTCTGGAACAGGTTGCCCAGGAGCGCGTTGTTGAGTTCCCATCCTCGGAGGTACTCGAACCCCGATGAAGGTGTTCCTGAGCAACCGGCTGTCGCTGACCCTGCTTCCAGCACGAGGCGGTGAAGTGGAGAGTCTCCAGAGACCTCTTTGAGTCCCTACGAGTCTGCGACGCCGTGAGGGTTTGCTCTCTGCCTCCCTAAAGGGAAGTGATGTGGCCTTCATTCAGGACAGACACCCAATATTTCACTGAAGGATTTAGGGAGAGATTTTCTGAAGCCTTCATTGTTTCCACTTAAACCATTCACATCACCGATGTACAGCTGAGCTACATGAAGGAAATAGAGGAAGTTATAGTCACAAACCCATCCAGTGATGCCAGCAGTTCTGCAGTGCAGCTGCCCCACATTCATCAACATAAGTACAATTTCATTGGTTTTGTACACCACTGAATTTCTTTTTCTCCACTTTAATTATTACTCTTTCAGTAGCTTCGTTCTACCATGAGCTTATTAAAGGAGACAAAGAAGTATCCAACTGTGCTGCCCATAACAAACATCATAAAACTTCACAGCATGTTTTAAGCAGAGAGATAGTCCATTGCAATAACATCAGATATTTTAAAATCACATTTCTTATTTATTTTTTATCATAAGTAAAAAAATTAACAACAACAACAAATCCCTAAAAATGTCAGGCGATTTCAGAGAATTCTGAAAAAAACTACTGGACACATATACAGAAGAAAAGCCTTTTAGCATTCCCAGGTAGAAAAAGCAGATCTCCTTGATGTTCATGAGCCACAGAACACTGAGAGTGAGAAAACTTTCTGGTGAAGTATCATCACATTCCTGTGTTTTGTAGAATTCTCTAAGCCACCTCAGTGGTCATTGTCAGAGATACTAGATTGGTCCTTATGGACCTCTTGTCCGATGTGCAGCAGTCTTTATGCCGTGCATAACAGATATACTAATTTAAGCCAAACAGTTTATGTCTTGTATTGATAAATAAAATCTTAAATATCTCTACTATATCTTTACAGTACACTGCTCAGCTACTTTCCAAACATTTAGCTTTCAGTTCCCTGTCTGACCTTTGTGCTTGCTGAATACAAATTCTCGATATGTTAGCTTGTTGGCAAAAAATAAGTAAATTAATAATATGTTTTCTTAAGACCTCTGCCAGCTGTGTTTTCTATGACTCTAAGGATTAAAAGGATAGTTGAGTATGTACAGGAACTCTGAAAGTCCATATTCCAGTTTCACATTTTATTGATCACAGAATGAACTTACACAGGTCCCCAGCTGCAATATGGAGATTCCTCACCTGTAAAATGCTTTGAAATGGGAGGTGGATGAGTTAAGACAGGGGCTTATCACTATCATTTTAGCTGTAGCCTGTAGGTGTTCATGTTCATATTTGTAAAATAAAAGTGGATCTAAAAATTTTCCAAAGGAGCAACACAGCACAGCAAAGGAGGCATTCCTGAATAAAATTCTGAACTGGCATTATTTTATAACTCCAAAGAGGAATTAGAATACTTTGTCCCAAATTGTACTCTGTATTTTACTGTGTAATAACATAGGTTCATTGCATGTTTTAATCGTGATGTCAGCTAAAGATTTTGAATTTCATAAAGACTTACAGAGTGTTTTTTCTATGTCACTTCACTGGTCTGTTGTGTTAGGAGATGCCAAACCCAGTAACCTGACAGATAGGAGGTTGCCACAGCTCCACGCCCCCACTTTCAGAAAGCAATGAGGTTGAGCACGTGCTCCAACAGACACATGTGCACACGTGCACACGTGTGTGCGCACACACGCGCAGAGCCAGGACAGCCAGCCTGCCCTGCAGCTGGGCTCTGAACCCCAGACCCCAGGGACTCCCCAGTCACTGGCTGGGACCTCCTGGTCCCTCCGGTAGCCAACAAGCAGACCT
>JAOBAS010000013.1:2954332-2982814 GCA_025311575.1 Elanoides forficatus | reverse complement strand
GCTCCTGGCAGGACCTGTGGCCCCGTGGAGAGAGGAGCCCAGGCTGGAGCAGGTTTTCTGGCAGGACTTGTGACCCCGGGGGGAACCCACGCCGGAGCAGTCTGTGCCTGAAGGACTGCAGCCGGGGAAGGGACCCGCGCTGGAGCAGTTCGTGAAATACCACTGCCCATGGGATTTACCCATGTTGGAGAACTTCATGAAAGACTGTCTCTCGTGGGTGAGACCCCACACAGGAGCAGAGGAAAAGTGTGAGGAGGAAGGAGCAGCAGAGACAATGCATTGTGGAATGACCACAACCCCCGTCCCCTATCCTACTGTGCCAGTCGGAGGGGGGAGATGGAGAAGTCGTGAGTGAAGTTGAGCCTGGAATGCAGAGAGGAATGGGGGAAAATATTTTTAGATTTGTTCATATTTCTCATTGTCCTACTCTGATTGGCTATAAATTAAATTAATGCCCCAGGTTAAGTCTGTTTAGGCTGTGATGGTAAGTGGTAAGTGATCCCTCTGTCCTTATCTTGACTGTCGTGGTTTAACCCCCACCAGCAACTAAGCAGGCTGAAAACCAGGACATTGACTCACAAGCTTTTTGTTGTATTTTCTCCCTCTGTCCTCTTGAGGAGCAGTGATGGAGCAGCTTGGTGGGCGTCTTGTGGCTAGCTAGGGTCAACCTGCCACGTGTAGAAATTAGATATTTTGTTCTTCACTACTACAACAAATTTAAAGAAAAAAAACCCCACAAATGCTTCATAATCCTCCTCAAATTTAAAATCATACTGGAAGCTTCTGCTGTTAGATAATTGGAATTACTAATTAGTACAATGCATTAGTAACTTCTCTCACAATGGTCATCGCAAGCTGCTCAGAAATAAGACGAAAGAAGTTCTGAAAAAAATGTGGCATTTGTTTGAGCTCAGTGAAGTTCTTTATAAAATCAGATATCTGGTGATTGGTCAGTAGTTCTGTGGAACCTTTACATTCTTTTCAAATCTGAAGTTGTGGTTGGTTTTCTTTAATATATATGAGTAATGACTGAGTATTCTTATTACCTTTATAAATATACACCATTTTTGGATACTTACAGAGTATTTTGTTTCACAGTAACCTGTAGAAACCTTTTGAAGAGGTTTACTGGGGACTCTATGAAAAGTATTCCTTTGAAATATTGGCATTTGTTACTTTTCAGTTTTATTGGTTCCTTGTAGACCATCTTTGCATAGGGACACTTGCATAAGATGGCCTTAGTTCCCTGTAGCTTAATTCTCATTGTAGGATTGGCATAAATAGGGCAATGCTGAGTGAACAAGTAGAGCTAAATATGCAAATATATAATTTCAGGGGTCAGGTAGTACTGGCACGAAATGGTCCTAACTTGGAAGTAGAACATTGTTGAAAATTTTTCCTTTAAAACCATTCTTGAACCTTCTTTTCTCTGTCCACACAGAGAATAAGAAAAAAAAGTGGAGGGTAGAAAGACTGTAAGGCAATGTATTGTAATAAATACTTTCTCACATATTAGAGAAGCAAAAAAATTACAGACTGGTATTTACCAACTTTTCATTTTTATGTGCTACATATCTCACTGTTTTATCAGCTTTTTGAAGAAAATTTTGTGCAAAACATGGGAAAAGGTGTTGAATTTTCCTTTCCTTGGTGTAGTCAACCTTTCTGAACACCTGAAAATGCCTTATAATAAGACATTTAAAAGAATATTGAACTGCACAATAAAGGCTTTTTGCTAGAAAACCTGATGTGTGTGATGAGTTATTATACTCAATTATTTACATTATTTACAGATGACAGGATAATGACATAAATTGATAAGAAAAAAAAAAATTCTGAACAAAGATCAAACCCCATTTCTTCATGCAGAGAATCATAACTGTGTTAGTGTTACGTAATGAGTTTCAACCCAGTTGGGCTGGAAAAATAGAAAGGAAAGCCATTGAATAATCCATTAGAATGTTATTCCCTGTGGAGTAATAGAATTTAAAGAGGGAAAGGACTAATACTTCTGCACCTTCTTGGTGGGAACCTTTAAAGTAAATGTCTAATTTACTACATTTGTCTGCAGTTTTGACCAACAATTCTTTCGTCGAAGTACCCATCTTCAGTGAGAAAGATTATAATAAAATTTAGTCAGCCCTACAAAGAATTTTGTATAAGTGAAAACCAGAGATGCTTCATATACATCAAGAACATCGCAAAAACTTAATGCATGTCACATCTGTAATTGCCATATGAATATCATATTGATGGTAAGAGATCTGCTAACTCTCTAAAACACAAGAATTGCCTAAACCCAGTATTTTAATTGAGAGTGCTGCTAAATTACTGATTTTTACCTTATCCAGAAAGAGACTTCTGAAGAAAAAAAACACTCTGTTTTGTTTTCTTTGGTTTTCTTTTTTAGTATGATACCTATTACTTTGTTGTATCTTTCCAGTGTAAGATCTTCAGGACACAGGCTCTTCATATATGCAGTGTTGTGTAAACTGTTGTGTTATAAACCAGATGCTCAATGGCAGTAAATCAGCACTGTGTCATTAAAGTTCAGCTTTGGATTGCCAATTAACTGAAGGTAATTAACATGTTTAAATACTAGTCTGAATCTTCTTTTGGATAAGAAATATATATAGTTTATTCTGATGAACCTCACTGTTTATTTGAATTCAGTTCTTTGAGTTAGGAATTCATGAACACCCTGAAAAAATGCATCTGTTGTGCCTAACCCTGCCTAAAAGTTTGAAAAAAAGCCATTTCTTCTTGTTTCCTACAGAAGTCCTGGATCCACAGCCTTCATAATGCTTATGGCAGCCAAATACAAGGATTTCTTTTCTGCCCAAATGGTTTTTTTGTATTATGATAGCTGAGCTGTATGCATAGACAAACAATACTATTAAATCAAATTAGCCACAACAATACCAAATCAAGTATAAATGTAGTAATACAGAGGTAAAAGTAACTGCATATATATTATCTTCCCACATGAGAATGAGCTATATAATTATTACCACAATGAGAAGGTTATGTTGTTTTAACTGTAATGTTACAGACTAAAGAATAATTTTTTTTTGTTTAGTCAGAGCCTCTAGGCAGCATTGCAAAATCTAAGTTACAAACCCTATGCAAGCTAAATCTGATTCTCAGTTAATATTCAGAACTGCTAAGTCCTGGACAAGTCAGGTGCGGTTCAGTTCATATTCAGAATACATATAGCGCCAAAATTGTAACACCAAAATCTATGCTATAGTCAGAAGTGACTGTCATGAATGTTTGTAAGGACTTTGCTTTCATGCTTACAAAAAAGAAGTTATTAAATTGCTGCCTTAAACTTCTGAATGGTTCTAAGGAAATAATTGGGATTTAAGGCACTACAATATTTTCTGTCAGTTCATTTTACCTTCCTGGCATTAAAATAGGAGTATTAGTGAGATGATGCCTATCTTGTCTTTCATTCCTGAGTCCTGTCATCAGTTCCTATGTCAGCCACCTAGTGTGTAAACTACCCACTCATGACTGTTGGAGGTACTCAAATTACTATTAAAACATTGAGAGTATATAGTCTGAATTAATAAGATTGATCTATTTAACCTATTTAAAAGATTTATCCAAACAGCTCAAATGTAAATTGTTACTAAATGTCAAAGTATACTTAACTACATCGAGAAACTTGTTGCTGTTGTCATCTTCAACATAATCTCTGGTGATCAAGAGATGCTGTTGTATGTGCTATAAATCATCTTTGGACAAGGCCTGAACTCTCTACATAGTTTTATGAAAACAGTACAGTCCAAATATTTGTTGAGGTACCATGAATAGATATCTTATATATGCTCAACTGCAGTTGGAATTTTGATTTTCTATTACAGATACAGCTGAATTCGTATTCCTTTCATGTTTCTCAATGCTTTGGACTAGATTTGTAAGACTTTGCCATGTAACATGTCATATTCACGTGAAAGCACTTCAAGTCATTGTTTAGAAATTCCACTGTCCTCATGCTCACTGCTGTTTTTCTGATCATTCACAACTGTACAGCACTATAGTCCAAAAATTATGTGCTCTAAATTCTGATACAACATTTTCAGCCTAGAATTACTCCTTTAGTCTAGTCCCACACTGCTTTGTCATTCAGTAACTGATTAGACACATCAGAACACTGCTTTCAGTATCCACCAAAGCATTCACCTAACTGCTAGGTGTTACTGATTTGACAGTTATTTGGTTTTGTCCATGAACGGTAAATTCATTTATCACATATGTTAAGAAAATTAAAAATATCATTTAAGAAAATGGTATATTTCCTTTCATAATATAAAAATTAGGATAAAGTTTGGCTTTAGCTGTTGTGATCATTTGAAAAACATAGTAGACTGATTAAGAGATTGGCAGCCTCAGCACTGAATAAAAAAGTAGTGGTTTTATCTTGGAAGAACTGATATTATCATTATGATATTTGATCAACATCCAATTGTGTTTTACCCAAAGTGGGAGTTCTAAATATAAGTTCTTGTCAGCTAGTCACACATTCTTCCAGCTCAAGTGTAAATGGATACTAAAGCCACTTAGTCCCCCAAATTAATTTTATTATTCACACATGAATAAAAGAATCTAAATCATCAAAATTAAACAAGGTTGACATTCCGTAAAGTCTGTGGAGAAGTGCTCGTGGTGTTCTCCAGGTCTAGAAGCAAAATCACTCTGTTTCAAGTTGGAGATGTCCTTTGAATTTCTGGTAATTTTTCACCAGCTTTTTACCAGGACCTACATATTAGTTTCTAATACAGCAAGGCTAGTTGCTTCTCTGTGTTCTTGAAGTGTACACTTTGTTGGTCTCTTATTTAGCTGGGTGTGCAGTGCGTCAATGAAATGCTGAAGCATAAGGGAATTAATTCAGACAAAATGTTTCCGCATAACTAGGGGGCAGTCTGAATTATATTCTATCAGATTAGAGGATATTTCTAAGCATATGAATGTGCAAACCCATCTTTTTTTCTCCTTTAGGGTGGATATTTTTATACTTGTTCAATATTTCTGGGTTGGTTTATTTTACATGAATACACCTAGATTATTTATGTCTTCATTAATCCATTTCATATTGTAAATATTTGTACTTAGAATCCCTGCCTGTTTTGAAGTGTTAAATATTTATTGTCATGAAGCATTTGAAAGAATATTTGGATTGAATTTATATGTCATTTTTCTGTATTCATGTAAGCCACTAAGTTTCTGAAGGCTCTCTGCTTTGTTAAATTTTCATTTTGCAATATTTACATTGGAATTAATAATTGGAATCCAGTATCAAAGATAACATGTCCTGGGAAAGATTTCAGGACATAAAATCCAGAACAAAGAAAAACGTTTCCATTTTCTATATCCTTATTCACAGCTACCACTATTTATTTCACGGTAAGACTCCGTATTGTCTCAGTTCTCTGCATTAGTGAGTGATGATACACTTTGCATGTTCGTACGTCAAGGGATCTTTATCACTAAGCCTTCAGCAGATGTGTTCCAATTTTTAGCACGAGAGGTATTTTCTCACAACTGTAAAGTAAAAAAGAAAGAATGGGATGCATTGGCCTGGAATAAATCACATCCATCATTCATGGCTGCCCTAAAACTTGCTGTTCAATATAAGAAAGGTAATTCTTGATTGTTCCATTAACTCCATCACTTGGCAAGTCATGGTAGACAGGCACAAAACAAACCATGTGATAAATGTAACGGTGAATTTCAAACAATGATTAGACTTTGCAACTAGATTCTGTAACATTTAGACTGTGCTCTGGGTTTCAGATATCAGATATAACAAGAGGCTTATAGAACTAAACATTGCAACCTGCTTAATCAAATATAAACCACAAAATTAGAAATGTAATTCCTAGATATAGGCAAACTAAAAATCTGTGATCCTATGGAGTTACAAATTTTGTTGAATTAGAATTTATGTTCAATTTAAAGAATTGTTTGTAGATCGTTTTCAATCATTTTTTGCAGCTTTTATACAGAGCCAACTTAGACATGAGGAACCATGCAATCAAGGAGGTGTTTCTTACCATGGAAAGCTACCTCACATAGACATCTTCATCTGAGCTGATCTACAAAGGAACTCAGTCTTCGATAGAGAAAAATAGGCACTGGTAGCATTTGACTTATCTTACCTATTTTAAGATGAGATGAGCTAAACCTTAGAAGTCTCTCCATTGACTCTAAAAGGAGTCAAGGGTAACTGATTCAACTATTGTCATCTGCAATATAGACATCTGTATTTCACCAGTTGATCCCTAGCCCTAGAACCTGGTTTTCCAGCAATGTGCAGCTCTCACTGCATCCAAAATTAATGAGATTTATGTTTTGAGTAAATTAAATTCTACAAAACCTAACATCCTTTTAAGAAAACAGATCTTGGAAATCTCAAAATTTTCATAAGCTTCAGCAATTAATATCTCTGTGCCTCAGCTCCCCACCTATTAAACAGGAATAATACCCTCTCACTTCATAGTTCTGTGAAAGTAAATTAATTACTGTTTGTGAAGCATTAGATGTTATAATGATCACTGCCATCAAAAAAGCCATGAGGAAATTAATAATTCTGTCTCCCTAGCAAAATTGGAATAGTTGCCTAAGGCTACACAGTGAGTAATGATGAGAAAACAAAATATTGAATAGCTACTTATTTCTGAATACTATTAATCATGTGTGCTGAATGATGCAAGGGTTTCATGGACAAAACAGTACATGAGCATCTAATTAAAAACTGTATTATACTGCTTATGCACAAGAGCACAACTTAAGATTCCACAGATTACTTACATTTTAGCCTATTCTAACTTTTGAGTGCTTTGCTTTGCAACTACAATAGTCTTTTACTGTAGTTTTTAACATGTAACTATCATTGAGCTTGAAAGTGAAAGGCACTTTCACAATTTATTAATATTTTTTATGTTTTCACAAGCCTGCAAATAAAGTTATATCCATCTATCCAGAAAGTACAACAGAAGCACAGTAAAAAAGACTAACATTAAGTACTATATACGGTTGAATTACCTTGTGACTGTAAAGGTAAATAAGCTTAGGATCTATTTGCATGGAGTAACTTGCAAATTCAGGGACAGCCTACAGAGAAAAAATTGTGAAAAATCATGGAACACTTGTCCATGTGATAAATAAAACCAGCAATAGGTGAAACACATGTCTTATTTGTCTAATTTGGGCATGGGGGGGAAGCAAAACAGGGAATAACCAAGAGCCATCAGTTGTTGTATGATGTTTGTGACCTGGTTCTACTTACCATATTCCAAATATTTCAGTAGAATTTACTAAACTGCCAGTTAACTAGATGTTGAGAGACAAATGTATCTACCAGAAAATAATTCTGAACAACAAATTACTTTCACTCTTGACCTTGTACAGAATTGATTCTATTCCTCAAATTATACAAGGTCCCTGTGCTCTAGTACATTATGTACCTCTTCGCAGTATATCTGGGACATATCTTTTCTATAAACAAACAGTACTCATATCTGAATAGTCATTTCAAAGCATTCTTGATTCTTACTGTTATTATCAGAGATTATTTAACTGTCAGAAGGACTCCCCCTCATATTGTCTTTGGCGTTAGATTTGTCTCGCATAAGTAGAAGCAGTGCAATAGTAAGATAGGCTTTTATTTGCTTTTATATTTCAAGAAACCACTTTACCTCTGAGTAGACTGATCCATACTCAGAAATACAGTGTTGTATTTTCTTAATGGAAAGCTGTTTAATCACTGGAAGAATTTCCCATGTTTTTTTCTGTCTTTTATGTAGCTGCTACCCAGTGTTGCTGAAGGGCACTGTTCAAATGAAATTACACTAGCCATCATGTTGTATATCTATTATACCATTTAGCTTAAAAAATGTAAACGTGTTGACTGTGTGGCACACTGTGGTCTTTTACATATTGACAAACGTTCATGTCAGAAAAGAATTACAATATTTGTAAATGTTTGAAAACATTGCTGATATCAAAATGCAAATGCTTCCTTCAATGTACCTACTAAACTTCTTTCTAACCCTTCTTTTCATTTTAACGGAAATTGAAATTAAAATACAATAGCAAAACATGAGTCATTGTCAGCGTATGGATTCAATAAGGTTACTATTGTCTTTGACCATCTTCATCTTCCCCAAAACATTGCTGAGCAGAGGAAGCCTAAGTAGAATAAGCAGAAAGCACCAATTTCAAGCAGGGCTTCTTAATTCTCCTTGTGATGTAATTCAGGCAACAAAAGTCACACTCGACTTGCAGCTGAATGTACTGCCCAGTGTCTTCAAGTTGTGGCCTTTCCTCTTCCAGCTCCTGTGAATCACGCATTCATATAATGGCTCAGCTTAGGCAGCAAAAAGATGTGATGATTTTCCTTGAAAAGAAGAGCTGTGCACTCAAATCCCTGAATATTAAGAGTAACCGAAGCTCAGGTTTCCTCTTTCCTTTGGGAATCCATTTGCCATTTAGCTCTTATACAGAAAGTAGATCCTGGAACTTTTTCCTTTAGTGCCTAACTAGAAGCTAGAGATATATGTTCAAATTCAGGTGAAAGTCAGATTTGTGGGAACATTTCCCCTTCTACTTTGTATTCTGCCTAAAGTGGGTCCCATGCTTAGGCACCTCTCCCTTTTCAGTTGAGAATAAAGATCATGAATTCCATCCTTGCAGAGAAAAGCTTAACTTTTAGACATTTCAGTGCTGAGCATCATGGATGCTCATGTATATTTTTGGGCCTTTCGCATTGCACTTTACATCAAAGGACATTCAGAGGTAGTAAGTGATATGCTTCCAAAAGCATTGATGCCATCCTTAGTAATCATGCCGATTTACTTCAGGTATGACTTTCCTTTTTCTAGGGAGTTAATTCCATACTCCTCTAACCATTTTTCCATTATTGCACAAAAGTTACTTTCACCTCCTATGGGAATCAGCTCAAGTTTTCCAATTACTTTAATGGCAGTGAACAAGGCTGCATCTATCAGATAGCATTAACCAAAAAAGACCTTTTAACTTCTCATGGCTGTAAGCATATCAAATATTCTATTATTTTTTTAGGGAAAACATGTTCATTCCCTAGGTTAAGGTTTTCTCTTAACATTTAAGGTAGTATTTTCAAAATAGAACACTTTTTACATTCTCAAAACTATCTCTGGGTTGTGAACACCCACAATAAACTCAGTATTTACAGATACTTTCAAATGTCAGCTGAGCTTTTTCTCCTAGAATTTAAGTGTTAAAACATTGGCATTGAAGGTTAAAGTCTGTCCTTGCTGTCTCTGAGAATTCTGTTTAACTAAGTACAGGCCAGAAGAGATTGGCGTTTTTAAGGTGGATGTTTAGCGGAGTAATTCCTCATTTTTTTTCCGGCAGGATAGCTACTCATGGTGGTGCCTCACAAAGCTCTCACAAGACCTGGATGAGAGCTGTGCAAAAGGTACAAAAGTGTATCGCTGGTACAACCAGTTCAAAACCATCGATTACAGAAGAGGCAAGACCAGCACTGTGTCACTTCACATCCTTGGCAGAGAGATGACTTTTAACAGCCTAGGTAAGTCGTGTCATTGCACATGTCATCAGGAGTCATAACAATGTCATCTATTTAACTGACAAACCTCCAGCTCCTTACTGAGCATTTAAGGAGGGTGAATACAACTATGTCAGCAGGAAAAGTGGCTGTCATTTGACAAACTGACTTTCCTACCTGAAAAAGACATATGACATGTATCAAAATGAATGTTTGCTGCAGATAGCTTATAGCTCTCTGAGACAGGTATAAAATGGGACCGTATTAAACTGCAGCCTTCCTTCTTTTTATGTCTCCACCCCTCAGGGCAGGGGTCACCTGTCTTAACCAGATGGTACACCAACCTGTATGTTTGTTTCCTCAGTTAGAATTTAAACGCACCAGTAACAGGTCAACAGGAGCTCGCAGGCGCTGACTCTGAGTCAAAATATTCCTTATCTGATGATACACAAGCATTTTGTCTGTGTGTGAGACGAGATCTCCTGGATCCCGATAGTGTAGGGATTCAGGCGAGTACTGTGTTTCAGGTGTGTTTCTCTCATCTGTCATCCACGTCCCAGCTGGCTGCTGCTCACTCAACTTCAGCGAGCGAGTGTAATGGCTTTGAGACTATGCTATCTGTGTATTTTTACAGTAAAATAAGAAAGATTTTCAAAGTAAGAGCTCCATGGCATGGATGTTTCAACTTTAAGTAATTGATACTGTTACTGAATAATTTTCTACAATGTGTTCAATACCTCATGCCGTAGACTGATCACTTCTACCTTAAGATATAGAGAGCCAGAAAAGCTCTTGTAGTCTAGGCAAAGAGAATTTGTAAAAAAACACTACTATTTTATAAATATTTCTAGATATATCTTATAGATATATTTCTATGTATATCTTTGTATTTAGTTTTCTAACAGTGGACCCAAAGGATACAATCTCAAATAAAATGTGTTTTACCTCTTTTATCCCCGTATTTCAGTCAACCTGAAATATTATTCTAATGTTTTGCTTACAAACTGAGTAATATTATTCTATAAAGCACAATAACAAGCATGGACTATCCACAACACTACTAACGCAATCACTCGAGAAAGAACTGAGGTGAAGAATGGTTTGTGTCCGTACATCTCCTGTGAGACACCTGAGGAAGAGGAAAAACCTAAATAGAACCCTTTGCTGAAAGAGACAATCCAAAGCAGGCAGTAATTGTTCTAGGATGCTACCACTTTGATATACAGGAATAAATTTATATTAGAAACTTGGAGGAGTTCAGCCTGAAAATATGTATCCTGATCTGGACTGGGGCTCATAGCTTCTGGATTAATGTCAAGATTTCTGTCTTTTGGGAAGAAGTGAACATCCCGTCCACACCTGTGTATCCTAATAACACAATGATTTTCTCCATCATACATTTGCAAATAAGAATTCATTTTAAAAATTAATTGTAAGAGATCCAGTCTAATGTTACCATTAGATTATCCACTCCAGCAGTACACATGTAAGATTACTGTTAGAGGTAGTGTGCTTCCACCTTGGCAGAATATTTTGGAGACTGTTAGCTGTGGTTAGCTTATAAATCTAAATTTTTGTGACAATTTGACTCATAGTTAGTATCAGTCCAATATGTTGAGCTATTGTTTAAAAGCTAATAGAACAAATGTTAGAATCATATAATACAACCATTGAGGGGATTGTCGATTGTCTTCTTTCTTTTTTCTTTTCTTTTTTTTTCTTCTTTTTTTTTTTTTTTTCAGTGCAAAGTATGTAGGGTTCACACTAATTTAGTGTGAGGTTAATTTAGTGGAAATGCTGAGACACTCTTTCCTAAGTAAGAATACATAGAAATCAGAAATGTTTAAGAATGTTGTACCCTGGGAAGAGCAAAGATGGAGGCAGAGATGAGTAAAGCATTTTAGTAATGTTGCACAGGGATAAGAAAATTCTAAATTAGTAAGTTGAGATTCTTGTGCTAAGGAATGTTTTTATTGTTGAACAGGCATACTTAACCTGGGCTCAGGGCACCCTTCCTGAAAAGGACCAGTACAATTACTGAAATAGTCCCTGATTTGTATTGCTGAGAGGACCATGAAGATTTTTGTGAACAGTGCCTACACCCTGGGGAGTCCTCAGCGTCACCAGAATTTAAGTTTTGGTTTGAATTTTTTTCTCCCATTCTTCATCTGTTTTCTATAAATGATCATTTCCTGAAAGGCGGTAACTGAGTACAAAAGCATAGCCTGAGACTATGTGTAAAAATATCCCTCATTTGTGTGGGTTAACATCATAATTTTTTATTTTTCTGCCTCAGTGGTACACAAATCTCATAGTAACTTCATGGTTTCCATCTGATTTAGGATGGTCTGCTTGGTATAAACAAGTTCACAGCAGATGTTGTTGTTGCTCCATTAAAGACATTCTTGCACCCATGGAGTTATATAAGACAAACCTGAGGTCAAAACCTGCACGTTTCCTAAATATCTCACAAGGATATTTCTAGCTGATTATCGCTTTTAAAGTAGATGTGGACATTTGAAATATTTGGCCTTTTTCAATACCTGCAGTATTTTTTTGGTATTTTGCCTATAAAGCAGAAATTTCCTTTTCTAAGAAACATCTCCAGATGCTTCTTGTTTCAAAGGGGAATGACTGATGCTTATTATCCCTGGATGACATTCCCAAATTTCTCATTGAAACATCCGTATTCAGGCAAAAATTGTTCCTCTGCTAGCAAGACTTTGCAGGTGCTGTTATAGGATTTCCTGGAGATAGAAAGTATACAGTCTGAGTGACAAAGAGCTATGAAAAAAGAGATACCACAGGATAAATTCACAGACGGGGTTCTATCCAAAAGAAAATGGATGGAAAATTTCCTCAGACATTTTACCACTTCACAGGTGCTATGCACTCTCGCTGAGCTACTGGTTCTAGTTATGTTTTAATTCTTATTACAAATACTTTCAAGGAAAAATCCTTTTAATTCACATTTTACTATGCGCGTACGCAAACTTAAATATAAGCCCCTAACAATGAAACTATAAACTATCCTGCCTACTAACCTGCTTTAGTTTCTGTAGTATGTGTATATGACAGAGTGAACAAGACGTGTGCTGCAAGGCCACTGTTGTAATAACTGTTAAGATTCATGGTAACTTTCAGCTTACTTTGGATGCTTGTTTTTAAATTATACACTGAGCAAAGCATCATGCTATAATAACTCGCCACTGCCTGAGCTACCCAGAACAAAAAGGCTGTATGGAAACTTCACCTTGTGGTACACATGGAGCATTCGAAGAAATGTATGATAAACCAGCGGTGAAGTGTGTTGCTTGACATGGGTAGTATGCTCAGTGTTTCTAAAAGAATCCATATGAATAGTGTATAAAGAACTAAATTTTCTCTTAGCAGCACAAAGAAAGACAAAACCTGGTCTGGCTGAGTTTTGGAAGATAAATTCAGATACCTAAAATGAGAAAGCCTGCTGCTACAGATCCAAGGTAGTTTACGGTTCTTCAACTCAAAAAAAAAAAGATTGCAAGGATCTTATTGCAAACACCTTCTGGAAATAGTAGCAACTGAGACAGGTGGGTGATATATACAGTCTGAGAGCTGTTTTCAATTTTAGGACATAGTTTTAGGTTCAGACTGCAGCAGGAGCTCACACTTGTACTTCACGTAGTGGGAGCTTGAGGCCATTACAATACATATTGTAAAGCACAGATATTTGCAAATGCATCTACACACAGTGATTTATACTGCTTAGGATTCTTGTTGATAACTTTCATGATCCAAAAATCATTGACTAGCTCTAGAAGGCCACACTGGATTTGAGAACCATTGGCTCAGTAAATTGAAGAATATTTCCTGTATGTGTCTCACCCTCCATGGAAAGAAGCAGTTTCCAGGGCTTATGACCTTACACTTTTTCCTTCGAACCAGGTGCAAGTAAAACTTGAAAGTTTCATTTTCTGTATTTTCTTCCAGCTTAAAGATTTAACTTCAATTAGAATTATTTTTAGTCTCTTAGGGAGGAAAGAGAGCACTTTCACATCATCTTAAGCACCGCTTATGAGATAAAATATTTTTAGTTCTGGAAACAAAATATACTCTTTTAATGGAAGATGTATCTCTAAAGTCACAAACTGTCACTCACTGAGGTAAGGAATACTGGTTTCACATATTCAAAATCACTCACACAGATGTGAAAAATGAGCCTTCTAGCTGACTGACAGATTGCCTTTAAAGAGAAGAGAATTAAGGAGAGATGTGTTCTTTAAGTATTTTGTTTCATTTGTTTCTTGAAAAACCTAATAAGTGACTATAAAAAGCCTACCAAATACATTTAAACTCATATATTTTATTTCATTTTAAATTGACTTTTTGTGAGTTTTTTTACATGATAAGGAATTTATATTTGTCCAGTTCATACCACTTCCCTGCATTTCTGCAATCCCTTTGAAGACAGTACAGTGAAAAGTAGAATTGGACTGGACACATTCGTACTTGAATACACTGACTGTGCACTGCTTCAAGACAGACGTCTGTAGTTGTACCACTATAATATATTCTAGTATGAATATTGCATAATGGGTATGAAACCGTATTTGAGATCTTTTAAGGAAAGAGAAGTAGAATAATGCACTTGTGTGCATTTTCTTCCCATCTTCAAATGTATAAAACACTGCATTGGCTGACAGCTTCTTGTCAAGAAATTTGCCTGGATTTAAAGACTCTCATTAATCTCTTATTTTATTGGAGCCATATTAAAGAACATGATATTCATCATATGCAATATGTTTCTTTGTTATTGTTAATAGTCACCCCTCTCATATACAGCGCATACTGAACAACTGTTGATCTTAAAGTTTATATATCTTCCCATACTTGACAATTTTCATCCAAGAGGTTTCATTACTGATCCTGTTAGGTGAAAAAAGAATCAGCAGAATACAGTTCATACTTGAAAATCGTGCGTGGTGAAATACAGTTGTCATATTGCTGTTCTAATTATCCTTCACTGCTGAAAGATTAGAGAAGAAAAATCTATTGTATGTTCTCTGTTAGTCTGATGCACAAGAATATGCTACTGATTCAGGATCTGATCCAGTTCCCTCTAAACTGGGTATACAGACTATCACTGATTTCAAAAGGAGTTGGATTGATCAACAGTATTTGCAGTGTGAAACTGGATATAATCATTCCAGGCTTAAGTAAACAGAAATCTTTACTGTTTAAATCTGATTTAACTTAGACACTTTATTTTTTTCCCCAGCAATGTACAGCACTATCATTCTTGTCAAAGTTTTGTATTAATTTAGCAGGAAAGGTTTTAGATAATATATTGTTACTAAGTATATATAGCAGGGAAACAAGTAAAATAAAACAGTTAAATGAAATTAGGCAGGAATAGGGATGCCATATGACTTTAAGGAGGCTCTTCTTACAGTTTCACTCAGCATCAAACTCAATGTCTGTCAGAAGATTTCAGGCAAGCTACACCAGAACAACTCATCCAATGGTTTTGGACCTTAGAAATATCAGGGATCCTGCTAATGTCAAAATTACAGGATTAAGCCCTACATGTATGATGCAGTAGAATTATGGATTATTTTGAATTTTTTTTTCCTTTGCCATAAATTCTGATTTTTATTTTTGGATGGACTTTCTTCCAACCCTGTGCAGTTAATGGAATTTTTATTCATTAGAAACAATTGGGCTCAAAATCCTCAACTTGATTTATAAAGAAATACATAAGAAAGAACTAACCTAAGTAATTTGGTTGTGGTGGTGTGCCCCCCCCGCCTCCCCCAACCTGTATGTCCCATAATCCTGCTCAAGTGGTAACCACCACTGGTGGTCTGGTTGTGATGGCTGCCTCCCGCCAACACGGATTTGGGTGAGGCAGATGATAACACAGTAGCCAAGGGCTAATTTGGACATTGCGCCCACCCAACCGCAGTGCTGGTCAACGTCTGACTGGAGCCAAATTTGGAAGAAACGAACCCCTGTAGTCGGTATGTAAATATGACTATAAGTCAGTTATCTCGCTCCATAAATAGCGGACAGCCCAGGGCCCGTGAAGCTCTCCTGCACGGCAGCGGGCTGCGCGCCGGCATCTCCCCTTGAGCAGGGACACCTCTCAAGGTCACTGCTCCAGGCCGAGAGATTCCTTGCCGCAACAGATTCTCAGGAAGTGATTAGTAGCATGCTGAACTTTGAAATCTCAGCTAAGTGATATAAAGGATTGATTGCGCATATATAATCCTTTAGACATAAACCGTTGACCAAGTCTGGGACTAGGAGTGGATCCAGCCGCATCTGGACTCCCCTCGGAGAAGGAGTTTAGAGAGCAAGGGGTCCGCTCTGAACCTTGCGGCTCAACGGGAGGGTCTCCCTGGGGGGGTTTTCTGATCCTGTCCTCTGTGCAGTAAATATCACGTGAACCTTGCCATCGAATCTCGTTACACCACTGTCGCAGTTACTATCAAACTTTGTTCAATCGCTGTTTTATGTCGATAAACATATTGATACTTGTCTCTTACAAGTGAAGTGCGTCACTCCATCCGTCACAGCGGTTTCATGATTTTTCAGTCAAATTTGTTCCTCCCAATTTCATACAGGTCACTAATAAAATACTGAGTCTTGAGTTTAGCCATGGAAATTAATCTGAAGAAAAAACCTCTGCAAATCCAGCCCATTTATATTTTGCTTTGTGAGTTTTAAAAGAGTTACTAGATAATTTATTGTGAAGTGACTGAAACTGGAAGAGGCAATAAGCAGAATGGATTATTCATTTGTAAGTTTATGATAAAGCAGTTACATTTCAGCTGCTCTTCTGTACTGAGTTGATACTGACTTACTGACTTAATGTATTATCTATCAGTACCCAATGCTGATATATGGAGATCAGTCACGTGAAAAATAATGTATCTATTGTGGTCAATGGGAATGTCATTGATTATTGTAAACAGAGGATAGATTATGCTTAGTAGTGGTCCATTCGAGATGCTAAATATTCTGGTACTCAGCTGTACCTCATCATTAGAAAGCAGATTAACTTAATAGAAAATATGTTAATCATTCCACTTTAACTCCCCCATCACTAAAGTAGTTTAAAGTGACCGAAAATCTGTATCATACTTGCTAGATAAATGATAATAAAATATGAACCTTTAAATTTTTTAGGGAATGTGGGCGTACATCCAGGCACATGTAAATAAATTAAAAAATATATACATATGTATGTACGTTGACAGTAGTAGGTGGTCATACCTATTTTTCAGTTAACACTTTCTGAGTGTATGCTATTTCTTTAAAAATTAAATGTGGTATGATCTAGTAGCTAACAAAAAGCAGCAGTCTTCAAATAGCTTAATAGCCACATGAATCCGGTAACACAGAGGATGACTGACCACATGCTCTTCCCTCCTGTGCCCTTGCACATTCTATAAATAATATTATGCAGTTGTTCATTCAAACAGTCTATCCAAACTAAAACATAATCAAAGTTAGGTAAAGATATGATTGTCTGTTTTGGGAATTTAGAGAAATGCGCTCTGTGCCAATATTAAACAGTACATTGCTCAGTTCCTCAAACCCAAATCCACAGAGCTTCTGAAATTAATCAGCCTGAAAGCCAAATGAATCCCTTGGTTTGATTCTTTCCATGTTGAAGATCCTTGATTTGATTCATGTCAGATTTTCATTTAATGGTTTGAAGGAATAAAAGAGGGAGATGCGCCAGACAATGGACATCATTCATTGCTTTGACAAATTTAATTCCTGAAATAAATGAATAGCTTTTACATTGAACCTTGAAGCACCTGGCTGTATTTTGACTTTGTATTGCCCTCCTGATGTTTAACAATGAAATCTTTCTGTCTTATATGGCTCACATTTTAAAATAAAAATAGGATGACCGATACTACACTGTACCCCTTATTTGTTTTTTTTCTTCTTTTGGTATCTTCTGTTAGTTCATAATGGCTGTTCTGGACGGGTTTTATTTTGCATTTGTTAATCAAGCATTGGAATGCGGCACAAGTATCATAAACAAAAAATTAATTACTGAGTACATTTTATCTCCTTTCAGGAGTGTTTTTGTTATGTAAAATGCTCAATTACATTTGCACTTTTTACAGAATGCTCAGCTATTGTGTAGCAATTCTTTGGTTGTTTAGCGATATAATTTCCTAACAGCTAATAAAGGGACATTCAACAACTGAACCAGGCAGTCAATTTAGATAGGAACATCCCAATTATTTGCACTTTTTTTGGCAGGTAGGCAGCTGTGTAGGCTGGTTGTTGCTTTCTGGCTTTGATAATATTTGTTTAAAACCTTTCTTAGTCTCTCCCTTTCCTGGTAGTCCATTGCCTTTTTCTCCCCACGCATCCATGATGAGCTTCACTGATGTACACAAAGCCTGTTGAAATCCAGGTTTAAAAGAGGCGAAAAGAAAAAAGCTTTTTTTATTAGTCTGCCTCACATGCCTGTTTGTTATCCTTTACTGATTTCTATTCAAATACCATGGCTTGTCTTAACATCTTACCCAAATTGGTGAAACAGGCCACTCTTGTTTGGGTCTTTGCTCTCATTTTTTCAGTTTCTCTCTTTTCTTGCTAATAAGGAGTCTAACACTTCGGATTCCATGGATGTGACAAATGTTATTTTTTTTTTTTAACCAAGCTCATATTTTTCATTCTATATTTAAAATATATACATCAAAATGTTTTATTCTTTTGCCTTTTGACCAGTTTCAGCAGCAAGATACATTCCTTTTCAGTTTGATGATGAAGGGAGAAATACGGGCAATCTGAATTTCTGATCAGCTTAGTTTTCAGTTTTTAGCACACATATCATTGCTTAATGTTAGTTTCTTTATTATTCTAGGTGCATTATAAACACTAAATGAGATGGGCAAGATTTGTATTACTTAAAAGAGCTGTCTGACATACACAGTAGGTACAAGGAAGAAGATAAAGATTCCTTACAGATCAAAGAGATTTGCAAAAAGCCTTGCTTCCACAAAGAGCCTAACTTTATATATTGTAAAAGACACAATGATGCTTAAAGTCACTTATCATCCAAAAATTTAGGAAAGATCTGAATCCATTCTGCCTATACTTAGAGGACTTACTGAGGTTCTGAAATTAGCATATAGCTTCCTTGTGTAGTGGAGAGAAAGAGACATTTCTAGAAGGCTTTCTACAACTAAAACTTTTTTGTTTGACTGGGTTTCTTTTTTCATAACACCACTTCACATTTAGGAATTAATTATTGACTATGGTGGTTCACTATAGCATATAGATTGAAGACTTTTAGATGTATTTTCTTCTCTTCTTCAAGTTCCTACTTGGTATCATACTGAGGAACTTCATTGTGGAATTAATTTTAACATGGCGTCTAAACCTATAAAGATTATGTGAGCATTCTATATAATATATTTTTTCATTTAGAGTAACTATCCTGAGATGAGAAAGCAATTTACACTAGAAATAAGAATTAATCTCTTTCTAGTGACAAAGCAATCATAATATAGTTGTTAAC
This sequence comes from Elanoides forficatus, assembly GCA_025311575.1. Taxonomy (NCBI): domain Eukaryota; kingdom Metazoa; phylum Chordata; class Aves; order Accipitriformes; family Accipitridae; genus Elanoides; species Elanoides forficatus. The sequence continues at coordinate 2,963,726 of JAOBAS010000013.1, read as the reverse complement.
TAATGCATTCAAGAGAGAGGTGGAAGGAAACACTTTATTTCTGCATTCTTAATATTCTCAACTCTTTTGTTCTGAAGTAAGCATAAATTAAATAAAAGGGAATCAAATGCTAAAATAATCCAGTGTTAGAGTTTAAGCTATATGTGATAGATATTTAGCTTAACTCCTGCTAGGACTTGATTCAGCTGCAACAAATGCCATACAACAGGCCAAATCCTGTTATAAACTTCTAATTTTGAGTGGATTTACTTTGGATTTGCTCTCATTTAGCTGAGAAAAACCAACAGTACAGTATAACAGCATTTGTCTTCTATATGAAAGAAAGGCCATAATTATTTTGAAATTTTGTCTTAAATATTTTCATATAATAATGCACCTGTAAGGCATCAACTTCATAAATACATATTATTTTAATATTTCATATTAATGCATATATTGTAATTAATATTTGGATGAAAAAGAAAATAGAGGTCTTAATTGATGTCTGACTGGCTTTTATGTAGCCATTTCAGCCTTGCAAAGGATATGTGAAAGTCGCTATTCTGACATAGTGCAGCTTTACGTTGCCTGAGTGCATAATCTTTCCATCAGTACATACAACTACCCCAGGTAGTATAGCAATTAGTAACAAGAAATCATGAAAAACTGTATCAGGTATTCTCACCTTCATATATTGCTGTATATATTTCAGTAATATGGATAATGTTTTCTGAATGTGGATTATGGTTAAACTTCAGCAATAGTGTAAAGACTTGTGCAATATGAGCTTTTCTAGCACTTAATTCAACCGTGTTCTTAATATTATTGAAAATGGGAATTTCAGATTACTCTTGACCAGAAAGGGTGCACTTCTGTTATCCCCAGGGAAAAACCCCAATAAAGACTTCTGTTACATTGTATTTAAAATAATGTATTTTGTTATTAAAAATGAATTTACAAAGTTATTTCATGATACCTTGTAGAGCTTCCATTTTCTAGCATTTTTATGAGAGTCAACTGACGATAGGCATTATTCTTAACGATTGTGAAAGAAGTATGTGTATGATTAATTGTAACTTTTCTAAGTAACAGAAAGATAAGAAGTGTTTTAAAATAGATCTAGCTCTCCAGGTCCCTAGAAAAATAATGGAAAAAATATGTAAGAACCCAAATTCAAGCAGCCTTTAAAAATTAACTTTACTTGTATCTTTTTTCAGACTCTTCTCAGTGGTGTTTTGTGGCTCCATTTCAGAATAGAGAAAAACAAACAAATGAACAAAAACTAAAAACCCAACAGTATAGTACATTATAAAGCTTATGGCAGCAGTGATTGAAAAGTGGTGTCTGTATTCTCTCTGTGCATTGGGCAGTGAGCTTTCATTTCATACATCATTTATAACTTGCTTTCGTGACTCTACAAAGCCAGTAGAAACCTTTTAGACAATCAGATGTACGTATTTGTTCTGAATGTTAAAAACTCCCCTTTATTTTTTCATTTAAGAGTTTTCATTAAAATCCCTGGTTTTCAGATGAGAACCTTAAATAGGTTAACACAGCCTCTCTTTCTATGGCTTAAATATTTTCAGGATTAGTCATCGCCTTAAAATGTGGGTGTATATTCAGTTTTTCAGGAAGCTGAGAAAAATCCACTTTCCTTTTTTTTTAGTTTAATGCCAGATAGTGACATGCTGTTCTCTGTGGTGAAAAAAGAGGGATGGAGGAATGATGTAAAGTATTTTTTTAATGTAGACACACAAAAACAAGCTACTCTTTACAATTTTAAGACCCACTAGTCTACACTGCCACCTACACAGCAATCTAAAGAATCATTTTCTCTCCAAAAAACCTTGAAACTTTCCCCAAAGTAATCTTTTACTTGCATTTACTTTAAGTTTCTGTTCCAGGTTTTCAAATTCTCTCCTGGCTTGAACCTTGCTTAATGTGCTGGCTTACCACGTCTTTCTCTGTTGCAGCCTCGGCAGCATTAGTTACAGGTTTGTCCAGTCCTCCATAACTCTCTTGTTTCTACACATTTGTTAAATCTATTTTCCCAGCTATTATCTAACAAACCACTGTTTGTTTTTGTCTTTGGCACTCCATTCTAAGACTGGTTTACCAGCACAGATATAACCCGATCATCCCGTATAGGCTTAAATCTGCACTAGCATACTATCGGATCCAGAGCATGAGCTGGAGTATTAGAATGGCATAGCACTGAGTTGTTAGCATGATCCCCAACATTATTTTAGTTCCATCCAACCAGCAATTGCAATGCATTGGCATGACTGGGGGGTTGGCATCATCCCTAGGACCCCTTTCACAGTTGTGGTAGAAATACCATAGAAAAGAGGACTGGAAGAGACCTTAAAAGGGGATCCACTCCATCCCCTATGTCAAATCAGGATTAGTTAAGCTCAATATGAGTCAACAATGTGCCCCCGCAGCTAAAAGTGCCAATGGTATCCCGGGGTGCGTTAAGCGAAGCACAGATAACCCGTCAAAAGAAGTGATTGTCCCACTATACTCATGCCTTTCTGCAGTGAAGAGTGGCAAGATACGTACCATTTACCTTGCAAAGCCAAGGACAGGGCTCCCTGCGGGAGCTTACAGATGGGAGCTAGCAAAGTCTCTACAGAAGTCCGTTGCAGAACCAGCCGGGGATGCTTCAATAGCCAAGTCCTAGCATAACCTGTTTAGTGCCAATTTTGTTAACCTCTAGCTTCCTCATAGAAACATCCCAGTGATTCCAAGACCAACGCTGCTTTGGTAGTGATTACCTGAAGCAGCTTTAGCTGTTAGAGAGCAGCACACAGCGCAAAAGCCACATCTTTAGTAGCTGAGAAAGAACAGAAAAACTGATTTGCTATCTTGTAGAAAAAAGACTTGCAAGTATAGGGGGAAAAGCATGCTAAGTGTCTACATGTTCATAAAAGTTTGCCAAAAAAAAAAGAAAATCATGTTCTCCATGTGCAAAATAGAAAAAGAAAAATGGGATTAAATTACAGAAAAAATATAATAAAGTTCAAACATCAGATAAATGGCCATAAAAAGAAGGGTAGTGAAGCATTAGAGCAGATTCTCTGGAGAACATTTGTTACTCAACATCTTTGAGAAAAAACTAGACACACCAGTCAAGGATGACACAAAATAGTCTGTAATGAAACAGGGATAGAATAGACAGTCACCTGAGGCCATTCCCACCTTATTCTTTGGGATAAACACACATTTTTTTTGTGATCCACTGCAACTCTTTCGTCACATTCTGCATGAAATTCAATCTAGGCCGCTGTTCACCGTTTTGAATATATACACAGATGAGTATGCCTACTTAGAAGGAACATTTTATACTTCCCTCTTTTGTAGTTTATTTCAAGCCATTCCTCTAACTTGTCAACAGGGTTGCTTATTTATAATCCTGTATTCCAGACTTCTTACTAATTTGCCTACCTTACAGATAAAAGTAATTCTTTAATTCATCTTTCAGGTCCTATTTTTGTATGGTATTAGATCCAAGTACATGATCACTACAGTATTTGACACACATTGACTTCCTACGTCCTCTCAACAGGCATGTAAATTGAGAATTACCCAGCCTGAGCTGGGTGTCGCTGGTTTAACCCCTGCGTCACAGCCCGGGACTGCTGCCAGCCCTGCTCCAGCTTCAGCTCGGGGGGTAACAGAGGGGTGAGCCCCCTCCCTGTCCCTGCCTGGCAAAGCACAGACAGCCCTTTGCGTGCCTGGGGCCGGGGGCCACTGCCAGCCTGCAGCTGGCAGCTCGGGAGAAAAAAGTGCGATGTGACAGGGAAGCCTATAAATATAGCACCAAGCGGAGCCCAAGCCTGAGGAGAAAGAAAACGTCAATGTCATACTTCTCTCAGCAGAGACCGGCGGATGCTGACAAGTCGTTGTGACCCCCTGTCTCCCATCCTTCTTGAGAAGGGCTGAAGCATCAACCTTAGGACCCAGAGGGACACTGGAAGTATAATCATAACATCAGAGGAAAGGCATAGATGCTAGGAAGACTTTTAAAAAACCCCAACAATTTAACTGCATTATTAATGAGATTATGGCCTATAACATGACTTTGAGTGTAACAACATGCCTTCAAATAATTTCATCTAGTATATATCTTCCCCAGATCATAAATATTTAAATTAAATCAAGCAGGAATAACACTTCAAAATTGAAAATCTTTTTCTGGATCGCTTCCAGTATTATTACTGTGAAGCTGTGTTATTTTTTACATGCTGTTTTTCATGTTGTTGGTAGTAAGTGACAAATAAAAAAAGTCAGACATTCCTGGTTAGTATGAACAGTTGCCACTGCCTTATACATTATGGAGTCCTGAACTCTAGAAATCTGTGACCACCATTGGCCCTTTAACAGGAAAAGGTAGCTCAGGGCAGTTCAGTCTAGTGAAACATTTACTGTAAATTGATTGTTTTCCTTTCTTCTGTGTATGTGTTTAAACCTAGACGGAGGTCAGATGCTTGAATACAGTCTGGGTTGATAAAATACTGAGTAGAGAGCATAGGGTAAGGTAAAAATATTTTCTGATTTATTATATCATTGCAATATCTATCCCAGGTTTAGTTACATGCCACATGTTGCTTAAGTGCACATATTGTCCATATGCATCACTTAAGGGTGTACACGTCCTCATATACATGTACAAAGACCTCTAACTCTATTTTAAAGAAGCTGGAAGAGCCCACATAACAAATACCAGTGCATAAATGTTTCATCAAAGACCATTTCTCTTAACAAACCTTGATAGCCCTGTCTAGATGTCATAGAATCATAGAAGGCTTTAAGTTAGAAGAGCCTCTGGAAGTCGCCTAGTGCAATCTCTTGTTCAAAGCAAGGTCAAATTTGGAGTTATGCCATTTTGCTCAAGGCCAGTTGACCTTCATGCATCTCTAGAGACAGAAAATTCACTGCTTCTCTGTGAAAACTGCTCCCATGCTTGCCTACATGCGTGTTGAAAATGTTTTTTCTTAAAATCTAATTAGAATTTCCCTCACTGAAACTTCTCTCCACTGCCTCTCCTCCTCATGTTGTCCATCTCTAAGAAAAGCCTGAATCTGTTTTCTCCATACCCAGCCATTAGGTAATTAAACATGGAAATTACCTCCCCCCTGAGCGTAGTCTTCTTCAGGCTGAACAAACTCTGTTCTCTCAGCCTTGCCTCGTCCCTCTGGTGCTCCAGCCCCTTGATCATCTTGGCAGCCTTCCTTGGAGCTTTCTCCAGTCTTCCAATATCTTTCTTGTACTGCAAAGCTCCAAACTGGCCACAGAACTTTAGATTTGGTCTCACACGCTGGATAGTCAAGTAATCCCATCAATCAACCTGCCAGCTACGCTTTTATTAATGCAGCCCCATATGTGGTTTATCTTCATCCCTGCATGGGTGCATTGCTGACTCATGCTCAGCACGATGCCCACCAGGAATCTGGGTCCTTTGCTGCAAAACTGCTTTCTGCTCTGGTCAGTGCCCAACCTTTCCCATTGCTGCCTTGTTCCATCCCAGGTGCAAGACTTCTCATTTCCTTTTCCTGAACTTTATGGTGTTTCTTTCTACCCGCATCTCCAGTCAGTTGAGTTCCCTTTGAATAGCTTTCCTCCAGGATACTGACTGATTCTGTGACTAAATAAACTACTTTGCTGCCTTTACAGGAAATAACAAATTGATATTTACAATTAAAGGCCACACATGTAGTAGGTACAGATCTATACTTCATTTAAGGTCCTAATTCTAAATTTCATTAAAAATGTTGGCACATCACACACAAATGAGAAAGAAATATGCATGTAGGTCTAAAGCAAAACCATATTCAAACTCTGCTGCACTTTTGGAGCCATGAAAGTATCTTTAAAAAGTCATATCAAATATTTTAAGTTATGTGAGGTTTTTTCAGTTAATGTCTGTGATAGTGAAGAAGAATATTGTTTTGAAAGTTTTCTGCAGATATGGTGTGTATCTTCTGCACTTTGTTGGAGGTAATAAATTAGCTCTGGGATAATCTACCAATACAGCCAAGTTCATTTCAAGTTTCTATGCACTTGTTGCATACTTTATATTTCACTGAAATTTACTCTCCTAAGAATATGGCTGGCCATCAATAGCAAACATCAGTCTCATCATGTCAAACATAATGAAAAAAGCAAAATAACAACTGAAAAAGCTGATGCTAGATATTCCTATGGGTTCTACTTGTATAGAAACCACAAGTTCTTAGGGTTTAGCAAGTAAATCTGAATTTGACAGGGGTTGGGGTTTTTTTATTGTACTGTAGAATATTATCTGTCAAAATGTGGCCCATGAAAAAGAATACTACCAATATAGGCTGCTAACCTGAGAAAGTCATTCATGCTATGACATTGAATACCATGGAAAACCTACTGTTCATCACTTTTTTAATCTTCTGCTACCAAATAAAATGCAGGTGAAAATCTAAGGCTTCTTGCTGAAAAAAAGGAAGAAAATTGAAACCACATGAACTGTTTTCATTCCCTTGCAGCATGAACTGGCTAGATAAGATCTCAAAATCCAAGCAGTGCTATGATGGTGAATATACACTGATTTCAACAAAGTCTTTAAACAAAACCAGAATGATAAAAGGCTCCAGAGAAAAGCTGGTATACTCTGGACAGAACACCATATCTGTGGCGACTTTGAATTATGGTACAGAAGTTGGACTATGTTTTTCTCCACTGGAGTCACAAAAGCTGAACACTGTGTGGAACTGACTTCATCAGTGCTAATTTTAAATCTCTAAACATCAAGCATTGTAGTAAGAGTGTTTTATTTGCTCTCAGTTCTGCTGAGAACCAGTTTCTACTGAAGGCATTGGATTCTTGTGTGCAATGCCTATTACAAGGAGTCATAAACTAAGAGAAAAATAAGCCAAGTATCTGTTAAACTTTCAGGGCATTAGGTTACAGGTGATTAGTAGCCATGAACCACATCTGATATTAAATGTCTTTCACAGCTTCTCTTTTAACAGCAGTCTGGTATATGCTACAGATTATTAAACAATCAAAAAGCATTTAGTACTAATGAAGTTTCTTTATTATATAAATATCTGTTAAAAATCTTTCATTGCATGGTTATGTCTTCTTGGTGAAGGTGATGCTTTCGGTTTGCAGAAAGAGTAAATCTTCACTAATAGTCGCTATTGATTTATTACAGAAAGTTTCCAGGGACATAAACTACCAACCTCCGACATCTTTGGCACATGAAATAACAGACAAATAAGGTCTTGCAAGTATTTAAAACAAAGATCTCACAGCACCATTTAGAACCTTTGGTAGTTCTCTTTCTGTCTTTCTGTTGCTCTCCTGTTTTCTTCTGCCTTTCATAAGAGCAGAAAAAAATCTGTGATTGATGATTTTTCAAAAACTTAAAATATGAATAGAATATGTATTTTTAACAGATTATAGAGCTTCATTCAAAACACTTTCTCTCCCCCTCCTGCCCCGCTCATTTTCCTAAGCCTGAACATTTCCTAATTCTGCTCAGTTATAAAGTTTTTAAAACTACACTACCAAGTTCCTAAATTCAAAACTGGAATACATTTCAACACATCAAAAAATGTGTTTTAACAGGAAATCAAAATATTTTGCATTAATTGATGAACAGATTGTATATTGTAACACTTGCTTTCACCTCCTTTTTGTTCTCCAACAAGGATTAATAGACGTTCTAGACATGAACTTAGGTGTGTCTGTAAAGGAAATGTGTACATATTTTGGTGTAACTATACTATTGGCTGCATTTACCATCAAGAAGACTGATTAAGAAGTATAGTACTCTTCTCGTATCTTGTAGCTTCTGTAATCTGCACTATCATGAACAGATAAAAAATCAAAAGATATCTAACTCTGACAATTTATTGCTGTGCAAAGTCTATTTACTAATGATATGCAACTAGAGATCATGCTGGTTTCACAATTGCAGCCTCTGGGACAGTCTTATAAGAGATACTTAGTTGCCTAAATGGGCAGATAAGTACCTAGTAGCATTTGCAGGATCTCCTAGCCTTCATTTCAAGAGCAGTAAGGCTAATGAAAGGCTAGTGGCGTAACAAAAATGCCACCGGAGGCTTGTCTGCGTTTTTAGCTAGCTACCTACCTTCTGAAATCAAGTTCATTCTTTGCCTGTATTTCCCATCAGTGTTTTATGGCATTGTCGTTTTCTTCCAATTCTTTTCAGGCTGACTGACCAAAAATTTGGCCTTCAAGTGTACAATTGAGGACAAAGATGGAGTTCCTGCCATCATGGCCACCTGTTTGTCCAGCAACACTGTGGTTCTGTAAGTACTTGCTTAACATGTGAAAGCATCACATCCGAATCTCCTCACTGCTTGATTCAGGCAAGTAGCATATCAGCCAAAACAAGCCAAGACATCATTACTTCTGTCTTGATATTGTAGTTGGAATTTCTTTCAGTCCTCCCTCTGCCTGAGGTTTTAACATATTAAGGGGCAGGGAGGGTTGAACCCTCATCTTTAACATCCCTAGCAATCACTATAGTCTTGCAAAACTACAGTCAGTCCATGTGATATTGTCCATTGGTCCGATTAAAATTTCATAATACAATTCAAGGTAGAGTTGCTCCAACAGATGTGACTAAGAAAGAGAAGCAGGAACTCTTGCCAGTGTGCACCTTAAGAAAGGAGCCATTGCTGAAGTCCTTGCTGAAATGTACATTCAATATGAGGTAAAAGAGGAGAGTGAGAAGGATACCCCATGCAGGAATACCTAGAGGCCAGGATAATATCTTGGAAACAAATATTATTTTTTATCTAAATGAGACAAATACAGGTTTTTCAAAATTACTTTCTTCCTAGAAAAATAAATGCCTTACTGAAAGCTGTTGGCTGTTTTCAGTGGAAACATGTATGGATATGTAGGAAGGACTTCCGAGATAAAAATGAGAATATTTTTGTAAACTCAGATATGCCGGTTTTCTGGCTAAGTCATTTCCCAAGGTGAGTTGACCTTGGATGGCTTCCCGATCCCCACACAGCCACTCTCCCACTCCCTCTCCTCAACAGGAGGAGGGGAGAAAATATGGTGGAAAAGCTCATGGGTCAGGATAAAGACAGGGAGATCACCTAGCAAGTGCCATCATGGGCGAAACAGACTTGACTACGGGAAGTGCATTTTAACCTGTTGCCAACTAAAAATAGAGTAGGATGGTGAGAAACAAAACCTAAAACCTCACCTCCCTTTCTTCCCAGTCTCAACTTCACTCCTCCATTCCCAACTCCTCTGCCTCGTCCTGCTGAGCGGCGCAGGGGGATGGGGAATGGGGGTGGAGGTCTGTCCGCCATGGCCCCTCTCTGCCGCTCCTTCCTTCCTCCCTCACGCTGTTCCCTGCTCCAGCGTGGGGTCCTCCGCGGGCTGCAGT
>JAOBAS010000013.1:2938974-2949288 GCA_025311575.1 Elanoides forficatus | reverse complement strand
GCAACAGGAGTCCTTAACTTGGGGGGGGGGGGGAGACAAAAGTTTGCCTATTGGCTACAAACACTCCACCTATGCAGGTGGTGATTATGAAGGATGTGGAGAGACCTTTGATCCTAACTCTTTCTTTGAATGGGAATTCATGAAAGCACTTCATTGTATTTAAATTCTGAAGATATAAGTAACTTGATTGATCTACTCCCCTGTATAAAACAGAGCACTTCTCAAGTACTTTGCTGAATTGGGTCCTAACAGCACAGCAAATCACTAATGTCAGCACTGATGCTGGTACAACAATTGAGAATACAGATGATTCAAAAGAAGAATCACATAGTATTTATGATCGGAAGTATGTTGCTCATCACGGCTATGTTCTCTTGGTAGATTCATAAGCTGAAATAGAATGATGCTGTATTTCTCTTTTATAGGTCCTTCAAACATTAAGGAAAACTCAGTGAGGAAAGATTATTTTTACTGGATATAGTGCTGTTGATTCTGGGGCAAAATGCTCTTTTATATTGGCAGTTAAATTTAAAAAAAATGTTTTCACAGTTCTTCACATAATTCTTTTTAGACAACAGTTGCCTCATAAGACTGTGCAAATAGTAAAAAGCCATCGTAACAGACTTATACAAACCATTAATGTTTCCTTTTGCTTCAGAAAAAAGTATCAGAGAAGGAAAAAGTATTGAAGGTCAATTTTTGGTACACCCTAACTGAACCTCCTTACTTGTATGACATTACCAATTCATAAGGTACTTGAGCTATTAAAAAAAAAACAAATGAAGAAACAAAAAAATGCACCAACAACCCCAAACAGAAAAACCCCACAAATGTATGATACAGCTAGCTTGAAGGCAGGAAATCAAAAGGGTCTTGCAAACACATGAAAAAGCTGTATGCATGTCTAACAGACAGAAATGTAAAATAAACAGATCCAGGATCACATGATTTATCAGGTAATAACACATATGGAATGGTCGTATGAAAAATATTTCACCCTGAGATCCAGCAGTAATACTTGCTTTCTTACCAAAACCATTTATTCCAAAGCAAAAGATCCTATTATTGTTTGACAACTGTACGTTTGAGGTTCATACTAGATATTCAGATTTGGATAGATTTCATATTTAGCCAAGGGAGTGCTGTTTTCCCTCCATATGTTCAAAGACAGAATGACACACAGCATAAGAATATGTGAAAGAGTCCTTAGAGCAATATAAAAGTTTTCCATGGCAACAACATCTAAAAGATGATGAAACCCATGCTGTAGAGATGGTGCCTGAGGACATCCATTTTAAGATTATAACATGCTTAACCCTCATCAGTAGATGGAAACATGGCTCCTTGTGCAGTCTAATGTCAGCCAAAATTAGGAACTAGCCCAGAAGCTCATTAGCTGGGATGAATGGATATATCTCGTTTAATAATTTGAGAAATTTACTTCTTCATACTTCCCCCAGGAGGTATAGTTTTAAAATATGCATTCATCAGTGGTGAAAGACTGTTCTCACACTTGTCTAAGCATAAACAGAAAGTGTTTTCTCATCATTCAGAAAGGCTGGAATCATATAAATATACTGAGAAAATAGGAGCTCTAGAATTTTGCAGTACTATGTCAAGAATTGGCAGATAAAACTGTAGCATTGAAAAATGGTTATTCTTTAAATCAATAATAAACTTGCAAAGTGATAAATTTTATTTTTTGTTAAAATTTTTACTTCTTTAATTTAAATACTGCAGAATAAACTTAAAAGCTAGTTCCTGTAGAAAGCTGTTAGTTCTTTGTAGCAACTGGGAAGAATTTTGTGCAGGAGCTATGGTGGGTATATTCACTGTGTTCATCCCAGCTACTTCGGACTGAGAGAAGAGATGAAATCTGTGAAGAGGAATAGCTCCTTCAGGGAGATGAAGAACGTGTAAATGCAGTGTCCTTTTGGAAAAGAAGAGCTTGTCTCTCTTTCTGTAAACTATGCAGATTATAAAGATTAATATGGACATATTTTCATGTTATACAATAGATATGTTCTCTTTCCTTTACCCTTCATTCTTGATAGATTAACATCATCACTGCTTGATTACTGCAGCTAAGCATACAGGTAAAGTATCTTAATAAACCAGGAGCCTATCTATCTAGCTCAAAAAACCTGTCTTTTTGATTAGCAAGTAAATCTTATATAGGTGAGAAAAAAACCAGTGACATTTCATAGTACTGTTCTGTAAAATCTGTTTTGCTACTTAATAAAATAAGACATTGTCCATTTTAGGACAGGACGTATTTTTCATTATCTTATGAGGTTTATTTTGTTTTGCCTTATTTTGATGTCCATTCTGAAAGGTTCATATAATCCTGCTGAACTCTAGACATTCAAATGGCGGTGGTTTGAAAGCTATTTTCATGCGGAGCTACTTCAGTGAGTTACTGGTATTTGTCTTTCTGAAAGTGCAAAAACAAATTTCACCAAAAGGTGCCATGGCTTGTGCAGAAGAACAAGGCCTGAATAAGAATAAATTGCCTTTTTCTCACCATGCATATCAGGTCTAGCTAGAAAAGGTAAGAAGAAGGGGGCACAGTAGGAAGACTATACTACTTCCTCCTACTCTTTTGAGTGTTGTAGTGTATCTGTATCAGCAGCAGCATATCTGTCCACTAGGTCAGTTCCTCTTTGATGTCATGACCTGAGTTGGGCTTGGAAAGTGTTATTTGCAAAAAGAAAGAATTTAGAAGATGTGCCAGAAAGCTAATCTCATGCACGTGGCTAGAATGCCAGACATAAACCACTCCTTAAATAAGAAACCAATTTACTTTAAAAAGGTTGAGCCATCTCCGTGTCATTACCTTACCTGCAGTAACTGAAAACACGGAGCAGTAACAAACCGTGGAAGTGTGGGGCTCATCACCATGTTCTTGCTCAAGAAGCAGTCAGCATTAAAGAGCATCAGTATGATGCCCTCTACTAAGAGCAGATGTCCATTTATGATGTAGGCCTCTGAAACAAACCTAAAATTATTGCTCTAGTTCATCATATCAGTCATCCTTGAGAACCTAGAAGGCATAGTTTTGACTAAATTATTGTCCAATGATTCCCTTTTACGCCTTTCTCTTATGTCAGCTGGTTGCATCTCAAGCAATTGGCTGTTCCCTATGACAGATTTTGATGAAGAAGTTGCACTGGAGATCTTCCATTTCTTTTCAGTATATTAAAAATAATTAAAAAAAAAAAAGAAAGAATAGTTTTGCTCTGTGCTATGTGCTTCCCCAATTCCCTGTCAGCATTATAAACACATGGGGTTTCATCATTTCAAACAGCACCTGATGGAGACCTTCTTTTTGCCAGCACAACAGTGTTCCTATCTGGCATTCAACCAAGAAGATTTTTTCGTCAGCATTTTCAGCATTAATAAATAAACTAACAAAGAAGTTCCTGTGTTCTCAAAGTTAAAGATACTCAAAGAAAAAAACTTAGCTAGAAGCTCTTACAGAAATTCCTAAGCAATCCTTCCTTACACTGTTTTGCCACAGTCTGTGACCATTTTAGAAAAAAACTATCACTGTTGTTATTTTAGAAAAGGGTGACAGGAAAGAAATTCAATCAGACCTACGGGGTTAGTATGTCAGTCAGTTCCTTTTAGATTGTTAGGTGACTGGACAACCTGACGTGTCGTCACACTCGCAGCGTCGTGGCGAACGTGCAGTTGTCTCTGACGTGCTCTTCGGAAAGATGACGTGCAGTTGTGGGGGGGCCTCCAAGATTTTATTGCTGTAACGGCACCTACTGCACTGGCTCAGGAGAGGTAGCTGAATCTTTCCAACCTAGCCATACGACTGTACCATACCTCACTGGTGGAGCAGAGATACAATTATAGATATCGAGATCTGGGTACAAGGTTTAAAGAGGGCTATGTCAGAAAAAAAGTTTCTTTTTAAAAATTAGTCAATTTAAACCAAACCAAAACCTGATAAGTAGACAATATCCCTTTAAGTGGAAACAGCAGCAGTATTCAAGCACAACTATTTCATTCTAAAAGTAATAAACATGAGGAATAAGTTGTCAGGTAAGCCCACTGAAGCACATACTATAAATGAATTTAAGAGACAGCTAGAAGTTTTTATAGAGCTAGAGGGGAAATTAAAGACAGTGACAAAGCAGGAAGACTAGGCTGAACTAACACATATAAAAGACAAGTTTTCTGGTTCTTCTCTCCAGCATTTCTTTATGTTCATTACAGAGTGCATCTGATACTTGTTATTTATGTTAGAGAAGGGCAGAAAAAATGCAGTTGTTTCAAGTACATTATCCCAAAGGTCCCAGAAACTTCACCTTCACTTCACTTCTGGACAGGAAAAGTAAAAAAAAAGGATGTAAAAGTTGAGACCTTGAGTTTACCTAACTTGACATGCTGTGAAGAGGCTATGGCTGATCTTACCTCCTTTGTGCTGTATTCAGTCATATTTTGTGCATTGTTTTTGTTCTGCTGGATTGCCAGAGTCCTAGAACTGCATCAATATCTCTTCACGTTCGATCTGATCCAGCTCTCTTCGAAGTCAGGAAGACTTTTATTGCCTCACCTGTGAGCTGGATAACTTTGAGCATATGGTCCGTCCTGTACAGGGTAGAAAAACAGTAGTGCAGCTGGTTGAAATGCTTTCAACAGAATTAAAAATAGGACTTTGTTTTTAACTGATGTTGTCAATATTTTTCATTTGTCTTAGCAGTTGGGCACTGTTTTTCCTAATTTTTAGTGAAAACATGTAGCAGGAATTGTCAATGTATTTCATTTACCAGAATGAGTTATGCAAAAGGTGCAGGAATTTATGCAATTGCAATTTAAATACTGATTTCTTTTTACAAAATTTATTTTCTACACTGAAAAAGTCTAAAAATATTTCTGATCAGCGTTTGTGTTTCCATTATGAGGGGAAATGAAAAGGGAACTTTGAAAGTTAAGCTTTCTCAGTTGTTCATGTCTCAAGCAACTCTAAACCAGCTTTTTGTAACTGACAGTTTCAGGAGTTAGAATATAATAAGAAGTCCGTTCTCTTCAGGTTTTCTGCTGAAACTTGACACCTACAGTGATTTTGAGTGCTTGGGATTTATATACCCACACAAGTGACTTCTAGTGAAATGATTCACCTGTATATAGATACACAGATGGAGAACCCTGAACACATCATTCTTAATACTTTTGACATGTCTGTCTCAAGCTTGCTACCAATAAAGTACATACATAAAGATCAGAATTTATGCCTATTGGTATTTGCTCATATTTATTGTAGCACATATATTATATACAGCGGTAAATAGTCTTGGCAAAATACACAAATACTGTTTCTCTATATGCAATTAAAATTATATCTGTTGGACTGTTTTTGCTGAACACTGAATTGAAGCATTCCGCTGAACATGGAAAACAAATGAATTGATATATTGGAATGTTTATGCTTTTATAAGTAGTAAAATGATACCTTCAATTATGAACAGCAAGAAAATTAAAAAGAAAGGAAAACCTGAGCTCTTAATTTGAGTTTTTATCACCCAGATACAATAGATCTGCTTTCCTGTCTGTGGTCAAAAGCCCAAGATGGAAGAGCTGTAATAGTCATTTATAGCTGGATATTACACATCTCTAATCCTCATGGTGCTACTTGATAGCTGTCTAACAGTATTTTGATGATGCAGTATGATGCTGAAACTTAGGATAGCTTGAGATAGTGGCAAAAGGGTCTAAAATGTCAAGTGGGGATTGGCATAATTATGGGCCCTCCAAGCACTTTTGCAGATAATAAATGCACAGTGACAAGAAATGGTGAGTGGCCTTTGGAGACTGGGAAATCCAGTCACTGTAGAAAGTGTCTTCTTCAGACTGGAGGCTCGAACACAAACCAGGAACTACCAGCTGCTGCTTTAACAAGCAAAAAATAATGCTGTAACGGAGCCATTTAGATACTATTTGCTTCAAAATTATAGCAAAATTATAGGAAATTTATTGGCACATTGTCACACATTTCTTGTTCAGAGTTTAGCTTCAGGGCATATTATCCCTTTTCTGGATTTTGATCATTCTGAGTCTAGCTGACGATGACTATTTAATTTTGTGAGATCATAAATATTGACGCATTTCACCAGGAAAAGAGGCTATAGAATTATGTTTTCTCACTCAAAATTCTACTTGTTTATTATTTCATTTTTTCAGTGTACATAAATAAACACACACTTATGTATTGATAACATACCTGTTTAATAACATGCATATTTTAATCTGATTTTCAGTATATGTGCAAGACAAATACATATGTATACATTTTGCAGATGCAGTGATTTTTTTATAATTACCTACCAAAACCTTTCTAAAATAATAACAAGATGTGATTAATTTTAATATGAAAACTATTTGAAATTCAAATGTTTTCTATAATTAAAGATAGGTCATTATTAGAACTTTAATGAAGATTCAGTAGTTAAGCGGTAACCAAACAAAAAAACCAAACAAAAAACCCCATCCTTGGGATTGAATGCCAACTAAAATGTGGTAAACTGAATGTGAAATCTAAACAAGCCATAACCAATTATTCCTGATGTTTCTGATTGTTAGTGTCGCGATTTACAGGCAGCAAGATGCAAAAAACACAGGGAAAGGAGTGAGGGCCTCGGGTGCTGGAGATACGTTTATCAGATTAATTGGAACACGTGAGACAGATTTCTCATACTTAAGTCGTGGTTAAGCTAGGAGTTTTGTCTCAGCAGAAGTCCTCTCGAATCTCTGAAAAAAGAGAGAGTAACGCAGCTTGCAGTGCTGCAGTGCTACTTGTGAGAAGCTGGCAAAGAACGAGCTGAGAGGAGGTGGGAGTGGGTACCTCCCTGGTGTATCCAGGGAGTTGTTCAACTCGCTTCACATCTTCCCCAGGAGTGAGTCTGCTCCGCCGCTGGCTGTGGAGGAAGCACCAGCCGAGCGAGAGCTGCACTTTGGTGTCCAAGCTAAGGACCTTGAGGCAGCATGGTGAATCTAGGCCTCGGCAGCCGTTGCGTAAAAGTACAGCAGAATGTTTTCTAAATAGTATCTAAAACCTTCAAATATGTGGAGACTCTTTTCTTGTTGGTTTTGGTTTTTTTTTTTTTTTTTTTTTTTTTGGGTGTCTGCTTATTTGCTTTAAGCAGAATTTGAGGCTTTAGTAAATGAAATGGCCTGAGGGCTATGCTAATATCTCACTTTCTCAGAAAACTTGTGAAAAGATCTAGAATTATAGGAGGATAAATAAAGATCTTCAACAAAGACAAGACAATTTTTTAAATAAAACTCTTCTGAACATAAATAAATATATTGTGACCACGTGCTTCAGATCACAGTTGTGGGAACAGATATAATATATAGCCATATATATTTCTAATGCAGCTGTGACCTCCAAATCAGCTGGACTACCTCCCTTGAATGTTATTTCATCTCTATGCCCTCACCATTGTCCTTACATACAGGTTTCCCAAACACGAACAGACGTTCTTTTGAAATCAAGTTTTCTTCTCTACCATGTCAGATATAACGTCCCTACTG
This sequence comes from Elanoides forficatus, assembly GCA_025311575.1. Lineage (NCBI taxonomy): Eukaryota > Metazoa > Chordata > Aves > Accipitriformes > Accipitridae > Elanoides > Elanoides forficatus. The sequence continues at coordinate 2,941,743 of JAOBAS010000013.1, read as the reverse complement.
TGATTTTTTGCAGTCTGAGGTCCTGGCTGGGAACCCAGGCTGTTGATAGGTGTAAAGTCCAGTAATCATTTCAGTATGTCCTTACCTACAATGAATCATTCAGACTTCAGCAATTTAACTATACAGTTAATTTGAGCTGCTATATATTTTTGCTTGCATACATTTTTTCTTTTTTAAACTCTGGAAGTAGTTCCGTTTTCACCTTCTTTTGTTTTAAACTAGGACTACCAAATATGAGCAAAATTAAAATTGCACAGTCATTTAGAGCATAATTAGTAACTTGTTACGTTTACTGGTGGATTCTTTTCTGCACACTCTCATTTCAAGTCCCATGTTTGTGATCGTTTGCAATCCTTTTCCAAATAATTTAAAATGTAGAGTGAAACAAAGGTAATAGAAATTCTGAATATGTGAAAATACACTGCTGACATTGAATTAACTTGACATAGCAGTGCTTAAACTTTAGGTACTCACTGTGGACATAAATGATTGTCTCTTTCAATTAGGAGATACACCTTATTAACATCTTGTAAGTATTTTACTTAAAATTTGATTTGATAGTAAGTGAGATGAATGTAGCAAGTCAAGCAAACAATAACAGGTCGTTAAAGTAAGAAATAATATTTACTTATATTTACACTCTGATATATCTAAATGAATATTCATGGTCTAAAAAAATGTAATATCAAGTTAATAATAAATTAGGGAAAGAAGGAAAATTGTATGTAGAAGTCATATGAAGCCTCTCCTGGAAGAGGTCATGCTTCATGGTGTTGTCAGATATAATTTTTGTTATGGGCATAAGGTCTGTGATACCCACTTACATAATTCTTTGCTAGCAAATAAAATTGCCAGCTTGAATATCAATCACTTCAAACAATGTGACTAAGAGTTGCTCCTAGAGTGCCTATATAGAGAGGTGTTCCCTCTTCCAGCCCTGGGAAAGATCACCTCAACGAAGCAACAATGAAGGGGGAAAAAAATAGAGGATTTCCTAGAAGCTCCCCTCTTTTGCTCCATTTGTTTTCATTATCCAGTCCCATGTAGATTTTTATCAGGGAATAGTATGTGTGTGGAAAAAAATAGCTTTCCAGAGCACTGTTGTCCTTTGTCTCCAGCACAGCTGCGTTTGAATCTTCATTTCATATGCAGAAAAAAAGAAGAAGAAACAGCAACAACAGAACTAGAGCACATTCATCTGGAGAAAAGCAATTTAGCAGTCACTTCATTAACGGGACCCACCATGAGAGTGGTACTTCTTTTATGTACCTCTGGCCATCTAACAGTTAAATGTCAGGCCACAGTTAGGTCTCTGCTTTCCTTCCCAGTTTGAAGAGAAACAGACACCTGCGGTGATGATTCACTTTATCTGCATCAGGGTCTGAGACAGGGAGAATAAATCTCTCTCTGCAGGTGCTTTTCTGTAACCATTTGTTAGGGAGAGACCCTGAAGACTGACTGGTCTGCGGGTGCTAGAGCAGTAACCAGTCCTCTAATCCCAAAGGTCTAAATCACATCAGATGTCTAATTTTACCAGGGAAAATTAGATTAGATAAATTTCACCCTAAATTAACACTTCCCAGTGGAAAAACCCCCAAGGAAATCTCTTTGAAAAAGAAGCCTTAGATTCCTCAATGCTGCTCATATTTTTTTGAAAAATAAATCCTAAACATTAATATAAACATAGACACAAGGTGCTGGGGTCAAGTCTACGAAAATTTTTGAAGCAACATTCAAGCAACCTGTATGTATTAATACGTGCACTCTCTTTCACACAGCTGGAATTGAATACTTTATGATTCTTAGTGCAAGGAGATTCTCAACACTTAAGGTTAACTCAAACCAACGCAAGAGCCATTGCTTTGAAGTATCACAAAGCAGCTTAGTGTTATCACGTAGAGGTATAATGATTCTCTCCATGAAATATGATGAGAAGTGAATCTTGCTCCTTACACGTGCCTTCCTTTCTGCTTTGTGTCTGTTCACAGTAGTTTTAACACGTATGTCAAGCCAGTAAGGTAATGAAGTAATAACAGCTTCACACATACTGACAGCCACCGGGAAGTTATATAAGGTAGTGAAAACAGGACTTTATTCACTCACCAAAACTACTTTAAAGGAATGTTAATTATTATTACACTATTTCTTTTTTTGCCTAAGGGATAAAAGAGATGAGATGTTGCTCTGTAACAATCTACAGTTTTAGGTCAGTTTAAAAAGGCTTTTTAAAAGGACTATGTTGTGTAAGTATATTTTTTTTGTGCTCACGATACCTGAGATTTTTGTACTTTGTATGACTTTAAATGTACTTTCCAGTTACATTCAGTTTTCAAAGGTAATTTTTGGAGCACCAGTTTGAATATCTTTTTTTTTATTATTATTTAATCTTCCCTCAAAGATCCTGTACACAAATTCTTCTTTACAGAGCCTCTTGTGTCAAATAGATGTCAGGTAAATTTGATTTGCATTGGATTATCATGTTTATACTCGACTTCCTGCAATACCTCCATATCTTTCTGTGGTGGGTTGGCCCTGGCTGGACGCCAGGTGCCCACCAAAGCCGATCGATCACTGCCCTCCTCAGCTGGACAGCGGGGAGAAAATATAACAAAGGGCTCATGGGGCCAGGTAAGGACAGGGAGAGATCCCTCAACCAATTGCCATCACGGGCAAAACAGACTCGACTCAGGGAAAATTAATTTAATTTTTTTATCAATCAAATCAGAGTAGGGTAATGAGAAATAAAACCAAATCTTAAAACATCTTCCC
>JAOBAS010000013.1:2878317-2938874 GCA_025311575.1 Elanoides forficatus | reverse complement strand
GGGGGCTGTTTGTGTTTTGTTTTGCTGTGTATTTGTTGTTTTTTTTTTTTTCCCCTGGAGAACACTGTCCCAGCTTCTCCAGAAAAAAGGCCCGTTTCTGGTGGGCTCCTACATAAAGCAGAACAAATCTTCCTGCTAGATGAGCTGTGTTGACCAGAGAGAAGAGCAAGACAAGAGCTAAAGGAATTTGACAAAAAAGCAAGATATTAAAATTAACCAGGACACAGGTTATAGAAAAAATTATTAAATTGTTTGTAGATCTAAGGTGTTTAGCAAGTGCCGCATTTACAGGATAGAACAGCTTTCCTGGTGAGAAGGACTCTGTAAACTGTGTGTATGGCGGATTTATTATTTTGGTGCATAAAGTAAAATTGTTACGGCAGTCTGACAGATTACTATAACATGTAGACAAAACAACTAATGGCAACCGTGGTATAGATTAAGAGGGGAATAAAGTTGTATCTGTGCTTGATAATGGTGTAATACCTGAAGGATGAACTTGGATGTTCTATGCACTGTGTGATGCGAGCAGTTACGTGGAAAAGATCCTTCTTAATTTCCAGTCTACACTTTAATCATATTCATGTCTAGAAAAAAATTCTAATTACCTAGAATCCACAGAATGCTTTATTTTGATAATAAGCAAAAGTATTGCTCTGAAATAGCTCATCATCTTCTTGAAATCATTAACCAACAAGTCGTTCTTTTCCTCTTCCTTTTCTCATTTGGGTGTTATTTAGCATCTAAAACCGGCATTGCAGCAATATTTGAATCTTGTTCAACATTCCATAACTGAAATTATTCAACCACAGAATTATTGGCACAATTCAAAACATTTGCAGCTGAATACAATCTGTTGCTGACTACACAATAGAAATCATGGTTGTCAGTTTTGTAACATCATTGCATTCCAGGTAGGCAATTCTTAGAAAACATTATTGCAACAAACTCAAAAAGATTATTTTCCACTATATATACATTATAAGCACTAGTGCCATTAATTCTTTGGCATTGTATCCACTGATAATTCACTCGTCCATATTGAAACCATATAGACAGAGCTTTAGAGGTAGGTTATCCACCCACTTTAATCAGAGTTTGCTGGCAGTTAATTTACAGGGTACAGATGCGGCACATGGATTCTGGCAAATCCAACATGCCCTATACAAAGCACTTCTCTTTAAATAAGTGCACTTATTTATTTTGAGTACACTTGAAAAAGATGAATATGAATGACATTCAGATGCCTTAAGCATACATTTATTTTGCAATTTAAAATTCTATTTAGTAAGATAAAAATAAAATCTTATGAGATCTTGTATCACAAACACATCCACCATACTTAAAGCATGACTGCTGTTGATTTTCCAATTATAGACTAGGAATATTGTAGAAGGAAAATAAAATTGTTGAAAAGAAAAGCACATATAGAAATGTTTTGATACTTTGTAGGGAAAAAAACCCCATGCTAATAAGAGAAATGACAGAGAAATTGATATTTTGATATTACATATCACCAAATAGGACTCAAATAGCATTTTTCATCTAGGCTACTCCTGAAACATACACTCTTTTGTTGTAAATATACAATTATTTTATACCTATCAAACCCATGCAGCTGAATAAAAAAAAAAAAAGCAGCATAAAAGAGAGAGAGTGAGAACTTGGTTTAGTCTAACAATGAATACAAATGAAACATTTAAAGAAGACTGCTCTTTTTTTTCTCAGTGAGAAATGATCTTTCCATAGATTGTTTTGCTTCAATTGTATTGAATACTAATGTTTTACCTTCAGTGGAATTCTCTAAAAGTCCAGATCCAACTTAAAATTTTAGTTGATATTTATTTGAAAAGTCTATTTAGCTCAAGTTCTCTACTTTCGTCTTTTCTTTTCACAGATGAATACCTAAATATAGGCAGGATTTCCAAACTATCACAAAACATTACAATGACAGAAATTCTGGTGACAATGAAGAAATGGGGAGTTGTTTCGTATGTGTCTAGCAGCAATCATCATGTAAGATTTTAGAAGACATGAAATAATTCAATATCATACTACCTGTATAAAAACCAAGTATAATGATATTGCAGTTGTCAATAGTAAGGTACTCTTCATTTTTCAGCTATAATATACTACGCATTAATGACATTTTGGGGACCTAGCTGTATATAAAGATGCTGATTTTCAGATTGAACTAATACTTTTTCCTGATCAATCCATGATTCCAGTGATTCATTTCCAATTGCCTATCTATCACCTAGTGGTTTGTTGTCTCTCCATCTAAAAGAAAGTCTAATACAAATCACACTTGTATTTCTTCCTGTACATATGCTCTTACTAATACTGCAAAAACCAGAAAACACTATTAACACGCTTTTTACTATTTTTTAGTTACCATTGAAATGGTTTTTCTGTCACTTTTCTTTATATTTAATTAATGTTATTTAATTTCCCAGAGTCAATAAAGGAATATTATAGCTATGACATGTTAGAACGCTACTATGACATATAACCATGAAACCAGACTATGTCTACACACAGAACTGGGAGAACTTCCCAGGTCTGAGTAAACATTCTGACCATAGGACCACAGAATAATTCAAGTGGAAAGGGACCACAGGAGGTCTTTAGTCCAACCTCCTGCTCCAAACAGGGTCAGCTATGGGGCCAGACCAGGTTGCTCAGGACTTTATCCAATTGGATCTAGAAAACCTCCAGGGATGGATACTGCACAGTATCCTTGGGCAACGTCCAGAGATGGACGTTGGAACTCTCATGTTGGAACATACTCATGGGAAAAAAGGTTTTCTTTGTACCCAGTCTGAACAGCTCCTGTTTCATTTTAAGCCTGTTCTCTTGTCCTCCTGCCATGTTCTGCTGTGAAGAGCCCATCTCCCCCTCCCCATAGACACTGGGTGTTGCTCTAACGTCCCCCCGAAGCCATTTCTTCTGCAGGCTGAACAAGCTCAGCTCCCTCAGTATCTCCTCACAGGGCAAGCGCTCCAATGCACAAGCATCCTGGTGGCCTCTGCTAAACTCAGTCCAGCGTATCAATGTCCTCTGTGTATTGGGGAAGATAAAATACTTCCAATTGTGTCGGAAACAGTACTCTAGATGTGGTCTATCGAGTGCTGCGCGGACAGGGATAATCCCTTCTCTTAATCTACGGGCCATGCTCTGTGAGTAAAACCCAGGATGCTTTTGGTCTACTTAACAGGTTTGGGTTTTTTTTGTCTCCTTAACAGTTTAACATCTTTCTGCTGTTTTCCATGTAGGCAAGCTAAGGTGGGGGTAGCTATCTCATCTCCTACCAAACTCTGACAGCTGTACTTGATCAAAGGATGGCTGGAGCCTTTGTTCTGGCTGACCCCTGATTAGGGAGGGTCAAGCACCCTTTTAGCCCACTCTAGGGAGATGCCTATGTAACAGCCAAGTCCAGAGCATGGCCCTTAGAGCTTGTTAAGGGATATAGCAGTTTGTGGGGCAGGGCATGAAGAAGAGGGGGTTAGGAAGCTTGCTCCTTCAAGCATATGTTTTCCTAGAGATGGTGGTTACAGGGCACAGTCTCCAGGAGCTGCTGGAAACACTGTCCCTTTGCTGTTTAACTCATGCACCCAGGTGGAGCTTCAGGAGGAGGATGCAACTCTGCACGTCTCGGGCTGCGGGTTGTGCCTCGAGCCTCTTGCTTAGGGCATGTGGTCTAGCACGCAGGAGGTATGGAGCTGTGCTGCTAAGTGAAAGATCTGCAGGAAGAGTTCAGGAGACTATTCAGCATCAGAAGGGACGAGAAAGAGGTTGGCAGGGTCTTTGCTGAGAAGAAGTGTCTTCAAGAGCCTGAACCTTCAGTTACAGAGGGGCGGAAAGAGCCTGTGCCTATGGAGTCAGAAAATGGAAATTCCCATCATGGTGAAGGCTGGAAACCAGGAGGAAGTCATCTCACGCCCCGCTTTGTGACTTGCAGTTACCAAATGGGTTCACTGCCCCCATAGCTGATGAGGAGCTGGGAGCTTTGTCAAATGGAGCGTCTCTGGTTGCTGCGTGTGAGCTGCTCGGAACCATCAAAATGAAGCGGTGAGTAACTGGTGGGAGACTCCCATCTGCTGACCCGATTCCTCATCTAGGGAGGCCTGCTGTTTGTCAGGGGCTCATACTCAGGAGGTTGTGGAGCGGCTACCAAGGCTTATTGAACCTTCTGCCAATTACCATTTGCTGCTCTTCCAGGCACCCATGATTCTCTAAGGTACCCAAGGGTAACCTGGGAAGTATCAAGTGTGAATACAGGGCTCTGGGGCAGTGGTCAAGGATACGGGGGGCTCGGATGTTCTTCTTCCTGCTGATGAGGTGGAAGGGTCTGAGGAGGACTTAATGGATCCTGCAATTTAGCAACTGCTTTCATAGCTGATGCTTGCAACAGTGTTTTGGCTTCTACAACCAGGGGAATCTCTTGGAGGGTCCACAGCTGCTTGGTAGAGATGGGATCCATTCGACAGCGTAGGGCAAAAGTATCTTTGTCAACAGGCTGATCATGCTGGTGGGGAGAGCTCTGAACTAGAAATGATGGCAGAGGCAGTGACTCCTCAAGGAACAAGGAAGGAAGCTAGGGATAGGGTGGGCAAAGGTGATGGAAACAGAAGGGGCGTAGCAATCAATGAAACGGAGCTGAAGTGGAATGTTTTTAGTGTAGGCATGGAAGGAAGGAAGTGTCGGCAGAATGACATTATGGGGAAAGCTCTTAAGCCTGTATTGGGGATCTGGCACACTGGAATGCTCCTCTGGAATGCCTCTACAATAAAGTACACTGCTTGGGGAAACAAACAGTAGTTACAAGTTTGTAGGTACCGGGCTATGACCTCAGTGCGATCAAGGAGTCATACTGGGATAGCTCACGTGGCTGGAGTGCTGGGATAGAGGGATACAGCCTTTTTAGGAAGGACAGGCTGGGAAGGTGAGGAGAGGGTGTTGCCCTTTATGTGAGAGCAGTTGGGATGCATGGAGCTCTAGGCCAGGAATCAGTCAAGAGCTTGTGGGTCAAGATTAGTGGGTAAACCAACATGGGTGCCTCTGTTAGTGGATATCCGCTATATATTTTGTGGTGAGTTAGCCTTGGCTGGCCCATCCAACTGCTTTCTCAATCCCACCATGCCCTCAGTGGGATGGCGGAAAAAATAGGAAGAACAGGAACACTCATGGCTTGAGGTAAAGACAGGGAGATTGATCATCAACTACTGTTATGGGCAAAACTGACTGGACTTGGAGAAAATTAACTTAACTTATTACTGATTAAATCTTTTTAACTGCTGATTTGGGTAATAGGAAACAAAGACAAACACTAAACCAATACTTTTCCTCTCTCCTTTCCCAGAGTCCTTGTAAATCATTCCTTTCTGACTCCTCATACCTCTGCTGCCCAAAGCTGGCCCCTGAGCACTCCCATTCCAGGATGGCTACAAGACAATGCTGAAGCTGTTTCTTGTTTCTTATCTCATCACCAAGGGAAACTTCACTGCCTTGCAAGGACTCTGTTCTGCCTCTGGCTTTCCTGCTTCCAGCCAGTTTAACCCCTTTTGCGGCTAGGCCTCCTTGCCCTCCATGCCAGGCCATTCCTTGGTCACAAATCACCACTGCTGAGCAGTTACAATTAGAATTTCCCCTTCTCTTTTCTTCCCATCCCTATGTAGCACAGGGGGAATGGGGGTTGTGGTGGTACAGTGAGTACATAGCAGTTTCTCTTTGCCTCTCCTTTCTCATGCTTTTCCCATGCTCTGGTATGGTACCTCCACAGGCTGCAGTCCTTCAGGAATATCCATCTGTTCCACTGTGGGCTCTTCCACAAGCTGCAGTCCTATCAGGAAAATCTTCTCCAACATGGTTTCTCTATGGGTGGCAGTTCCTTGAGGAACAGTCATCTGTTCAGTCATGGACTCCTTGGGCTGCAGAGAATATCGGTTCTGCCATAGAGTTCCTCCTTCTCCTGACATTGGTATTCCCTCTGTTTCTCACTTTTTGTTTACTCTTCCTCTCTCTCCAGCATGATCTGCCCTTTCCTTCCAGAAAGCATTTCCAAACACACAAAGTACAAGGAGGTGATTAGGAGTAGTTGGCATGGATTTACAAAGGGGAAGTAATGCTTGAACAATCTGATAGTTGTCTATGATGAGGTTACTCTCTTGGTAGATGAGGGGAGAGCAGCAGGTGTTGCTTACGCTGGTTTTAGTAAAGCCATCATCATGTACAAGCTGACAAAGAAGAGGTTAGATAAGTGGACAGTAAAGCATATTGAAAACCTTCTGAGCAGCTGGGCCCAGGGGGTTGTGGTCAGTGACACAAAGTTCATCTGGAGGCAAGTCACTAGTGGTGTACCCCAAGGTTCAATACTACGGCCAGTACCGTCCAACATCTTTATAAATGACCTAGCTCCTGGTACAGAGTGTACCCTCAGCAAGTTCCCGGATCGTATAAAACTGTGAGAAGTGGCTGGTGTACCACACGAGTGTGCCGTCATTCTGAGGGATGTCGTCAGGCTGGAGAACTGAGCCATGGGGAATCTCACGAAGCTCGACAAGAGGAAGTGCCAAGTCCTGTGTCTGTGGAAGAATAAGTACCAGTACATGCTGGGTGCTGAAGAGCTGGAAAGCAGATCTGGAGAGAAAGACCTTGGGGTCCTGGTGGGAAATAAACTAACCAAAAGCAATCAATACATCCTCATGTCAAAAAAGGCCACCAGTAGCCTGGACGTGTTAGCATGTTGAGAGGGTCGATCCCTCCTTGCTACTCAGAACCAGTGAGGCAGCATCTCAAGTGCTGTATCCAGTTCTGGGCTCCCCAGTCCAAGAAAGGTATGGATTTACTGGAGCAGGGCCACAAAGATGATGAAGGTACTTGTACATCTCTCATATGAGGAGAAGCTGAGAAAGCTGGGATTTCTCAGCCTGGAAAAGAGAAGGCTCGGGTGGGATCTTACCAATGGGTATGAACACCTGCTTGGGAGGGAATGAAAATGAGGGAACCAGATTCTTTTCATTTATAACCACTGACAGAACAAGAGGCAGTGGGCTCAAATTAAAACACAAACTCCATCTGACCATGGGAAAACATTTATTTATTTTTTAATTATGCTCTGAGAGTGATTAAACGCTGGAACAGGCTGTCCAGACAGGTTGTGGGGGTCTCTATCTGTGGAGATATTAAAAATCCGGCTGGATGTGGTCCTGGGCATTCTGCTGCAGCTGATCCTGCTTGAGCAGGGGTTGTACTAAACGACCTCAAGAGGTCTTTGCAACCTAAATGATTCTGTGAAGTCAAAAGAAGAAATGTAGACATATTTTTTTTCTGTTCTGATGAGTCCTGGTTTTCTTTGGAACAAAATCAGTATGTGAATACAGAAAGAAGCCAGTGAAATCTAATAAAACCCTTGTCTATTGAGAGGGATTAGGGTGAGCTGTGTAACGTTTGTCTTGTAGCTAAATATTCCCAAATGACTCTAAGTACAATCTCCAAAAAGAAGGGCAAAATACTACTTGTAAGAGAAATAGGAAAGCACCAGGAGTTATTGAGATTCTTTAAACTCAGTTTTAACTCTTTCAGTGAACTACTTCTCAAGTCTTAATGTAAACAGGCCAGAAATAGGGAAAAAGAGAAATGGTATGACCAAACCTAAGAATTTGCCTTTATTTCACTTAATGTAGCAGAGAAGAGAAAACGGAATCAGCTCAGGTTGTATTCATGTAGATGTTCGTATAAATGTATCTTGGCATCTTACCGCTCTTCTGAAGCCAGACCTGTCCCCCTTATTCTTAAAAAGAACAGAGAATGGGTAGTGAAATAATAGGATTTGAAGATTGCTCATGGGGTGATGAAATTTATGAAATACAACTGCAAATGATACTGCTTAAAAGCACTTTCTTCTTCTGTGTGTCTAGGTATGATGTGTTACCTTCTTATAGGCAATAATTGAGCACATGTGAAACAAATAATTTATTATTAGCTGAATTAAAATCTTAACAACTCAATGAAAACACAAGAGTTATTAGCAGCCCAGCCACAGCAGTGCTATGAGATTTTGTAGTACAATTGCTATTACAATTAACAGGGAGCTGCCCCTTTTCTCCGAGGTTATGCTTCCCCTTCCCGCATCCTTCTGGATCTAAGGGTGACAGCACTGGTCCTCGGACAGGGAGGTGGGATTGGCCCATGGAGCTGCCAGCATCCTGCCCTCTGCACTGGGAGGGCTGTGATGGTGGGGGAACCTTTCCTTCTGCTTTTGGCTGGGCTTGGCTTTAGTTTTATAAATTTTCTCATATTTAGTGGGTTACAGAAAAAAGATATAGGAGTTTAACTACATTAAATGTATACATGTGTCTACATACTGCTAATCCTTTGGTTTTCTGTCAACTGGAATCTAGGTAATGATTCACAGCTATGTTCTCATAGAAAACAAACAATGCAATCGACCCAAAATAAATTGTTTTTTCTCTCTTCCTTTACACTTCATTCCAAACTTTTATTTAATAACTCAAAGCCAAAATACATATCCTTTACCTTACCTGATTACAGGGCAGAATATGCTTTACCCTTCCTTTCATTGCATGCAGTCTAATAGCTCTTTAGTTTCCAATGATCACACCACTTAAAGTGGTTTGTGCAAAATAAATTAGCATTACAAACACCTTTAGTTTCCCCTGACTGAATAAACCAAATTTGGTCACAAAACTGGAATGATAGAATTAAGTCACTTGCCTGGAATATTTTTGGTAACAAAGACATGAGTTAAAAAGACGTTTCTCTCCGTTTAGATATCTGTTGATGCAGTATAAACATTATTCCAATACATCCTGTTATTGCTTCAAACAGGAGTTTATTGTAGAGATCATTAAATCTTTGGTCTACATATCTAAGTTCAGAAAACATGTTTGATGAATCTAAGACCTAGTGAAAGTATGTAGAAAGTTATATGAATGACCCAAAGATGTGTAAAAGAAAAAGATTTTAAAACAGAGCTTTATCAAACCAATACACTGTAAAGCCTGAAAAGTATGCTGGGCAGTTGATATAGTTGGGAATGTCATAAGGAAAAAAAAATGATAGACGAAAAAAATGGAATAATAGAATGATACGGTATGGAAGCTAGAGCTGTTTAAAGGCTTGGGAATGGTTTAAAGCTTAACTGAAAAATACATTTTCTCTCATCCTCAAAATTTTGACAGGTAGGAAATTCCCATTTAGGTAGGACTTCCCTTTCTACTTGGGAGGACTCAAAGATGTCTGTGGGAAGAATAGATCAGCTATAAGCCAATCAAACAAAATAATGTTTTGAATGATTTTATAGTTGATAACAAAAATCTGCTCTGCTTAAATTTAAAACAAAGGTTTATGTTTATATTTAAATTCTCTTGGCATTCAGATGTCCCCAGAGACGGTTCCAACATAGACTTCTCATTTCTAGTTTTTAAATATTAGCCAATTAGACATAGACAAGCCTGTATGACCAAATGGGATGTATCCAAGGGTACCGGGTGAGCCGGCTGATGTTGCTGAGGGGTCAACCTTTATCATTTTCAAAAATTAATGGAAATCAGGGAAGTTTTCTGATAACTGGAAAAAGGCAAACATCACATCCATCTTCCAGATGGAAGATCCAGGTAAAGTTCTCACCTCCGTCCCTGGGAATGTTATGGAACAAATCCTATCAGAAGCTATTTCTAAACATAGGAAAGACAACAAGGTAACTGGAAGCAACTAACACGTATTTACCGAGCGTGACTCATACCTGGCCAACATAACTGCTTTCCGTGACAAAGTGATTATTGCTGTGAACAGGGAAAGAGCGGTGGGTTCTTCATACCTTGACATTAGGAAGGTCGAAAGTCTTTGACACAGTCCGTCATAGTTTCCTTAGCACTGAACTTTTGAGATATGGGATGAATATGTGGACAGCAAGGTGCATGGAAAGTTGGCTGGACTGCTGGACTCGAAGCCCTGTGACTAGTGGTGGAAAGTCCAGTTTCTGGACAGCAGGTAGTGGGGTCCTTTAGGAATCAGTACTGGAACCAAGACATCTTTGTGTCTTTATTAACAACCTGGATGTGGGACAGAGTGTGCTCTCCGCAAATTTGCAGACAACCCCAAAGAGTGGGAAGAGCACTTACCTATTAGAGGGCAGGGCTGTTACTGAGAGGGACCTGGACAGAAATGGGCTAACAGGAACCTCAGGAAGTTCAATAAAAGCAAATGCAGAAATCTGCACTAGGGGAGGAATAAGCCCATGTACTAGTACATGATGGGGGTCGACGAGCTGGAAAGCAGCTTTGAGGAAGCTGGTAGACACTAAACAGGTCTTGAACCAGCAGCGCATCCTTGCAGCAGAGGCCCATTGCCTTGTGGGCTGTACAAACAAGACCGCAGCCAGCAGATTGAGAGAGGTGATCCTTGTCCTCTCTTCAGCACTGGCGAGACCATGACTACAGTGCTCTGTTTTGGGCTCCCCATTAGAAGAGGACGTGGACGTCCTGGAGTTAGTCCAGCACGGGGCACCACGATTGCCGCGGGGCTGGTGCACATGACAGACGAGGGGAAGCTGAGAGACCTGGGTTGATTCAGCCTGGAGAAAAGAAGGCTGAAGGAGACCTTATGGCTGTCTGCAACTGCCTGATCAGAGGATACAGAGAACATGGAGCCAGACACCTCTTGGAAGTGCCTGGTAATAGGGTGAGAGGCAAAGGACGCAAGTTAGAACGTGGGAAATTCTGATTAGATATTGGAAATGTTTTTAGCATGCGGATGGTGAAACCCTGGAGCAGGTTGCCCAGAGAGGAGTGGAGTGTTGATCCCTGGAGGTATTCAACTAAGCCTTGACTGGACACAGCTCTGCACAACCTGGCTTTGAGCAGGATGTTGGACTAGATTACAAGAGGTCCCTTCTGGCCAGAATATTTTTTTTATTCTGTGATTCCATGATATTTTTTTGCTTGTTGAACATGGTAGTTGTTTCACTGCTTCGACTGAAATACTCTGAGTGGCAAGGAAATCCAAGTCTATTTCCCCAACTCAACTATCTGGACTTCATTTATTTTAACAGCTCTAGTGAGTAATAGCAGATTCTCTTTAAATTCTAGGTAAGTCTCATTTTAGACAAAACCAGCGCCACAAAATATGGGTTAGAACACGTATACTTCAAGATGGTTTACAAATTTTCATTTAAGGTTAAATAGGCTGATGAAGCAACATTGAAACAAAACTCAGAACTTTACCATCTTAGGGACAATGCTATCTTACTAGGCTGCAAAAACAGACTTTTTTTTTTGTTTCTTGCCTTATGACTTTTTTTTTTTAAATTTTCTATTGCCAATTTAGGAGGAAGGATGGAGAGAAAAAAAATCCAGAGTTTTTTACAGTCTGGTAGCTAAAGCATTTTCCAGCTAACTGGGCAATATGAGTATCAACTCTTGTAGACAGAGGACCTTGATCTCCTGTAGTCTAGAGAAGTGATCTGCGAAACGCTTATTCTCTCTGTATGTTTTTTGTAGTCCAGACAAAGGCCTACAATTAAAATAAAAACCAAAATATACAGGAAGGAGAAAATATGAGTTTATTTGAAATCTCTGTGTTAATTGCTTTTGTAAGGTTGGAAAGTGTGTGAACAGAAGGACTTACGAATGCTAGACAAAGGGACTGAATGCCTGTCATTTTAGCAAAATCTTTGCTCTTAATAATTCATGTATCCTGATTTCACTGCCAGCATTTAAAGCTGAAATAGAGGCTAGAAAGCATTAAAGCTTGAGTTTTGAAAGGCATGGGATGCAGATATTTAATGAGGCTCATATCAAATGATATAGGATATTTTATCACTGGCATGAGAAGACGTTAAAAACAAAAATATCTTACTCCTCTGTGAATTAATATTCTGGTTTTGCTCATCAATAATTCATCTAGTTCTTATGGCTACTACACAGTGTGAGCTCTGTGTCCTAGATCTGAACAAAGTAGAATTTCTGCCCCAATTTTGACAAAGAGTTGTATCATTTCTAGACAAAAAAAATCTTCAGAAACATATAGAAGCTGTAACTGGGAGGAGTCCCATTCCATTTTTTATTTTTATTTTGTTTTGTTTTGTTTTACAAAGCACCAATGTCTGGAGGTGTGCTGCATTCTGACACTTTGGCTTTAACTGTAGCACATTTAGGAAGTGTTGCAATAATACTTGGAAAAAGGCATATCTTTTATAAGTCAGATCAAATATACCACTATTTCAGGCAGTTTGGGTTCTGATTGCATTCCTTGCTCTCATGGAATCAGATGGCTGAGAGAGTCAGCTGTTCAGACCTTAGGGGAGGAGAATCAAAACCGAGACCCTGCATAACCTTGCGACTCATAGCAGAAGAACTGGGCAAAAATATACACAGTGGTCTGAACACTGATAGCACATCAGCATGTAACTCTCAGGCAATGAAGTACCAATCTGTTGGTTGACAGGGCAACGTAGGCACACAAGTTAGTATTGAACGTGACTGCAGACAGGTGAGTTAACAGGCCATATGCTCCTGGAAATTAGGGAGTAAAGTTGAAAGGAAGTCTAAAGTTTATTCTCCCTTTTGAGTAAGTTAACAGCTTTCAGATATGATGTATATCATTGGAAGGACTTTTTTTTTTTTTTTCTTTTAACCTAAACTCTTTGTCAGAAAATTTAATCTAGATTCATTCCACTTAGCTTTTGGCACCTTCCCGAGGAGCCTAACCTAGGCACAAAAATGGCATAAGCTATTTCTGTACTTAACAGAATGACACCTCAAGAGAGAAATTCAAATGAGCGAAGATCTGAATCATGCTGTGGAGAGCCTACTTCTCTCCAACAAGTATAGAGGGAGCCTTGAGTGCCTATGCTCCTAACACAAATATCTCAGTTTGAAGCCTAAAGTGAGGTTGAATAAATCCAGATTTTGTGCTGTTTTAAGCAAATGGAGGCTCAAAACCCTTCAGACCCATGGCAAGTTAATTAGGAAGGTACTGACAGGGTTGCATAAAAGCATAAGCACTGTATCTGCCTGTTTAGTTCTGTCTTTCTGGGGCTACACACACACACACACAAAGAGTTTCATCTTTTGTTTGCAAAAAGTAAACTAAAAGTATAAATCTGTCCACAACCCCTGCAAAGAAAATAAATTGACAATGTGGTCTAACAAAGAATAAAGCAATGTTTCCCTGAGCAGGCAACCAGAGGAAAAATCTCTTCCTCAAAGATATGAACTGCTATAAGGGAATTTTTTAACCACTTCTACCAGGCTAGAAGATGTGGATATCAAAGAACAAAAGATCCCACATTGGCTGGCTGGTTGCATTGATTGATTTATCTGTTCACAGCAGTGCTTAGGCAGCTCTAAAGATCAGCTGTACCTATCTCTCATATTACCTGCCTGAAAGTTAACCTCCGGAGAGTGATTCAGCTCATTCTGAAGTAGTCTCCTAGTACAACCTTCCCTCACTGTACCACGCTTTTTTCCAGGCATATTTCGCTGTGCACAAAGAGACTCTGAGAGCAAGATGCACATTCTCATGAGCACCCAGAAGCTATTTACTGGCTAATAGATATAGCTGAGAGCTAGGACTTGCAGGATGCTGGGCTAAGCATTGATATTCTCACTATCCCAGCCTACTGCTAACTCAGCTCTCAGTCATCTGGTGAAGAGTTGGCTTCCATTGCTCCTTGGAATGGCCTAATCCTTGATATTGCCTAGTTGAGATCTCCCATCTCCCTGCTTTTTTTTACTCAGGTTTTTATGCAATTTTTTTGTGTTGGTGTTTTTTCTTCTAGAACCCTCAGTTGCTATTACCACCTCAATGGTTCTGTTTCTATGTTTTCACTCTACTTATCTTGCTTGGCTTTACCTTCCATAGTGTCTCACAGCTCAGCAGCAACCTTTGTGATAAAACTGGTTGAACATCGCACAGCTGTTCTGCAAAGAACTGAGCTTTGAGTTACAGATAGCTTAAGCCTTGGCCATTGGTCACCTACAGGCTTGATTCAGAAACCTAAATTTAGGCCTCTAACCACCATTAAAAGTGACGTAGGCTGTAGTTACCATTCCAGAAGAACATTGGTCTCCCCTTGATTTGTTCCAAAAAGGTTCTGTCTTCCTGTCTGGCAAACGTTTTTTACATGGGTTCACTACACTTCCTAACTTTGGTGGGATCATGAAATAATGAAAAGCCTCCTCGCTTGGCTGCTCTGAAAGTGTTGAATTGCCTCAGTCTGTTTGAGAGCAGTTAGTTCTATTCATTGTTCAGCAAGGAAGTCCTTTGGTACCAGATATTTTAGGCTGTGGAATGCCTCAGCTGCAAATTCAGAGATATCCCCAGGCGTGCCATATCACAAAGAAGTCATACAAGTGAACAGCCTTCCTCAGTTGCCAAATTCTCTTCATTTTACTAAATGTCAAACAGAAGGCATTTCTTTTTTTGTGGGAAAAATGCTCAGAGTCAGTCCTTACGCTTCTGGACATGGAAATCATGTAAGAGGAGGTTTTTAGCAGATCAAATTTGAACTATCCTAATCACAGATATTATACAGCTTCTTATTTAAGCAAGGCAAGGACAGTCTTTTCTCTGTTACATAGCTGAGTGCGGAACTACACTTATTGAAGAAGTATCTCTTAATATTCACTATACATTAAGTCATACCCAAAGCATTACATATCATGTTGCATACCTACATTTTACTGATAACAAAGCTTTTCTTTTTTAAAGTTAATTTCTTTCTTAGACTGGTCAAAATTTCAGATCACAGCACTTAGTTTCCTTAGGGATTAATTAGAAAAACAACCACACTGGTAGTCGTCTGCCTTCCGCAATACAATCACCCTCCACGACATTTGGTACTTAATATAGAAATGAGTAGGCTGAATCATGTTTAAACTGTTTGGGTGCTCTGAGGTGGACATAAAAGGATCAGTTGAGCTATGATTCTTGTGCTTCTCTAGGATAACAAACAAAACCACTCTGGTGAAGAGATTAAGTATTTCTTTCATTTCCCAAATAAGGAAATTGTAACCAAGCTGCTCTCCTATGTGGTTTTCATAGGTAGGAAAGTGCATGGAATTTTATCCTGAAGGCAATCATCTTTCAGCCTCACATAATTTTACCCTCGAAAAAAACATGAAGTCTCCTAGATAATGGAATTACTCATCAGTCACTTCAGTGGCTTGTCCAGCCTCCATAATGAAGGCAAGCAGCATTGTAACACTGTCAGTATCTTAATCAGGTTGTTATAATTTTCTACACATATGAAAGAATGTATTGTGTTAGTAATTATGAGGCTTATCAACAAAATCATTATTGGCAGAAAATTTTAGTAAGATCTGTGGCAGGTTTTGTCTAACATCTGAGGAGATTTTATCTCCCGTTGTTTTTGCATGCTAAAATATAATTGAGAGAACAGAATTACAGAGATGCCATGAGGTGAACAGACCCAGGGGAAATGCACAGAACTGCAGAGAGCTATAAACTGAAGATACGTCCCTAAAATGTTTATAAAATTATTGGGAAAAACTGAAGACAAAAATGTTTGATAAAATTTTGACAATTTGGAGAACAGACACAAAGTTGAAATGGTCTGAAGACAGCAAGATAAAGAAATTCTGTGTGATGGAGTTCAATTATAGCTAGGAAAACAGGAAAGGAGAGGGAACGGAGGTAGAAGATAAAGATTGCACACAACTAAGCATGAAGGTTGTGTAAAAGGGCAGTCCACAGGGAGTGAAAGTGTCATTGCCCAAGGAAACAAGTTGCTTAGTGCTCTGAGAGGGTAGAAAATAACTTAAGGTTTCTTTAATTTGCATAGCTGGTGGAGGCTAAGGGGAAGAGACACTGTAGGCTTAAAAAAACATGCCTTCTAGCTGGATTTTCCATGGGTTTGGACAGAATTGAATCAGAATAAACCAATGACAGCAAAGCAGGTTTTTATTTTATCCACACAAATCTCTAAGCAAACAAGGATGTATGGCAAGGAAATAAATAAAAGCCAGAAACAAAACAAATCAAGGAAGGAAAAAGTATTACCAGTGAATTGGACTGAACCAGTACAACAGGGCTCAGTTTTATTAGTGCTCAAACAGTGAATTGTTAAGTGCTCACGATATTGCATGCATAATAACTTTATAAATAAATGCAATAATTCATTTCTCCTGTAGCCTTGATCTTTTCTCTGTTACAAAAGAAATAAATGTAAAAGTATGTCAGCAAAAGCAAATCTCAGTAGAACAGACAGTCAGAAAGTAAGAAACAATTTTCTTACTTTTAGTGCTAAGAAATGCTTAGTTGTCCATTTTGCATCCTCCCAAAGACTGTCCTTTTGCAACACCTCACATATGCTGTATTTTGTGGTCAGTTGCCAAAAAACATGAACAAAAAGTAAATCCATCACGACAAGGGTGAAGACAAATGTTAGCCTACACAAAAGATTTTCTGGGAGTGCGGTTTTATAATACAAGATAGAGAGAACTGGAAGTGCTGTTCAAATCTGCATGCATGTTTTGAGATTTTCTGCACTTACATATATATACTGACCCTGCTTGCGAGTGATAAGGAAATCCTACTCTTCTACAGAATTAAAAAACCCCAACCATAATCATGCTCTATTCTTACTTCAATCATATTTTCCTTGGGTTTGTATATTTATTTTTTAACCTTACATATGCCAAAGCATTTTCATTGATCTTTTATGTGGCAAATGCTACAAATCCTAGTTATTACTGAGTTACAAGTTGAAATTTGTCTGCCCTTCAGTTATAACAGTGGTGGGGCTGGGCATCAGGGCTGTGACATTAATTCCCTGGGTGGTCCAGGACCTCCCCAGCCAGCCATCTGCACACGAGACAACCGGTTTGAGATAAAGGACCTACTTTTAACCGGTTGACTGACCACACCACTGGCCACCTTCACCATCAGGCAGCTGCCTGATTTTTTCTGAAGTTCTCCAGGTGGGAAGTTTGGACAGTTCTAGCAGTTCCCCCAGGCAGGTCCTGCTGTGCCTTGTCCAAACATTGTCCTTGAATGTGCTGATTAATATCCCACGTGATATGGAGTGTTCACGTAGGACCACGGAGCAGCTGGAATCTCATCCCATCCAGCTGAGGATGCCGCTGCAATGATCCCTGCAGTGGAGACTCCCATTGCCATCAGACAGAACTGACCACGCTCTTCAAGAGATTTGATTTCCCGTGTGAGTGTGATCCTTTGACGAGATCCCAATAAATTAGTTTTGCCTTTTAACAAACACTTTGTCCATGAATCTGTGTCCATTGTCTCTATAACAATTTACTCACATGCAGTTACCACAGTAGGATTAATGTGTCTGCAACAGCGCAGACAATTTTATTTATGTTTCAGGTCAAGAGTGCATTTGAAGCATAGCTGGAAGGGAATTACAAATTTGAGGGACAAAACCCATCCCAGAAGAAAAAAATAGAGTCTTTGGCCTAGTCAAATGCACTCGTTTTTTTGAAATAGGATAGCAATGTAAAGCTAAACTTTGAAAAAGCAAGTTATGTGAGTCAGCAGGGAGTTATTAAAAACCTCCAGCTGTGCATGTGCATAATTTCCAACTAATTGACCATCACTTTAGAAGAGAAGACTAAGCATACAAGAACTGAAAATGGACAAAATAGGTGGATTTGAAATATGTGGATTTTAAAATATGTAGGTTTAATTCAAATACTGCAGTTCCGCAGAGCACAGGAAAGTCACGAAAATGGCAAGGGAATGTTTCTTAAAAGAGAATGTTTGGTGCATTCAAAGGAATGCTTTACCCAAATGTGGTGAGAGTCTCAGCATGCCTCATAAAAGGTCTGTCTCTGAACTTTAATTAAAAAATTGTGAAATATCAATAGAGGAATGTGATTTTAAAAAATAATGTCTCTTTTCAGCTTGTGCATCATAGTTTCCATTGATGGGAGCATGGGACAGGGGGCTATGGTGTGCAGTGGGATGGGGAACACACTTTGATTCACCTTGATAAAACCGAGTCATATACCTGAAGCCAGAGCAGGGAAGCTCTTTTAGATCCAGTAGCACAAATGTAGCCAGTAAGAACTGGCCTCCCCATTTTTAAATAAACATTTGAAATTTAAGATAGTAAAGTTTTATGTTTTGTTTATCGATTTTTAGTTTTTAAGCAGATATAATTCCAAATTAAATGTCTCACAGGGTTGAAGAATTCAGATCAGCACAAATACCTTCATTAACCAAATTCATAATCTTTCTAAATAACCCTAGCCAGGTACTTAAGCACTAAATAAAGCTAACTAGTTGTTATCCATACACAGTGGTAAGTGGTTTTAATCCTTTTACACTTCTTTTTGTTCTTTATTAACTAAAACCTATGATGTCAACCAGCTCATTATTTTCTCAGGATCAACCTCCGATTGATAAATTTATCATTTCCATTATAGTGCACATTATAACTGTTTGAAATAGCTTGTACTACTTTCTTTTTTTTTGGTCTTAACTCTACTCTTTCAGACATTTTATCTTGTTTATCATATTTAGTCTCATCTAAATTTGAGTTGCTCTGGCAAATCAAGAGTTTTTTTGAAAAATATGCCCATCAATGTGGTGTATATCAGTGCTGGAGTTGTATTACATGTGGATTAATAAGGGAGGGAAAAACAAGATAAGCCCTATTTTTTTAAAAAAATAAATGCTTTTAGCACATTTCAAATGAGGAACCCCACAAGTTTGCCACTTTTGAGAAACGAGTGAGTTAAGAAATCGTTGAGGTATCCCTGATATTTCATTTTTACAGGTATATTTCTCTTTTCTAGGCCAATCAATATCATAACACTCTCCTAATGCTGTGCTAAACTTCTCCGAAAATGATAAAAAAACCACATTCAGATTTTTCCTCTTTATTCATAGAGAAGGTGAAAATTAAAATCTTGACTAATATTTCTCAGTAATCTTGACTTTCCAAAAAGAAGGTAATTTTACAAAATGGGATTTCCTTTGCTTCAGAAGAGGCAAAGAATGAGAGATGAATATTTAACCTTTTTTTATCATATCACAAAGACATTAGAGACTGTGGTAGGTGAAGAAGCAACCCTGGGTAGATGTAATCAACTGGAATACTTCAGAGACATGCCTTGAGCTGATCAGCGTGGCCCCTCTTACGGTAGTGTTTAAGCAGAAACATTCTTCTTGTATATTGAAATAACCTTGAATCTCCAATCCTGTGATATATAGCCACGTAGCCTTTTTTGAAATGTTCACTACATCCCACACAACTCAATTAGCATAAATAGTGTCATTCAGAGTTTCTTTGTACTTAAATACAAAAGCATCTAATTAACCCAAAGCTTCCAGATACATAGCGACATACACACAATGTCTGTGGAAAAATCAGCCCTGAAAGCAAAAGACACCCAAGAGTTAAAGTCAGCCCTTTACTTAACTATGAACTATCCATTACCGTTGACTGAATTCAAATGGCTCAGCACATTGTATCTCATTATTTGCCTATTTTTAGTAAAACAGAAACTGCAGTTTCAGTTAACTGGACCCACTGCCAACAGTACAATTTGATTTGAAAGCTAATAGTTTGTATGACTTTGTACTTGGGTAACTAGAGAGGATCGTGGCGTTTCAAGAAGACAATAACAAGGACAGATCAGTTTGTACCAGTTCCCATTTATGTAGCAACGATTGTCACAAGAATGGATTAATGTTGTGCTATTTTCTGTTCTCATTAAGTTCTACGTAAAAAAGAATGAGGCATCAGAATTTTAATTCCTCCTGTTTCTAATGCTTAACATGTCCTGCAGTTTCTGGTAGAATCATAGCTTTTCTTTCTTTTTTCCGTGCTCTGTTTTGAGTAACTTCAGTGTTTGAGTCACTGTGACAGTGTTTAAGTTCTGGGTGAGTATTCTGATTCTCACAGATAGCTTTCTGACTATTGTAGACTACTGAAACAACAAACATATACAATACTGAAAAGCAGTTATGAAAATTCTATACTCCTTGTTTTCCTTAGAGCTTGATTTTGGGAAGCGGTTTCCATTTTCTGCTCATGATAATCTGCGGGCATAATTAGTCAGGTACTTTGTTACCTGGCTTGCTCATTGCAACACTAATGAAGTAAACACTAGAGTCAACACAATGGATTGCTTCCAGAAGTCCGAGGTGTGAAATGGAAATGCTGAACACTTAGGAAAAAACCCTACCAAACAAACACCTCTGTGAACCTTGTGACAAAAAAATATATAATTAAGCCGGTATCAGAAAATGAGAAGCATACAAGTTTTACAGTGGTTGCTAATTTTGGCGGCTTCAATCTGGACATCTCTCTTTAGAAGCAAATGGTTTTATTTGGCCATTTGCAGATGCCAACCTCTCTACACTGACTATATAAGGAATTAATACTTCTCGACTCACATTATTTCTTTTTTTCTTTAACCAGAGGACTTAACTAGCCCACACCAGAGTATATGAACATCCACATCATATCAGTACTTCTCTGGGGCATAGTAGATAGTTTCCATATCTGCTGTAGACTACGGTTTAAGCAATTAGTTCTGAAAATCAAAAGTAATCAAGTTTTGAAGTGTTCACACATACACGTTAACATATAATTGTCTGCTTATGATCAGAATGTTCATTTCTGTATATATTCTGTTCTTCAAAAGCTACTGTATATTCCTGCATACATATAGATCCATTGCTTTCTCTGTCTATCTCTTCAGAATGATTGCAATTGAATTATACAGCCTGGAAATTCTGTGGTGCCCTAAATATTTGCTGTTGTGTGATTTTTCAGAAAACATAAGCTAACATAAACCTTATAGTTTGCTAGCTTGTATTTCATTTTGCCCTTTTATTAGTAGATGTCAAGTTCCAACTGAAGAAGATTTGAGGTTTTATAACCAGAGCTAAAAAGCAAATGTTGCAAAGGCAATAAAAAATAAAATAAATCTTAATAAGTATTTGCCATGTGTTCTGTAATGGATCATTTTTTCAATACAAGAAAAGAACAAGGGAATACTTAGACTCAAGAATGACAAATAAAATTCACCTTAACAGATGCAGATTTGTTCTGATGTTGTGTGAGAGGATAATAAAGATGGCTTGTAAAATATTAAACAGGAGCAGTATATCTCAGGTGTATGATAACATCCCCCAAACTCGTATTTTGTCATATCGGCCAACTTTCTTAATTCCACACCATTTATTAAATTCAAAATAATAGAATTGGTGATTAAAATGACAGAGTGTTTATGCTTTCTTTTCTAGTTTATGACCAGAACTAATTATTTCCCCACTATTAATCCAGGCTTCCAAATAACTGAGCCATTCACCCAATTATATTTTTTACATGGCTGTGTAGAATCTTCGATAAGCCACTCTACAGCTCCATAAATTTACATTTCACGACGAACAGTAAGACAAAGGCGTGATGAAAGGTTTTACAGTTTTCTAGATCTCTACAATACATTTGAATTTCTCAAGTTGTCTTTGTGGGGCTGTTTTGTTTGTTTGGTTGGTTTTAATTATTATTATTATTGTTTATTTTCTACATTATGACTATCAAATTATGGGTTCTTCTGTGAAGCCAAGTCAGATGAGGCTGTCCAGCTGAACACCAGGCGAGCCACCAGCGTATCAAACCATCAGTCAGGTCCCTTTATCGGCAGCTCTACTTAAGCTCTTCAGAGAACCCAAGGCTGATGTTAGGAAGGGCTGTTACATGAGCTGTAACTCTGTCCTTCCCATCACAGGTACACTTACTAGAGAGAGAGAGGCCACTTAGCACCAACTACCTCCTGCCTTTGCTGAACAGAACGGAGGAGAGAGAGAGCGGCAGCAGGAGTTACAGGTTTGTGTGTCAGAACTGGGTTTAGTTGTCTGATCTGAGCAGGCTTCTCTAACAAAAAGAGCGTGTGAAGATGTGAGATTCCTGATGTTTCAAACATAAAACGTAAGAAAGAGGAAAAAAAGAGAAACAACTAATTAGCAACAACAAGAACAAATAATCAAAAGATAGCCTGTACACCTGACAATAGAGAAAGCTACCTTATGCTACGGAAGCAATACAGAAAGTCACCATTTGTGGGTTAGAACCTGGGCACTTTCCTTGGCACTTTTCCCCATTATGTTAATGCAGTATGAAAGGAAAGATTTTTTTCCTATCAGAGGATCCTCAGATGGCATCAAACTACTGGTTAAATGCTAACGTACTCCCACTGAAAGCAAATCACAGCAGCTGTCAAGAAAACAGGAGGCTGACAAGAGAAAATGTAACACCATGGGGCACTTACGGATATGGATCTAGGATCAATGGGGCTGATCAGAAGGCCTGAACTTCTGGTTCATCTTTGATATTGAAAATTCACCATCGTCCATAGAAACATTCCAGAAATTTCTCTCTTGAGGCATACTTTGGCTTTAATAAGAAAATCTTAAGAGTAAGAATTAGGATGGGAGGGATTCACAGCATTATGCTTACTGTGAACTCCAGGGCAGTTGTATATTGATCTGATTAAATCAAATCTGCATGATGAAAATGGCGGCTGCTGTCTTTTTTGGTAAACATCCATGGGTGAACAGCAAGTGTCATTTACTTTGTTCCTATTTCATGTCTGCTTCAGATTTCTCCAGGGCCTCTTTCCTGTCTACAGTTATTTTTAGATCTACTTGCCACATGGTTTTAGAGGCTGCGTTGTACCTGCAGCAAAATTGTACATGAGACAAAACTATAAGGCTATGCAGGTCCTACCATAAAAATACGATGAGATAATATAAGGCAGCATCTTTTAACAGCCACACACAGACCTTTAGTCAACTTCTTGTTGCAGATTGTGCATCTAACCAGGCATCTGCTTTTAAAAGCAGTATGCACAAGAGAATATGTTATAGATAAGAATCAAATTAAT
This sequence comes from Elanoides forficatus, assembly GCA_025311575.1. Classification (NCBI taxonomy): domain Eukaryota; kingdom Metazoa; phylum Chordata; class Aves; order Accipitriformes; family Accipitridae; genus Elanoides; species Elanoides forficatus. The sequence goes on along the minus strand of JAOBAS010000013.1, from coordinate 2,915,964 downwards.
CTCAAATGTAGGTCTGCCAGTTCAGCTGTAGAAACACTAGGCACTGATTTAAGCCCTGTGGTTCTCAGATTTAGGTAAAGAGCTGTACTAACCAGATTCAAAGGGATAATTTCCACATGTACTGCACTCATCTGGGGACATACAGCTTCTGTGGGGGGAGCTGTCTGTTACTCTACAAAGGCAAGACTACTGACTAAAAATAGACTGAACATGTGACTGATAAAAAAGGTCTTCACTTCTGTTATTTCTACTCAAACTTCAGTGTTTCCATATGTTTATCAGAATAATGGCTTATATAGTTAGGGTGGAATTAATGTCACTTAAGTGTCAGAAAGATTGTCTACTTTTAAATCCATCACCGAGGCTCCTTTTAAGTTAATGAAGTGCAATATATGATTAATCATGCTCTGGAATTTTTCAGCTACCCCTGATGAACAGCCTTCCAAAGATGCATTCTGCTCAATGTTGATTATAAAAGGATTCTAGGATAATTAGCTTGGATTTAAACAGTTATTATTTAGAAGAGCAATGGTAGGAACAACTGCCATTTTGTCTATATGGTACTTTTTATAGTTACTGTGAAGCTCTCTTCAAGGACTGAAACTGAACTTACTATTTTGCTTTTCTGATCAAAGTTGCTAAAAAATAAACACCTTTGCTGAGTCAAGCTGAGACATAAGATTAGCGCAACAAATCTCTGCATTTTTAGCTTTAGTATTTATCTGCTTTTACATAGCCAGATGTCATGTAAGCTTTGCAAATAATGTTACATCTTCAAATGGATCAATTCAGCCACTGCAAAACTATGTTTGGGAACAACCAGTCAAATTCTGAACATCTGATTGATTTGGCTTTTATAATGCTTCCTCATTTATTGTGTACAAATATTCACAAGGAAAGGCTTTAGTGCTCTGATATGCTTGGAGAATAGCCATTTTTTCATGCAAATAAATGCATTTGCAAACACTAAAATATTATTTCTGCCAAAAGGACACCTGCTACTGTGATCACTGCAATGGCTGATTCAGCAGAAATCATCCTGCCCTTGGAGTTCTTTTATCTTAAGTTATTTAGTGCTGCTCAATCAATTTTCAGGAGAAAATGGATCTTTTACAAAAATGACCTGGCTGCTTGCCATAGGGGAAGTTTCCCCTTTTGCTAAAGGGCTCAAAGTTCTTGATTCTTTTTTTCCCTCTCTCTTTTTTTGGCTCATTTGACCCATATATAACATTAAGCAGCTCCCTGGCTGACAGACAAGGCCATCTCATCATATGGTAAATGGTAATACACTCCATTACACAGCAAGTTTAAAATCACAGCCCCACTGAGAAGGCTGTGTTCAGAAATTAAATGCCCCTCCTGAAAGGTATCAGCCACCAGCTAAATAAGTGAGGGGGGGAGAGCCCACCTACCCCTGCAGAGGTTTCAGGGCGACTTCTTCTTGCACATGCTCCATGGAGTATTCCCCTTTGCGTGATTAGCACTTCTTTGTGTTCATTCTCTCCCATTTTATAATTACCTCTCGCCCCTCAGATGGTGCTTCTTTTACTCCCCGCCCCTTCCCAGCATCCAGACAGGCACTTGCAGCTTGTATGTAGAAAAATACTAATTTTTACCCATGAAAATGTCATAGTTTGGTGAAAATGCATATTTCATTTTCTTCACCCGTATCTGTTCCTCTCTCTTTCTCCTCTCCCTGATATTCCCCCCGCCACTGGTATCAGCATCTAGGACTAGAGTTGTATAGTTTGCCTGTAGCTGGTCACAGAGGACATCTGTATTAAAATTTGGAGCATGGCATAGAGACTTCAGATAATATAAAAGAAATTTAACCTCCCTACAGGTGTAGCATATGATAGTTCCTCTCAGGAAACAGTATAGCCAAATCGGGGAAGCATTGCATGCAACCCACTCAGATGAGATATATATATATATATTGTACCTCACATAGCCTGTACTCTTCGAAAAGCATCAGGAACGGAAAGTAAGTCTGGCACTCTATGGTAATTACACCTACTCAGGAGGGAAAACAGAGTGGACTCAAATGCAGGAATTTTTTAAGGAAGATAAAAAATGACGGCGATTAGGGGGAGAGCTTATTGGCAAGAGAGGTCACCATAACGGTCACCACAGTAGCAAATGAGTAAGGACTTAATGTATTTAATTTAGGAGAACATGGTCAAACAAAAGAGGATCAGGATACCATATAGAAAGAATTAGATGATCTGAAATATTGAGGCGACAGAGATGTGACAAAATAAAACAGCCTGAAATGTAATGTCATGGGCTTTAGGCTTTCTGTTATAACAAGGATGTCTCCGTAAGCTAATGTCCTATGAGAAGGTTTATCATCTCTGAATACGGAAAGTCTAATCATGCCGTTGTGTAGGGATTAGTGAGATATGATTTATAATCATGTGCATTGGCTTGGTCATCTTTGTTGAAGAATAAGATTTTCAGACATGTAATGTACAGAGAAGCAAAGTAGTAGACAGATGTACCTCTCATACGTTAAGTGAGATCCTGAACCAAAGCCCCATTGCACTCCTGTATGAGCTCACTTTTAATTTAAAATATTGGAGAGCTGTGTAAAAAAGAAAGGAATATTCAGATATTTACATGAAATTTCATAAAATTTAAACAATTAACATTTGAAATGGTAAAGATTACAATTCCAGTTATTTTTACTTGCTTGGGTTCTTAAACTTTTAAAAAATTGTTTTTAACTTCATCCTTTCTGCCTGCCATAATACATAATACTATAGATTCAAGGACAGCTATTCCCTGTTCTTTTTGCTATAATATTCAGGAATATCATCTTATTTTAAAATGAGAAAATTACTTTATTCCAAGTGCAAACCATGACTATAATTTGCAAGTCTCCTTGGAAGAGTTAGCAGGAAGATGTAAAATTATGAATTTCCAAGCACATTGTCAAAGTTATAATTCAAACTTTATTGGCAATAAATAGACAAGCTCAGCATCTGACATTTTATTTAGTGATAGGCTTGATTGACAAAGTTATAAAACCCAGACAGATTCAGAATATTCCTGACACTTTGGGTAGCTCTGATTTGAGGCGTTGTTTCAGTTTCACAATTACAGCCAGATTTTGAGAAGATGTCAAGGCCAGATTTTTAAGTACTCATCCTCTACAACTGGAAACAATTCTTTAAAAATATAAATTTTGTCTTCTACAGACAAGTAATGAAGGGCAATATTCAGCAGCTCCAATCATAACATTCACTACCCACTCTTCTAATGCAATCTCTTCTGACAATCTGGCCAATTAATTTGACTCCTAAACTGGAGATGATTCTTTAGAAATCCTGATTTCAATCAGAGGTGCTGAGTCTTTATCAGCTTTTACCACTTTGATCTTAATGAGATTCAGACAAAGCCGCTCTTTTTGACATCTGAAGAAGAAAAAGAAAAAAGTTTGCATGATCAGCTGTATTTTTAACTACTAGATGATATATATGCATAAATCTATATATCTATATCTATATCTATAAATATATGTTGCCTGGTCAGTCGTATCTGAAAACTCTGAGGGCATTTTTAAACTTAAGGACATAAGGATTATAATTAACTGCAGTAAGTCATCTCGCACATTGGAATCCAAACTGTGGTTAAAATTTGCCTCAAGAGTTACATCATCATGAACACTTCTTGGATTGTTTTAAACTCTGATTTTTTAGTAATTCATGTGTTCATTTTCAAGAAAAAATAAGCTTTGCTCTCATTTCACTATTATATTACATCAGAATTCAAGCAAGTTGTGTAATATTTTCAGTATCTCTTTCCACATTTGCACAAACACAAGTAACTAACTAACTAATTTTCAGACTAGTGGCAATGGATAATTGACTGTCTGCAAGGGCAAAGTTCTTGTGCCAGGAAATACTCAGAAGGAAAAGGCTTTCCAGTTGCAGTAGCTGGGTTGTGGGATGAGATCTAATTTGAGGAGTATCCTCAAGCAGCAATTTTCTTCAAATTAGGGAGTCTGACAACTTTTCTCGTCCATTCAAGACAGCGTACGATAAATTCTACTGAAACAGATTCAACGCCATTTGCGAATGCCAAGCATGCGTTAAGAGACCACTCACCAGTCACAAAACTGTTCGCAAAGGCTAAATCAATCTACAGGAGGATGAGTTGACTTAGGAGTGGGCTTAATGTGCTTTACCGCAGGAACCGTGCACTTAATGCCCACGGTCCTAGCTATTAGCTCAGCAAGAGACTGGCTTCAAAATATTCCCTGTACATTTAGGGACAGACACGCTTAGAGAGCGAGGTGGTGCATACTCTTTGTGGACAGCACGGCCAAGTGTCCGTCTATGCGTTAAAATGTTAAGCGTGCTCAAGTACTCTGTTCCAGGTACAGCCAGGGCTATAGTAATGTGTTGAGCAAATATTAGGGGCAGCAAGTCCATCAGATGGACAAGTCTGGAATGTGATTGGGTTTTGTATCCATCATATGAAGACGGAATAAAAAGATTGCTTCCATCTCCAAGATCCTACAAATAACAGATGAAGACAGATATACAGATGAAAAGGCAAAGAACGTAAATTGCGGGTGGCAGCCCCCCCTGCTCATCAAGAACTACAGAAACTAAGGAAATGAAGGAACTAAGGGAAGTAAGGGAACTACTTAAGGATCTACTTAAGGAGCCAAGGAAATAATTTGTTTCTCTATTCTTTTCTTGTAGGGCCTGACGTTGTAACTTTGGGCAAGGTGGGTGAAAAATATTAACAGATCAGAATATTTTACATGCACTTTCAACATCTATATGGGTTTTTTTTTTCAGATAGTCGCACCTACAATTATCTGAAAAACAGCTTTCATAATGAAACTTTGACAATCACTACCTATAACATTCATTAACATGTAATACTCTATAATGCTGAACTACACTGATGCACATATACGTGCTGTTTCTAGTTAAAGGTATTTCTACTATAATATGCATATTATATTGACTACAGTCATAAGGGCATCTCTAAGGCAACCTCTATGGACTCATCACCTATCATCTGTTTTGTGTTTCAAGTAACTTCTGCAGTTCACCTACAGCTGACGACTGCAAATTTTCAGTCAGAAAAAAAAGGTTTTTAAGTGCTTTTTAAACCATTTTTAATTAAAAAAATAGAGACTGAAAGTGACTCCAAAACTTCGGGACTCAACAGCTCAGTTTTTGTGTGTTACCAGATAATTTTTATGTTGCTCAAGTATTGGGATTTATGACTGTTCACAATTGATGTGGGTTTGAAGGTCATACACAGTAATAGCCATACGTTGCTGTAGCCACAATTCAGTTCAAGGAGTCTCAAAGCATTTCAGAGACCAAAAATATTATATAGATGGTGAGTCAGTACTGTCACTTTTTTCCCTTTTTTTTTTTTAATTCATTAACCTTGAGACTGAATATAGGAAACATTAAAAAATGTTCATATTTACTACAAAATAACTTATTTCAGGAGGCAGAGATTGTTTTCTTCATATAAAGAAGAAAACACACAATTAGCATGTTTTTCAGTGAAGAATAGGACATGTCCAATCCATACAAAAGCAATGGAAGAATCTGTAGTAGCTCTTTTTCTTTAAGGTCAAATATACAATGCAAAATATGCATATATAAAATAATAAAATACAGTTACCCAGGCAAGTTGCTAATTATTCACCTTCCTTTGTTCAAATCCAAAAATTGCTCTTATTGTTGTAGAGTTTTTACAGATTCTGAAAACTGTTATCATAGTCACTTTATCTAAACCTCAGCCAGAATGTTAGATATAACACTAAGCAAAAATAACTAGTAAAGAAGAAAAAAAAGCATTTACATCTTTCCTTAAAAGCGCTGAAATTCACTGGAGCAGAAATTACGTGCAAAAGCTTGTCATCAGCTAGAAGCCAGATGTGAAAATGTCCTGTACCCAGAAAATAAACAGGGTACAGATGGTATAGCAACCAAAATGCCCAGCCCAGAATTCCATGCCCAAGTATTATAAACATAAATCGAATTATTAAAAAGAAAGTTTCAATGTAAATAATATAAGATTAAATTTTATCCCAAGGCTAGAAGTTTAATTGACTGCATAGGAACATAACATGGGAGTTGTGAGGTGTGGAAAATATCAACCATGCTGGTATGTTTTGAATGGAATATAAATGGGAAATAGATGAGGTGGGAAGGCTGGCCAAGAGATGTTTGTAATAGCCCAGATGCAAGATGACAAATGTTTGGACAAAGATTTTTCCCAGCTGGCATAATAAAATATTTCATATTTTGGGAAGGACTAGCCAGTTAATAATGTATGTTACCTAAAATGTTCAAGTACAAATATGGGTAGAAAATGATAAACTAGAATCCAGAAATTCTCACTAAATTAAAATCTGCCACCTTGTTCAGGAACCAGCGCCTGCCTTCCTGAGAAAAAGCATCAGGGATCTAACACACTACCTCTGGAGGTCACTGGAGAAAGGCAAAAAAGATTCATTTCATATAGAATTTATACCAATGTGGAAACTTTCCTAGGCACCAAAGGAAGTGATAAGTAGTCTTATACAAGGAAAATGCATCTAACATAAATCTAAATCTTAATCCTATAAATCTTAGAGAGAAAATTGACTGACCGCACAAACAAGTCTCCTCCTTTGCTTTTTTTTTTTTTTTAATATCCAAGTGACAAATTCTGAGGAACCTGAACCTGAAAACTGTACAGGAATGTATAAAAGGATATACATTATACTCTTTTCTTACATTGTTTTGAACACTTAGTTTTTGACAGAGAGTTGTTACAAGTAGGAGAGCTCAAGGGAAAAGATTTTTTTCACTCCCTCTGGTGGGGAAGGAAAAAAAAAGCTCTGACAAGATAATTTATGTTCTGACTCGGTGCCTCTTTTTAGTTACGCTGCTTCAAATTTGTTTTATATACATTCTTGGAAAGAAACGTAAGTAGAAAATGGCAGGGGAAGCAGGTGGGTCATCTCATGAACTCGTATCGCTATGGAACAGGAAGCATTTGCATTACAGTAAGTTGTGCTGCAGCCAAAAGCGCAGGGAGACATGGTAGGGTCCTTGGGTTCCTTGGGTGGGTTGGGTCTTGCACCTCCAAGCATCGAAGTCTGCTCAGAGCTCACTTTGTGAGATTGGATCCGAGGGCAATGGAAGCGGTGAAGCTTCACTTCTGGAATATTCTGTTGGAATATCGAACAGAACAGAGTTCTAGGAATCAACCGAGCCATTGAGAGAAATCTGTGCATAGCGAAGGGGGGACTGGGGAAAGACCCACTTGTAGTGAATTTGCTTCCTTGGCTTAGAAAGCTACGGATAGGTGCTTTCTCACGCTGCCTGCTCCACCACAAAACCTGATGTCGTAAGCGTTATAAGTCAATAAGAAACATTCTGAGGAAAAGAAAGCAAAGCAAAGCAAAGTGGAAAGGAGAGGAGAGGAGACAGGAGAGTATTGGGTTTTTTTCTTTTTTTTTTTTTTTTTTTTTTTAGAGGAGACCTAAGCTTGATTATAACTGGCCATTAATAGGATTAATGACTGAAAGGGAAATAGATAAATATGGAAGCTGACAGCTCATATAGGACTAGATTCTGTTGCCTTTCTACACAGTTAATTTATTTAAATACATTTAAGTGAGACTGACTATGGCATAAGGTGCTACTCAGTGTGACTGATAGTATCACAACCTTGGGTTTAAACTTTATTTTAAAAACTTTTGACAAACGGCTATAGAAAATTTGTATAACAATGGGTTAAAATTCAGAGAAGCTACAAAAATTCAAGCAAACAAGGCTTCCTACCCACACAGCACTGCATTAACAAGTCTGTGTACAATTAAGATCCAAGTTCTGTTTCAAATATATTGCTTTTAAATTTTGAACCTCAATAATCAAAGAAGGAGCACGTTAAAAAGCAACTAATTTTCTCCATATCCTGGATTCTTAAATTAAATTTTATAAATTGGATGTTATAAAATGTGTCACCATTCAATTCTTTTAGAGAAACACGATCACACTTTCTTACATTCAAAGGACTCTATTCTTTGCACCACTAAGGGCAATCAAAATCCATTTAATAGAAGACTACATTCACATGCATTTAGGTAAAATATAGCAAAAATAGATGAATCATGTGGGGACTTATGATACCATACTATTTCTAACATTTTAAATGTTAGGGCACTGCCAGATAAGATGTGTTAAATTAGTACCTTCCCCTCCACATTTCCAGCAAGTATTATTATTCAGCAAACACATTTGAACAAGCATGCAGAAGATCATTTAAATCTTGCATAATTTTAAATTACAAGTTCATGTGATCACACCAAAAAAATCTTGTTGTGCTATCTCCAATATATTTGGAGATTATGAGAAATTAAGGGGTTTAGGAAAGAAATGTGAACTCTGATGTTTGGGGTCAGATAACTCCGAATGGCGCAGTACTATAGAGGCTTAAATGGCTTTTATGATTGGCAAATATTGGTAGAACAGAAAGTGTTCTCACTTTGTATTAGGAGAACAGAGAAGCAGGAGTGCAGAAATAGGATGAGGAAAAACGTGTCACCAAAGAGTTTTGAGGAAAATTCTCTACTGAGGATTAAAAAGAAGCTTATGGAACGTGTTTCCCATTGCAAAATACATTTAATGTAAAAATGTACAAAAAACGTTTGGTAAATGTGTTAAATGCATTTTCTATTAAATACATACACCATTCCATAGTACTTATTTTGCAAAATATACATTCTAATTGTGTCAACATGATATGTAAGTATAGAACTATATTATATAAAAGTCATATTGTTGTATTATATAAAAAAATAAATCTGAGAGTGAATGAGGTTTATGTTCCAGCAGTGGTGGACCAGTTCATGGGTAAGAATACACACACTGGCTGAATGTGGAGTTAAATTCTGGTTTGATAAAGTGAACCATGATGGTTGGAAAAATATCAGTAGAATTATAATTTGTTCTAAGACATCTGAATGCAAAAATATTTCAGAAGTAAAGAACAGTAAGAGTCCTCATAGAACTTAGTTTTAGAAATACTTCCTGAATACCTAGTATGATTTGTAGATTTAAAACTTCATACTATCACTCTCCCAGGTTGCTTTTCCCTGCACATTTGCTAGCTGCACTACATTTGCTGTGATGAATAATGATTTTTGTATGTGGACAAGTAGGAAACTGCATTAATTGTGGGAGTCCTTGCCCATGTTTCATCCTCTTAACCCAGCCGAGAATTTAGTCTAACTGGAGAATGAAAACCACAGAACACGGACAGGAGGCAATCAAATTGCTATTGTTTGAGGCACCCCGTCATCCTAATAACATTTAAATATTTTCAGTCTAAATATTTCAGGGGTTTGAATGTTCAGTTCTTCATCAATATAAATACATGGAAAGCAGCCATGACAAAGAAATCACCAACGCATTAGCCTTCTGCCTAACATTATTTATGTGTTTAGCCCAAACTTCCATGCTCTCTAGACTTATGTATATACAGCTGTAATGCCTTGGCCCACAATTTATGTACACACAGCTGTTTTACTGGCATCATGAAAATAGTGAAAACCAGCATGATTTCCCAGACTATATTTTGTATTTAGTACTTGGAATGTGACTTCCCTTGCCACTCACCATTTAACTAAAAGTTAGGATCCCTAAGCTAGTCATCTCTGTTTCTGTGGTAGTCAGTAGAGTATGATAGGCTGTTGTAGTGGGGATTGTCCTCTGCAGGTACTGACCCTCTGTGCCAAGTAGAGAAAGAGTTTAGACAACTACTTTCAAGTTCTTTTTTTTTTCTTTTTTTTTCTTTTTTAATATAAAAAAATTAGTGTTTTTATTTAAATCTTTCTATCAGCATCTGCAATGCCAATTCTAGTTCATTAGCCATGATCAGAAATACTCTGAACCCAAATATAAATCTGTGTGCTGCCAAAGCCAATTGTAAAAGTATGATTTATTTTAAGTGAGAGGACCTTGTCTGGAGTGCAAATGCTCCTGTCCCCTCAAAGTCATGACGATATCTCTCCTGGTATCCTACCTGACAAGTGAGAATTTGTCTGAGTAAGAAATTCATGTAATTAAGTAAAATCAACATAGGTTTTGATGACATTGGGGAACTCAAGAGGTGTAGGTGGTGTTACCATAGCAAAATCCACTTTCTGCAATCTAGTTCCCTAGCTTCCTAGAGTACCTTTGATACCTTTTAAAGAAGTTGCCAATTCTTCTCACTGTTTTCCTAGCTGTGCATTATTGTGTGCATTTGTAAGAAAAAAGGTTTTGTGATTGAGATTCCATTAGTTTCTCCTTGTAAACCACATCTGAAGACAGGATCTGAGGGCATTGTCACTTTGTTTCTAATGACAATTCATCTGGTTCCTCTAAATATTAGGATGTCATAAACGCTGGATTATGACTTCGGGCTGAGAATAAGCAGTGGTAGCAGATGGACTCCTGAAAAACAAAGATCCTGCTTTCATGCAAATGTTCTTAGTAGTGAAGAACAATGGAAGATAAATATTGAAAAATACATAATATAGAAACAGAATCGCTTGTAAACAGAAAGCTTTCAGAGTCAGCTGCTCTTTAAGCAAACTAGAATAGAGTGGCTCTAGAGACACATTACATGATTCAGTGTAATTACTGGCTTGTTCAAGTAAGTGCATTTTATCTGATTCTAATCTGAATCCATCAATTCAGCTATATGGTACAATGCTATACTTGGTATTTTGGAAAAAGCACCATACAGAAACACGGGCAATACATATTCACAGTTTTATACAATATTAGATGATATGACAGAAAAATTAAATACAGAAGGGATTTTCAGCACAAATAATGTTTTCAGAGTGATGAAGAGATCTTGGAGACACTCTAAAATATATTATCTTTTTTTTAAATTAAAAAACAAAACCAAACAACAAACAAACAAAAAAACAAGCACAGAAATTTACTTTGCTACTGTTTTCAATTACTTTTATAAATTTCCTTGAAGCACTTCCAGGGGTGATTTTTGTTTCTTCACAATGTTCTCAGGAAACAAAAATCTTTTGAATATTTATACATAATTGTGCACATACTCTATTTGTAAAGTGTTTCTTTCCTAGAAAATGTCCTAACCACTAAGCTACACAATATTGTGATATCAGAGGTATCAAACAAACAATCTTCACTCGATCCTTTTTCAATGGGACATGACAAAGGAAGAGAATATCAAAATTAATTAGGCCAGAAGAAGGAAACAAGAACAATTCTAGACAAATATATAGCTCAAACAGCCGGACAGAGAAGTCCAGCATCTTATTTCGTTGTGTTGTGAGTGCTTTTCTTTATGCTGCACATATAAATGGACTTGGAAACAGGAACAGAATTTAACTCAATGGGTTAAACTCTATTAGCTATTGCTTCTCATTCCACCCCAAAATAATTTGAATTATTTTTCCCACCAGAAAGAAAGGTAACGCTTTCAAAAGGAAGGATAAAAAATGGATGTTGCAGTACAATATGGTCTCTAGCCAGAGGGTCATAAGAAATTTGGAGATACCAAATCGTGCCCTCTCAGGCTGAATAGAGAACTTTGGGTAGAGTAGACTGGATCAGGGAAAGTGTGGATCTCCTGTCCCATGGCCACGTACGGAAGGTTACATTTGTGTGTAGTCAGTTTTTGAAAATTACATAGTCGCTGCCAACAGGAGGAGCTGGAACCTATGAACCACATGATGGGGCATCCACAACTTCCTGGGCAACATGTTCCAGTGTCTCACCACCCTTACGGTAAAAAAATTCTTCCTTATGCCTAATCTAAATCTACCCTTTTTCAGTTTAATACCATTGCCCCTTCGTCTGTCACTACAGGCCTTGGTAAAAGTCTCTCTCCGTCTTTCTTTTAAGCCCCCTTTATATACTGAAAAGCTGCAATAAGGTCTCCCCAGAGCCTTCTCTTCTCCAGGCTGAAAAACCTCAATTGTCTTGGCATTTATTCCTAGGAGAGGTGTTCCAGCCTTCTGACAATTTTCATGGCCAGGGCATGATCACTGCAGCCCAGGCCACCACCAAACTCAACCTCTCTAGTGCTTCTGAGTTGGTAAGCAACAGGTCTAGCAACACTTCTCTTCTGGTCAGGCACATGGATTAAGAAATTATTCTCAATGCACTCCAAGAGTCTCCTGGAGTGCTTACAGCTTGCTGTGCTGCTCTTCCAGCAGGTGTCAAGGCAGCTGAAGTCCCCCAGCAGGATGAGAGCCTGCAAGCGTGATGCTTTCTGTAGTTGAAGTAAGAACGCTTCATCAGCAGGCCCCCCTTGAGCAGTTATCCTGTAGTAAACACCAACCATGAGGTTTCCTTTGTTGGCTTGGCCTCTATTTTTTTACCCATAAGCTCTCAACCTGTTCATCATCGTTTTTCGAAGACAGCTCTGTGCAGTCAGTCCATTTCTTTTTACAGAGAGGGCAACCCCCTTCCTCCTCACCCCTCCTTCCTTGCCTGTCCCCCCTGAACATTTTATTGTCATCGTCGGCAGCTCCCCAACCATGCGCTTCATCCCACCGGGTTTCAGTGACAGTGAGCAGATCATAGCTTTGCAGCTGCACCCTGGCTTCCAGCTCCTCCCGTTTGTTACCCATGCTGTGTGTACTGGTGTACAGACACTTCAGCTGCAGTGTCGACTGTCTCACCTTTTTGGTGGACCCTTTTTGGAGGGTTGGGGGACATTCCTCACTACTTGGGTCGGTGCACTCATCCACCCTGTTGCCTGTGAGTACACAAGTGTTACAGGTTTGGACCTCACCCCTCAAGTTCGTTAGTTTAAAGTGCAAATCCCGAAGTCAGTCAGCCAATCTGCCAGCCAAGATTCTCCTTCCTCTTCTAGATAGGTGGATCCAGGTAGGGTTCCAGATTCAGGTAAGCCTGTTCGGGGGTTTTTTGGTTTTGTTTTTTTTTTTCTTTCCTTAGTGAGGCTCGAGGGAAAAAGCATTAGTAGACAGTTGTATCTTTCTGCTTCAGTTTCTTTATATGAACTGAAGAGGATCAGATTCCTTTCTCATGCCTTTGCCTCCCTTTTCCATGCCTTTGTCTATTCTCTATGATTTCAGGGCAAAACTAGCATTAAATTTATGTACAGCCCTAATAAACTCTGTTCTCAGTGGAATCTTTGACAGTACTTGCAGGAAAAATACTTCAAATGGGTAAACTGTGGGTTATACTTTTCTATGGCACAAGAGGGAAGATTTTTAACAAAGATCTCTCACTCCTATCTTGTATTTTTAAAAGGTATGTGCAGAGGATTGGGTGAATGCAAAAAGTACAGAAAAAGACCTAATTTAAAATGGGTATATCTGTTCATTGTACTGCACAATAACAGGTTACTTTTGCTGTTACTTTTGCTATCTATATCACAGGAATTCCTTTCTCTTGATGAGCTGTGCATAGAAAGAGGCTTGTGCTAGTACTCAGTGACAGGCTCTATATAATAGCAATTCTATACAATTTGGTTACTTCCTTGCAAATTCTTTCAATCCCACAGGCCTTTATTGATCTTCTTTCAATCAACTGACCATGGTCTTACAGAAAAACGCAAATAGTTGACATACTAATGAGAATTCCTGACCCCTTTCAATTGAATACTTGACCAGTCAGTGGAACACTCAACAAACCTATAACTTCATCACTAGCAGTAATTACAATCAATAAAGAGGTTAACTTCTAATGCTGTTTGAAAGATGGAGACAAGGGGGATTGCTTAGGAGATACAAAGAGAGAGATACACCCATTCCACATGCACACAGGAAGGCTGCTGGTTACACAGACCACTTGGATCACATAACTTTTTCTGTAAAGGTACTCTTTCTGATGTAAAAATCAGAACGAGTGGTTTCAGTGTACTGACACTTCAGAAAAAAAACAACCACAACTTGCTACAAAACATTTTTTTTCACCCTGGAAGCTGAATTCCTTATAAGTCTGATGGCGCAAGGCATGAGTATGATTATTGGGTTTGAACTAGTGAACATCAGATCTCTTCCACCTTCATAAAGGATTACATATTCAAATATTTTAACAGACATTTCTTTCCTCCCCTTCCCAATTCTTTCAGTTTCTTTCTTTCTAAGGTTATTATAAAGGCTAAAAAATAAAAATACTGTGGACTTTCTGTCAGTAGATGTAGATAGTAGGAATGAAATCCATAAATGCAGAGCAACATTAAAAAAAGAGAGGAAAAAACCATTCTTGAATGTATAACAGAAAAAATAACATCAGAACAGTCCTGTTAGGCTTACTTTTCTCACCTTTTTTTCTTCTGGAATACAGAGAAATGTTGAAATGTGTATATGCATAACTATAAACCTGCTCAAAAAAGAGATCATGACTCTCTTCTTTTTTAATAAATTTGCAGCAATTTGCTTGGTTCCATTAAGTAGAAAAACATTTTCTTATGCAATGATGGATGTCTAATGCTTTCTTTGATGTTGCAGTGTTTCACTTTTGTGGAATGACATTTGCGACAACATATAAAGTATTTCCTATATGTATTGATATTAGGATATTCATTTAATTTAACCTAAAAACTATTTTTCAGATGTGTGCTAGAGGAAAAAGTATAAAATATTAACATTGAATGTCTTCAGCTATTTCAGTATTGTTAAAAAACAGGTGACACAATCTGAAATTAACCTCAGTGATAGTCCATATGTTAAACATGACATGTTTGCCACAACTATGAGACCTGAAATGAAGAGAGGAAGGAGAATGTAACAGTTGTAGGCAAATAATTTAAATATTTTTAGCCTGCTGTTGCTAGTTATTTAGAAATCAGCCTAAATAAAATAACCAGAGGCATTGTACGTCATTGTGGATGTTCTCTGGAACTAAGAATTTCTCTTCTCTGAATTTAGCTCATCCTAAACTGAATGCCTCCCATTCTTTTGCTTCTCACTCATTCCTTTTTCCGCTCTCTTACACTCAATATTAATACATATGCCCTGTTCATCTTTAGGTCATTCTTTTTGCAACACTTTTGACCATTTCTTCTTGAAATCCTTTTCACCATGTGTTTTTTTTACTGAACTCATCCACACTGTCTTCTGCTATGTGAATTATTTTGTTGGAATGCCCCCAGAGAAGAACTTTACTCTCCCTTTCCCTCTCTTCTTTTTTCCAACTTTTTCTGAAAGTCCTTCAGTACTCTGTCTTTGACAACCTCCTAATGCCTAAAAAATAGATATTCAGCTACCATCTTCATGCATCCAGGTCATTCATAAAGTTCTCAGTTTCAAAGAGATGTGTCCTTTTTTTTTTCAGAGTAAGATTTTGATTTCTTTCTCTGACATCTTCGTATCTCAGGCTCAAGCCAGTAAAAACTTCACATATATCTTTTTTTTTTTTCTTTTTTTCATCTTTCTAACTCTTTCTACCCAGTTTTCACTTCTGGTTCCTTTTTTCAACACCTGGACGAACATCAGTTTGCACATGACTTGTTTATGGACTGCATCCCCAAAACTTTAGTAGGTATTAATTAACACACGGAAACGGAAGGAAGAAAAGAAAGATCACCACACCAGCCCCCTGCCCCCAGAAACAAACATGACCTGTATTTTCCTTAATTATTTTTCTTTTTACATGTTAAGTAAGAGAGAGCAAGCACATTCATGTATGAAAATAATACTTTCAAAAAGTGGTTATTTTCCCAATTTTTCTCCTTAGTAATAAGCATTACTCACTAGTTCTTTGATCAGTGTGTAGAAGGTGATGTAATACACATTTGCTAGCATAATTTACAAGATGGTGATTTTTCTGGTAAACCTTTTCATCATATGTGAAAAGCTTTTCACTGTATGTGTACTAGATTGACTGATTAACAGTCAGTACTTTTAAAATTTATATAGGCTTAATTATCCATTCTTGGATATGGGAAAAAAAATTATGTTCTCTTCCTTTGCAGTTACATAAGTGGCTATCCAATTTGTAAGAGAGTCGACCATTCTGTCTGTTTTAAAGTATGACTTCTATGATATTTTTCTTTTGGTAGCCCTGAACTAAGTCAGTCATGCTCTGACAGCTTCCGGAAAGGAATAACTTCAGTTCTATCTGGACTTCTGTAAGGCCTTTGACATGGTCCCCCACAATGTCTTTCTCTCTAAATTGCAGAGCTACGGATTTGACGGATGGACTGTTTGGTGGATGGGGAATTGTTAGGATGGTCGCATCCAGAGGGTGGTGGTCAACAGTTCAATGTCCAGATGGAGAACAGTGATGAGTGCTGTCCCTCAGGGGTCTGCACTGGGACCAGTACTGTTTAATATCTTCATCAGTGACAAAGACAGTGGTATCAACTGCACTCTCAGCAAGTTTGCAGACACCAAGCTGAGTGGTGGGGTTGATAGGAATACATCTAGAAGGACCTGGACAAGCTCTAGAAGTGGGCCCGTGTGAACCTCATGAGGTTCAACAAGGCCAAGTTGGGTCCTGCACATGGGTCGGGTCAACCCCCAGTATCAATACAGGCTGGAGAGTGAAGGGATTGAGAGCACCCCTGAGGAGAAGGACTTGAGGATACTGGTGGATGAAAAGCTGGACATGAGATGACAATGTGCACCTGAAGCCCAGAGGGGATTCTGCCCCTCCGGTGAGACCCCACCTGGAATATTGCCTTCAGCTCTGGGGTCCTCAGCACAGGACAGACATGGACCTGTTGGAGCAGGTCCAGAGAAGGGACACAAAAATGATCAGAGGGATGAAACACCTCTCCTGTGAGGACAGGCTGAGTTGAGGTTGTTCAGCCTGGAGGAGAGAAGGCTCTGAGGAGACCTTATAGCAGCCTGCCAGTACCTAAAGAGGCCTACAAGAAACCTGGAGAAGGACTTTTTACAAGGGCATGTAGTGACAGGACAAGGGGTAATGGTTATAAACTAAAAGAGGGTAGATTTAGACTAGATGTAAGGAAGAAATTTTTTACAACTAAGGTGGTAAAACACTGGCCAGGGTTGCCCAAGATGCCCCATCCCTGGAAACATTCCAGCTCAGGTTGGAGGGGGCTCTGAGCAACCTGATTGAGTTGAAGATGTCCCTGCTCATGGCAGTGGGGGGGTTGGACTAGATGACCTTTAAAGGTCCCCCTTCCAACCTAAACTATTCTATGATTCTGTTGTTACTAATTAAGATATTTAGTTAACATGTTTCTTTGTTGACCCTACAGTAGTTGAGGGGGGGGTGGGAGTGTATGTATATACATAGAGTGTGAGCGGTTATCATCTCTTATGCTCTGTTTTTCTCACAAATCTACTTGTGTTTTCCCATGTTTGCAAACATTAGGCTGTTACTTCTGTTTGCGTTTGAATATCATCCTACATCTTTAAATGCTTTAATTTTTTTACACATTTTTTAGTTTGATAATAACTGCTCTTCTGGGTAACATTCAACGTTTGCCTAGCTCGGTATCCTGTCTCTAGTAGTCTCTTGTAGAAGTTACTCAGGAAAGCGCAATATGACAGAGATCTTTCTCACAGAGTACCTTAGCATTTTTAAGTACTAGAAGACTAAGAATTTAACTTTGTCAGAGGTTTTTTTCAGTTTTTAGCAGTCCTTGTTGGAGGTTTATTCCTTTAGTTACCTCTGGAAGTCTAAGCTTTCAGGTTCATAAATATCCTGCAGGAATGAGTTCCATAGTGTCAGTGTCTTATTTAAAAAAAAAAAAAAAAAAAAAAAAAAAGGCAACCAAATAGTTTCCTTTTTTCATATGAACCTACTTACCTACTTTCAGATGACTTTGAATCCCCAACTTCTGATGTTCTGGACGATATAGAATAATTGCACTTCATGAGCAGCATTCATGACTGAATTTATTTGGTTGCCATCTCTCATATTCTCTCTCAGCTACATCATTCCTGAGCTGAAGAATTCTTGGCTGTTTAATTTGTCCTCATAAGAGATCTGTTTAATACTGCCAAACACTTTTGTTGACATTCTTTGTACCTCTGTAGGTCCTGCTATGTCCTTTTCTGAAGAAGGGGATAAGAGTTGCATGTAGCATTCAAGATACAAGGACACCAGATATTTATTTATTGGCTGCTGCTGAGCACTAGTATTTTCATATAATCATTTCTTTCATGAACAGTAATAAGTAACTTAGAGCTCATCATACTGTACATGTAGTTGGCTTGTTCCCCTCCCCCGCCCCCGTGTATGGTCCTTTTTTTATATCCATTTTGGATTTTTTCCTCTTCCCAAGGACCATGTAGCAATTTATTCCAAATAAATGATGAAAATTGGAGCTGCAATAAAGGAAAGTATAAGTAGCTAATGAAGTGAAAAAAAAAAAAAAAAGAAAAAGAGCCTTCCACTAAAATTAGTGAGGTTTTTCCTTATGTGAACCACCTGCATAGAGAAAAAAAAAAAAGTATTATCATAAACCCATGATAAGGTTTATCTTTCCTCCTCTAACATTTTAACCCTTAGCATATCTCAATGATATACAAGGTATAGACGGAACTTTGAACAACTCAGTTTATGTTTCACACAGTGGGACATTTCAAACAGCAAATGATTCTGGGCTTCTGCTTTGTTTTTCACTAACTCTTTAATTACATATATTTAAATCTTTACAGCTTTTTGCTCACACCTGCTTCACTTTTGAAACATTATCCAATTGAGTCTAAATTTCTTCAATGATTCATACCTCCAAAGATTGCCCATGTGTTGTTCAAATACTGCAGCTTTTTTAAATTTTCTTCTAAACCAACCTAAATCTCCCAGTTTTAATACAGGACTGAGTAAAATATATTGATTTCACCTGAACTGCACTTTGGCATTTCATTTTCTGCTGAACATGAAATTAATATCAGAGCTGATGTGAACATCCAAGAACAAAAAGCTTGACAGGGCTCCATAACCTCTTGCAGACTAAAAACATCAAGTCGCACATTGATTTATGCACACTAAGCACTGAAAAACTGCAGCATACCTTGGGCCCAGTAAGCGGTAGCATCTTTTCTTTCTGCCATTTCTGTTCCAGCATTTCAAAACAGCCGTTGTTTCTTGAGAGCAGGTATCTTTTTCTGCCTCCTACATCATCAATCACAGAGCAGGATAGAGAGCTGCCTCTTTCAAGTCCTCTTCTAAAGTAGCACAAATAAATAATTGAAACAGAAAAGAAAATGAAACACAGCATTGCCAAAGAGCTAAGCCTTCCGTACTCTGAACTGCCACAAAGCTGCAGACTGAACAGGGTCACACCTTGCAAAGTTGTCCCTAGTCCGAAGAGGTCACGACTGCTGCCACTGGGGAGAGGGTGCCGTGGGTTTAGAGAAGCTTATGGCCTGTGCTGAGAAAGTAGGAACCTGAGAGAAACCTGATTGTGCAGAAGGAATCTGCAACTCATTGAATTCCTGCACCTCAACACGAGCCACTGTTGCAAGTTACAAATGATACCTACATCTAAAAATGTATTGGGAACTCCTGCTACTTCTGTACAATTCCTTGGGGGACATTTTTCAAATTCTACTGGAAGAGACTGGCTTTCTTAAAGGAATAAGTTGTTCCTTTTTGCTTCTGTAACACCTGTGGCACCTTTTCTCTGGTGAGGATGGCAAATGAGAATGTGTATACAGGAGACTGTATATATAGTTTAAGGAACAAACTTTGCCACAGGACATAGCCCTTCATTCCTTCTAAATCCATTTGGGTTACAAAGGTGCTTTTTTTTTTCTTTTTTTTTCTTTTTTTTTTTTTTTTTTCCAGAACAGAAGGGACCAAAGAGTATGTTTTAGAGTAGCACCTAATGACCAATGAATCATCTTGATATGTCACTGTGAACATTTTCTACTCAGAATTAAAGGAATAAGACTTTAGAAGAATGAAAAGGTAAAGGCAACAGAAAATAGATTCATCACACTGAAACAAGACAGAATTATAATGGAAGTTGCATTATAATTGTGAATCAATTTGGAACAAGAACACTGTATGCAGTGCTTGGATGAAAAATGAGCTGCAAATAAGGGAATTCTCAGAAAATGTATGAGACAATACAGAGAATCAAAGAGGACAGGAATAAAACCTGAAAATTGAGCAGAACAGAAATGTATTTTAATACAATGAAATTAATTCCACATTTTTATTTTGCTGACTAACATGTTCAGTTCAAAAAGTTCTTGCATTCTAGTTGCTGAAGCAAGTCTTTTTAATTATTTGAGACTTGTATTTTTATAAAAGGTAAATGAATTATTTGAATAGGACGAGAACTGACCCAAATCTTTCTGTGCCCTTGAATACCAGGAAAAAGCCCTCTGAAGTTTCTGAAGAAATGCAATAGTTTATTTTTATCTTTAATCTTTGTCTATGTTGAGATTTTTCTGACTACTGCTACTATAAGAAAAAGACACAGGAAAATAAATAAGAAAGATATGTACCATGGTTTTGTTTAGCTGTTCTCATCAAAATTCTACATACTTATGTGTATATTCCCTTTTTTGCATAAACCAAACTTATAGGTAGTTTAGAGCTCACCATATTGTTGATACAGGATACTCTGTAAAACAGAAATACAAACAGATACGACTTTAAGCACAAATGAGTTCATTCAGAAACTCTTTAAGTAAATCAACATTTTATTAAACATCTGTAATTTGTAACCTAACACGTGCTGCACGTCTTGAAATTAAATTCCTAGTAGATATCTTGTGATATTGGACTGGTCACTAATCCAAAACCTTAACATTAATGAAAATTCAGATGAGTTACAACTCAAGGCTTCTGTGATTAGAAAAGGTTCTTTCTAGAGTCTTTCAAGTTTTACACTGACAAGGAGAAAATAATGTTGTAATGGCATAAACAGGAAAGGATTGTGGATTTCAATTGCTGTCTAATTAGTTTTAAATGAGGATTTTAAAGAATGGTTCTACTCTTTTTTGTAGAATTAATCTGTACTACTTCAGGAAGAGGAAATAGCTGCTTTCGCCTTTCCTTTCCTTTCAGTGCACCCTCACGATGCATATGAATTTGCTTTTAGTAATAGTGTTTCTGTTAAGAGTACTAATTTCAAAATGAGAACCTTCAAACTTTATTCAATAGAAGGCATAATTACACAAAAAAATTACTTAAATATTGTGAAAAATACATATTTAGTCATTATTTGTTTTTCAGAACTCAAGCTAAATATTTTTTATATGAGGAAATATATTTTAATAGTTAATTGAATCATATAAATTTGTTTGATAATGAAATTTATCAAAAAGGAGGTTACAACATTTACAAAACTCAGCTTCATTGTGAGTTTTAATATGAATATGTGCTGTTGGCTTGAACTTGTGCCTCAAATAACATCACAAATATAGCTATACTAGTAAATAAAAAGAACTAAGAAACATAACTCTACAAGAATATACCAAGAACATTCTCAGCAGACAATACATTTAACAGACAAATGTTCAATTATTCATTTTGTACACAGCATAGGAAATCACAAATTGTAGCATGTCGGTCATACAGTGCATTTGTGCTTTTGTTCTGAGGTTAGAACTTTAGACTTTTTGTAACAGTAATAATTTTTAAAATTTGAAAGCAAGCAAGCACTTTTAACTAATGAAAATGTTACTGGGGCATATAACATGCATCTCCAGGTGGTTTTATGTGAAGAGAATGAGAATGAGACCTTTTTAAAGGTTAGTTTCTTTCTCGCAGGCAGGTTAGATTTTAAGTACCCATCTATTTCTCATTTCTACTCCTCTGTCTACACTAGCCCAAGGCTAAGACTTCAGTTGGCTTCCAGTTTCTAAGATGAGCCCGATCTTTGCTTCACCTTTAAACTAGTTGTCATCACTTTTTACAGCTGAAAAATCTTTCACCAACTGAATGTGAAGATGTTTATTGAAGAATGAGATGACCGAATTTTACCGGCCCAAAATCTCCAGAAGAACTGGTTTGAGAATACAGCTGTCTTGATAGATTGAACTGACTCATAAATTATAATCTTATAAGTTTCTCCTTAATTGTTTGGGCTTTAAATTACCTGCAGAAATGGAAATAAAGTTCAGAAATCTGCTAAGGAGCCTTCACTGGTTTTTTTCTAGATTTTTTTCCCGATTGCATTGCTATCTGTTTCCCTGATGTGTGGTTGAATGTCTTATTTGACATCTTGTCTGTTCAGCATCCATTAACATTCCTAGTGCTACATCCTAGAGGCTTTTTTTTTTTTTTTATTGTGACTTTTGGCAGGTCCGTAATTAAGCAAATCATAATTAAATATATATTTAAGATCATTCCGAATGAGTTGGTTCACATATTCAAAAGGGTATGAACACATCAACTGGTATAGATTAAGCAAAAATTATCAAGCTGGTTATCTTCAGTAGGGTGCTCCAGAGCAGTATTTTCTGCTCCAGTGTTCAGTTCAGATGCAGTTTTTGATGCTATATGCCTATCATGTTTTCTGTAAATGAGCCCCCAGAATCATAGCAATACTTCGATTCCTTGACAACTCCAGCCAGGAGTAGTATGTGAACCACTTGACTGTGTAACATTGAGGCCCAACCCCTTTATCATTGTTTGAGTGGTCATAGCCTTGGACCAATGCTAGATCTGGAAATATGGAAATGTATCTTCTTCTATTTGACAATGCTGTTCAACCTTCCAATGCCTAAAATATCTTTAAATAGATTTGGCATCATTTTGTCACAAATGCTATTTTAGGTAGACATAAACTTTCCCTCACAATCAATGTCATCCCAGTATCATAAAAGGCAACCCATATCTTAACCTCTACCCAAATTTCCATTTTTTTTTATTTGACCAACATCTAAACATTACATCTGAATTTGAATCACCTCCTCTTTCCTCCCTCACTTGCCCATGTCTTACTCTTCTTTTAAAAATATTTGGAACCTGTTATGCTTCACCACCCTGTATGATACTTCACAATAGACTTCTAGATCTGTAAACTGTTCTTCTGCCAGAAAATATGCTTATTGATAGAGTAAAACTGAACAGTTTATTGCAATAGTCCTTCTCTTATATACCTAATATTTTCCACAGTACATTTCACAACCCTGATTCTAATATTGTCACCTTCATGATGTCATGATGGATAAGCAGAGTTCTAGTGGGGGTCTTCTGCTGGAAACTTGCTTAGTGCTTAAATTAATCATAAATTAAATATTCATGTAATTAGGGAAACATATAATATAGCAATTTATCAAGAATTTACGTATCACATTTAAAAGAAGAAATGCAAATTATGTTATACATATTATATATATACACACACATATGTATATATATGTGCACACACACAACAGACCACACACACCCCTGTTAAATCAAACGTCATTCTAAACTATGTGGTTCAGAAACTTAACAAGATTAATTCAATCCAGAACCCACCTTTGAAGTCAGAGGTACATAACGAAGTAATTGGTCATTTTATCTGGCTGCCTTTAACTGCTGTGTCTGCCTACCTAGTAAGCACTTATAACTAGACAGATTAAAGTGGTCTTTTCCAGTGAACCAACCAAGGCATAACTTCCTGCTTTGGGATATGTGACAAATAATTTAACCATTCAGGCCCCAATCCCTCAAAATAACACTGGTTAAAACAACATCCAGAGATAATTGTTCAGGAACTTAAGATAAAATACATTGCAGAGTGTAGCACAGATGAAATGAGTTAAAATTGCTATCAAACAGAAGCCATGCCTGTGTGACTTCACATATTTATTATCGTACTTAGCAATTTCTGTAAGTTGCAATTTCTTATGATGGAGTATTTCTCATATCAGTGTTTCCAGAACATTAGATACAATTAATGTTTAGTTTTGATTGGTAGTGCTCATGTAACATTTAGATCCTTTACTTAAATGATTAATTGTCTTAGCTGCTCACGGTGAATCACTTGGTCTTTTCCTTTTTCATATTCAGCCAAATATCTAATCCAGAAATGTTCCTGCTGCTTGTTACAGAGTTTCATGGAGATGTCCAGGATGTAATTTATCCTGGCCTGGTACTATGTCAGTTTTAATAGGTCTAATTTCCTAACTCCCTGCTTCATTGTGACCATAAAGCCTTTTAGCATTTCACTTGCTTCACCAGGAAAATTTATCCCAGGCTGTGGAATATGACCTTCAAATTCTTTCATGCATACACTAGCAAAGGATTCATTCAGCCTCTTGGCAATATGAACCTCATTTGTCATTAACATCTCACTCTTGTCCTTCAGTAGTTCGTCTGACTCCTTGCCTACCTTCCAGCCGATATTCTAATTGTAACATTTTAATCCTTTTATTATTTTAGTCTTCATGATTGTTAGCACTAAGAAACCTAGTTTGCTTTCTCAATGTTCTATTTTCTGCAGACTTGTCTTGTATCAAAGGAATTTTTCCTCCAACATTTTGAGAGCACATATTTTCTTGCACTGCTTTTTTCATACCTAGTAAAAAAAAACTTATTTATGCAACATGTTGACTTCCTATAGCCCTGCTCTTTATGATCTCTGCCTCTTTTCTATTTCCCTTCCTTTCTTCTTTCTTCCAATTCCTTCATTTTATCCAAGACCATATGGATTTTCCAAAACCCAATAATATTCTAGATTCTATTTTTTCATCTTAGTATGGCTATTTCTCTCTTCCTTTCTATCCTCACATCTTCTCAGGTTACTCCAGAAGGCTTTAAATGGTCAGCTTTACATTTCTCTTTTCTCCAAGAATGCCATTCTGATGACTCTGAAGTCAAGGTTAGTTTTGTCATTAGCTTCAACAGAGACAAGTACTCACTGGAATTAATTCTTTGTAAAGTTTAATTCCCTAAGGACCGTGTTGCTTCAGTGATTCTGAACATTATGTGCCTTTTAACTATGTGTGTTGGTAGCAGAAGCCAGACATTTTCTATGTAAGAGGGAGATGCCAGCTTCTTGCCCAAAGAACTTAACAGATAAGCATGATAAGATCAAATGAGGAGATTCCTCAAGGAAGTTCCTGGAGTGCATTGATGATAACTTCCTCCTCCAAGCAGTAGAGGAGAGGTGCTGTGTTGGACCTCTTACTCACCAACAAGGGTGGGCTAGTGGGGATGTGAAGACCAAAGTAAGCCCTGGCTGCAAGGACCATGAGGTGGTGGAGTTCAGGATTCTGAGGGCAGGGAGGAGGGTGAAAAGCAAGCTCACAACCCTGGACTTCAGGAGGGCAGAGTTTGGCCTCTTCAAAGATCTGCTTGGAAGATTCTCAAGTGATAAGACCCTAGAGGGAATGGGGGGCCCAAGAAAGCTGGTTAATATTCAAGAATGACCTCCACCAAGCTCGAGAGAATTCCTTCCCAACAAATACAAAGTCAGGCAAAAATGTCAGGAGGCCTGTGTGGATGAATAAAGAGCTCCTAGCCAAGCTCAAACACAGAAAGGAGGCATACAGAAGGTGAAAACAAGGACAGGTAGCCTGGGAGGAATACAGAAACATTGTCCGAGCATCTAGGGTTGAAGTTAGGAAAGCTAAAGACTAACTATAATTGAATATGGCCAGGGATGTCAAAGATAGCAAGAAGGTCTTCTACAGATAAGTAAGTGACAAAAGGAAGATGAGGGAAAATGTGGGCCCATTGCTCAGTGAGACAGGGGACCTGGTGACGCAGGACATGGAAAAAGCTGAAGTACTGAATGCCTTCTTTGCCTCAGTCTTTGCTAGCAAGATCAGCCTTCAGGATTTCCAGGTCCCAGAGACCACAGGCAAAGGCTGGAGCGAGGAAGGTGTACCTCTGCTGGAAGAGGATCAGGTCAGGCAATACTTAAACAAATTGAACATTCATAAGTTGATGGGCCCTCATGGGATGCACCCATGAGTGCTGAGGGAGCTGGCCAGTATTTGGAGGCCAGTAACTAGTGATGTATCCCAGGAGTCTATACTGGGTCCAGTCCTGTTTAACATCTTCATTAATGATCTGGTTGATGGGGCAGAGTGTACCCTCAGCAAGTTTGCAGAAGAAATAAAAAAGAGGAGTGGCTGATAGGCCAGAGGGTCATGCTGCCATCCAGAGGGACCTGAATAGGATGGAGAAATGGGCTGACTGGAATCTCATGAAGGTCAACAAGAGGAAGTGCAAAGTCCTGCAGCTGGGGAGGAAAAACCTCAGGTGCCAATATATGCTGGGGGCTACCCAGATTTTTTTTTTTTTTTCTACCAGCGTGGTAGAAAAGGACCTGGGGGTCCTGGTGTACACCAAGCCTGGGCTGCATTAGATAAAGTATTGCCAGCAGGTCAAGGGAGGTGGTCCTCCTCTACTCAGCACTGGCAAGGCCACCTGGAGTACTGTGTCCAGTTCCAGGCCCCCTTATACAAGAGAGACATGGACAATGAAGAGCCACAAAGATGATTAAGGCACTGGAGCATCTCTTATACAAGAAAGGCTGACACAGCTAGGACTGTTTAGCACAGAAAAGAGAAGGCTCGGGGGGATCTTATCAATGTATACAAATACCTGAAAGGAGAGCGCAGAGAGGGTGCATGGAGCCAGGCTCTTCTCAGCAGTGCCCAGTGACAGACCCAGAGGCAGTGGGCACACAGTGAAACACAGGAGGTCCTGTCTGAACATCAGGAAACACTTCTTCGCTGTGAGGGTGACTGAGAACTGGCACAGGTTGCACAGGGAGGTTGTGGAGTCTCCATCCTTGGAGATATTCAAAAGTGTCTGTACATTGTCCTGGGCAACCTGCCTGAGCAGGGGAGTTGGACCAAAGGACCTGCAGAGCTCTCTTCCAACCTCAACCATTTTGGGATTCTGTGAGGGCTCCCTAAAAGCGAATTTGGATTTGCTCTTGGTTCTGCACTATCTTGTAACATATTGATGTACACATATACTTTGAAAAAAGTCATAGTCTTTTGTTGTAGAGTGAATTCATACATTACTCTTTCATTCCTATAGTCACCAAGGAAAAGCTCAAGCCTTTTTTACTAATATTTCCACTCAAATTTTCAGTTTTGAAATTAATTAATATGTAAGCAGTGACCTGTGAAGCAAAACTATACCAAATGCAACTTTTTTTTCTTAAGCATAAGAAGAATGACTACCTCAGAACTGAAATTCTCTACATCCATTCTGTGGAGCACAATTAAACCCTTATTCGTAGTAAGTCTGCTTCTTCCTGGGTTGTATATTTCACCCTGCCAGTTCAAAACCACATAAAACCTTTACTATTAATCCAGGAATAAGTTCTATCTCCCTAATAAAGTTTGATAGCACTTCCTAAATTTGTTTTCTTCTCTATTTCTACTTTTAGATATAATCACTTATCAGCTGTACCATTCCATTTTCTATTATTTTCGCTATGTAGTGAGGTGTTGTTGAGTGGCTATAATGTGCTGATTTTGGACTTCCACAATCTGCCATCCTTGATTACTTGCCCAACTAAGATAAACTGATAGAATTGTTGCAATTATACTTTTAAAGAGACTTTCAGTAGCAGGAAGGGAGTCATTTCTGTTAGCAGCAATTTTTCACAGCAACACAGTCCTACTAATGTATATTAAAATATGCTTTACTTGGGAGAAGTGGCATGATTTGTGCTTTCCTAGAAGTTTGAGGAATATAGGCACAGGCAGATCAAACCTAATGCAGTCCCGCTAAGCAATAAATATCTTAAAGATAATATAGAGTATATAGAGAATATATTTACTTAGTATTATGAGGAGAACAAGTTATTTCTGTAGCTCTCATACACTACTAATTAGATAAGAGAGCAACAAAGGGCTAACAGTGGTTAGAGATGGCAGGAATACACAGGTTTTACCCTTCCTCTCCAAAGGCAGGGTTTTTTTCAGGGCTCGGCATAGGGAAAGGGAGAGAGAGTGAGAGAAAAATATTGAATTCCAGACTAGGCAAGACCTAATGGTTTAAGAGTATTCAGCTGGTACACTGAGGTTTGACTGAAGTCACTAGTCTGGATTAAACAGAGTGGGGAAACGACCGATCTATCCCTCGGGGCTTGGTCTGCTGTGTAGAGGGCTTGCATTCCTTCTCTGGCCTTGCCTAGAAATTCTATCCTTATTATACAAAAATCTACAAATGAGCTTTATTTTTTATTAATATTTTGTAAATGGTATTCAAAGAAGGGTATCTGCAAGTCCAGTGTCTGAACCAACTGTCTTATACTGCACTTTGGACATTAGAGTAAGAAGGCAAAAGGAACTTTGCATCTGTTACTTAATAGGAAATAAGATCAAATGACAGCTGTTGAGCAGACAATTAAAGTATTCCATCTCTTCTTTGTTTGAGTCTTCACAGAAGAGTTAACTTGACCAGTTATGTAGCACATTTTAAGTAGCAGGATAAGACCAGAGGTCAAGATGTGGGAAAAAGAGAATAAGGAATGTTCCAAGAGTTCTTATTAGATATATTCGTCAAGTCAGTTCAGCCTAAGGAAATCCACCTTCGAGTCTAAGTGCTCCCTGTAGTACAGACATATTTCAGCACGAATCAAGAGGTAGAACTGACATTCTGTATTGCTAGAACCAAAGCAGCTGTTTGCCAAAGAAATAATGCCCATATCATATCTTTATATCTTACTCCATCTACTTTACATATTCATTGCCTAGTATTTCTTAACTGCATTAGTGAATGTTTTAGGGAGCAATTTGGATTAAAATTATATATGGAACAAATTAATTATCATTTACTATTGCATTACAATGGCTGTATTATTACTGGAAATTCATTGCAGCAATTGAAGTTATTGGCTGGAATCAATGTAGGGAGTAGAGTATCCTGTCTCCTGTCCAGTTGGAGTACTCTGTAAAAAGCTTCAGTTTCACCTCTCTGATTTTGACAAGAAATTCTATGCTCACTACATGTCACATGCAAAGCATCAACAAAAATATTTTTATTATTCATTTATACAAGATACTAAAAAGATATTTATGAATTTTAAACATAAATTCTATTTAAAAAATAGGTAGATGGCAAAAGTTTTCTCCCTTAGGTATGCAGAAAAGCGGTTGGGTCAATATATTGTGCGTGCTGAAAGATCACTGTTCAAGAGAGGGGACAGAGATGGAAGTCTAAGTGATAAATCTTCATTAGTAAATTGTTGTGGGAATTGTGGGGAATTATATGAATGTTTAAGAGACTACAGTGAGAGCCATTTAGAACTAACTATTGTATTATATAGAGGCTTGTCTTAAACAATGCTAGTCTGCTAATACACAAATCCAGAATAAAGCAGACAATTTTTGAGTGGCTTCTGACCACAAGATAGATCAGGAGTAAAATATGGAAACGAAAACCACATCATTTGGATGGGAGAGAAAGAAAAAAGATCTAGCTCTTAAGCTGCTTAAAAACATGGGATATGTTTAAACAACTTTTTACAAAATGCTAAAAAAACACTGAGCTGACATTAGTTTATTCCAAAGTATTTGATGTTTTCCATAGCTTTCAGCAAAACAGGAAAAGAAAAATAAAATATAGATGAAGAGAACTTCACTTATTCAGAAGTGGGATACATGAGCAGTACGTTTTTAAGTACATAGTGAAAGGAAAGATAAAAACAGAGTTTATGCCTAAGCTAGTTTTTGACTAACACAGGGTGAGTAAGCCAATTCAAACTGGTAAAAGCCAGCTAATTTGTTTTAAACATAAGAGATCACTGATTTGTTTCCATATCTTGTGAAATACAGACTGTATTCTGACATTGGGAATATTACTTCAAATTCTAAATAGACACAGAAAACAATTTTGAAGCAGAAAGGTATGCAGAGATTCCAGTTACAATTTTTCAAACAATAAAAAAGCACATATAACTGGTGATGGAAATAGTGGAACCCAAGACAATGTCCAGCAGGAAAGGTGGTGAGAACTGCAGTGATTTGTGGGATTTTTTCAAGAATTTGCAAGTGCCTTGAGAGTGTGGCAAACAGGACAAGGAGGATCTAAGCGACACCATTAGTTCAGAGGAGTAATTCACAGCAACCATACCCAACATTTTTGCATAAGATTAATAGACTACCAGCCTGAAATAAAATGGATTGTTTGTTTCAAAGCTGGGCACAGATGCATAAATTGATGTGGTGCTAGAAACAAAGGCACCAGAACAATACTAGCAATAAATGGAACAGAGAGAAGAGAAAGTTTCCAGTAGAAGAGCATGTGAATTAATGGGTAAATCCTTCATTAAGAAAAAGTGGTTTAGAGAATCAAGGGACCTAGCAAAATGAAAGTTTTCAATATAGTGCAAGGCTAAAAGAAAAGAACCACTTTTTTTTTTACATTTTTTAAATTTCTTCTCACCTTAAGACAAACATTAAAAGATGTACTAAGTCAGTTTCCTACTCTAGGTATCACAGAGCAAGATGAGAATGTTAGCTAGAAGATGGAAATATTGAGACACTCAATTGCATACAGACTCAAGATATTCTAAGAAATATGCCTGCATACAGGATGCTTAACTAGAAACTACCTTTTGGAATATATAAATAGCACTAAGCTTTGTGCAGTTTTTTCTTGTTATGTGGTAAAAAACAAAAGAGAAAATGAGTTTTTTTAAAATGATTTGAGAAAAACCCCCAACCATCTGCATTAAAGATAAACCAAGGTGTGAAATGCAATAGAAGGACTAAAACTGGCAGGGGGGGAGGAGTTAACACACCAAAGGGAGGAAGATAGAGTAAGACTGAGAGTATTACTTGCCTGTTTTCTGAAAGAGATAAAGAGGTAACGAGTTTCGTCTGTATGGAGAAATAAGTAGGGTTTAGTTGTACTGCATTTGAGTGAATCTTCAAGCCAGGAAAACTATGCTACAGAGCTGTTAAATAGAGAAGGGATTGCATTTTTAATACCCATTTGCAAAACCTAAAAGGAATTAATCAAATAAGCTACAATGGAAACAAGCAAAAACTGAATGCAAATATGCTTAACGTTTTAATTCTTACATATAAAAACTTCACTATTTTTTCTTTTTTGTAGGTGAAATGTATATTACCTGAAACTGATTCCAAAACACTAGCATTATAGAAAGAGGATGAGCAAATAAGAAGAGATTGCTTTTTTTCAGCACTATTCTTGATTTACCACAAGACAGTTGTGGGCTGAAAAAGCATAGTGGAGTGAAGTACGGAGCTAAACGTTGTACATATCAGTGTAACAGGAGACATCTCTTGGGTTTTGGGTTTGATGTGAACTGTGATTGCCAGATCTACTCCACAATGTGAAACTTCGGCGAAAGCAATTAAGGTTTTACCACAGAGTTGTGAATGATATAGCCTCATTAAAGAAGTAATTTTTAAAGAGGATAAGATTGCAGTTGCTGAGAAAAATGTATGCAATGGAATATACTGTGGTCATTAACAGATTAACATGAAAAAGATCATTTTGGAGGGGTCAATGTAAAACAATGGTCTCTTGAAGAAAAATAAACTTTTTTTTAATATATAGTAACTGAAAAAAAAAGAAAAATATATTTATATAGTACCTCTTGTCTCCTATTTTCAGTTCCTTGAAATAGCTGGAATACAAACTAGTGCCTCTCTTGATTGTTAAATCCATCTTTCTTCAGCATGGAAAAATACTTACATGTTTGACATAGTGATGTACAGTCATTGGACAGAGTTTATAGGGCTTGAATTTCAATCATTAATAAACTTTCCTCTCCTTAATCAAAAAAATCTGGTTAAACACAAAATCAAAATAATAATAATAATAAAGTGTGGAAGTAAATTGTTGCATCAGAATTCCTTGATTCTGCAATTAAATGCAATTAAATTGCAGAATGGCTTTAATAAAACAAAATGACATTTTGATCATTGGGCTCAAGGCCAAAGATTAGCATCAGTTACTGTAATATTGATGTTTCAGGAAGAACTACAGGTAGTGCAGGGTGTTCAGGCTACATCAGTAGTAGCAAATAAAGCAGCGCCAGGCTCCGGATTGCTCCCGTGTGCTGGAGCTCCGTGTCTGCTCTGATTAGTTGTTAGAGTGGTTCTGGCCCCCGGCAAGGCCACCGAGCCCCGTCTAGGGCGTACCCTGTGCATGATTCAGGAGTCTGCCCAGGGACAAATGCAAACAGGCGTTTTGGATACGGAGTACTCTGGCTATGAGGGAGTGAGAGAATTTCCCATATTTCTAAGAAATTTCCCTTAAAGCTTTTTTTTTCCATTTCTGAGAACCTAGGTATGGCAGAGCCTGTATAATGCTGCATGATATTACTGTATTATAGATTACTGTATTAAGATTATATTAATAATAATGTATTAAAATACATTATGTATATCACTGCATAATAGTGAACCCATTGTCCTTTGATAGGGTGAGGTCATTAGGGAAGAAATGGGAGGAGACCTTTATCACACTAAGGACAAAAATGGTTCAGTGATAACTATGTACATACCTAGATTAGTTTAAAGTAAAAGGATTTTGTATTAGTTTTATTTCAGATTAAATGCATATTTGGGTTTTTTGGTTCTCTTTTTCTGAATGGATAAGCGTTCAGTCATTCTTATAATAATCATTCAGCATCCAAAATTGCCTTCAATATAAGTTCATTAACAATAAGGCCAAAAGAACTATTGCAATCATCACATCTGACATTCTGTTAAACACAGGACAGACTTCTATGTAGATTTGGACATAACAGTTCACACAAAGCTCTGAAGAATGGTTTTCTCTGGCGAACACACAGAAAACAGATATGGGGTAATTCTGCACAGATGGTAGGTCATTTTATTTTGCTTGCAGTGCTCACTTACTCTCATAATACTGTAATCTGTTTCTTCAAAATTCTTGCTTTGTCTGGCTTTGTGTGATCAGTCAATCTTTTGTTTAACCATCCCCCTGAAATTATATGCTACCAAGAAAGCAGGTAGCTGACAGTCACAGTAAAGGTGCTGCCTGCTTAAAAATAAATGCAAATGCCTCTCCCATAAAATTCAGCCTAGGCAAATTAAAATATTTCTGCACAGTCCAGTATCTGAATTTGTAAAACACCTGGAAAAGGAGTATGGCTAAATGACTCCAGTTTACAATTCTATCACCCTCTTTAACGCAGGATTTTTTCTTTTTTCTACAGCAGTTCCTCTAGACCCCACACTATTCCCTTCAAATGCTTTTTTCCTTCACATGAGCCAAATATATTTATCTGCCTTGCTGTTATACCAAGCCTATGTACTGTAGCTGTAGAATTATCTTTGTCTTTTAATGTGTAATTTCTTTTGCAGTCAAGTGGAATAATTAGTTCCTTTTCTTCAACAGATGAAGCTTGTCTCATCTCCACTGCTTTAAAATGGAGCTCTCTCTAGCTGAAAATGCCTTCTTGACTGATGTAAGGGTCCTTGGTTCTTCCACAGCTCTGCAGGAACTCATAATATCAAGACTTCTCACCTCACTGAATACAAGGGATTTTTTTTCTTTTCCCTGTCAATGGTATTCTAGAGATCTTAAAAATTAATACATTCTTACAGTATATCAGTAGAAACTTTAACCTGGAATATTCATAGAATGGTTTCAGCTGGGATTGTCAAGAGTATAAGCTTTGGTTTAGTCTGTTGCTACTGATTCCTATCATTCCTTCCTTATTCTCAGGAGTTACATCATGGTGCTTGCACTTTGAACAGTATGTCATTCGTACATACCGTCCCATTTAAATATTACACCTATCACTGGGATAAAATACTGCAGAATTTCATTAGAAGTGAAGAATGTGTGGCTTTACATTCAGCAAGGGTTGTTGTTGAAAATCTTTGTTACACTGGAATTAATTTTCATGCCAGAACTATTACTGAAATAAAAAGTCCCACTCAAACAAGTGCAGATTTGGTGAATCTTGTCTGAATCTGATCTGCATCTACTTCTTTCAGGAAAGAAAGAGGATGTTTCAGCTTTACTGTAACTGGATTAAATTTAGGCTCTGCAAACAGATAAAGATGAAATAATTGTCTAAGTTTCAAAGTTATTGGGCTGCTGGCATATGCTGTATGCAGATGAAAATCTTGATCAGGACAAATTCTAATCAAGGAAGAAAATGCTAATACTACCTTAGCAATGTCTTTTGCACAATATTGTGAAATTGGAAAAAGGTATAAGAGTAAATGTGGAATCTGTTAAATTCTACATAATTTCACTATGTTGCAATCATGAAAGAAAATTTAAATCTAAGCTGGAACAGAACTTTCCTTTCTTTTTTTGTCGTTTCCCCCCCATGCCTCCAGTGTTAACATTATGCAATCAGCAGAGGAAGCTGAAAATAAGGAAAAGAATATAAAAGCCAAATTCAATATAGTGGGAAAAAGATTTTTTTACATGCAAATTAAAGACAAAGATTGCTATTTGCAAATTCAGAGACAGATCCTCTTATCTCAGGAAAAAACCCAACCGAACAAAAATCAAGCACCTAACCCTCATGAAGCAAACCTCAGAATGAACTAAACTCAACTGAAGAAAAATTAAGGATGAGACCTTCAATTTACCTGTTATTAGTTCAACTACTAAAGTAAATATTGTGAGAAATCTCACTAAAAGAAAAACTTCAAAGTATGCTTCTGAAGCAAAAGAACATCATTTTCAAATCAATGTGAATTGTGAATGAGATTGACCGCATCTTCAAACATTCCAAAATAAACTATATTCACAGTAAACATATTTAATATTTACTCAGATTGCATTATAAATTCTGCAATTATAGTATCAATTTATCAACAGAGAGATGGAATGCAATAGACCATGGGAGATATTAATTAAAAGCCATCTCTTAATTGTATGCTAAAAACTGTAAGACAGACGCTACTTTCCTGAAGGCAGACGGAGGATTGTATTTACAATTCAGTTATGGACAGGTGCCCAGATTTTAGCTTATCTATCATTTGCTACATGCTGAGTTTGTTGCATACAAGCTGCCATTACTAATAGTTTGGGAGAGAGCCATGAAATTTCAAGTACCGTATATTTCAGGTCAGAGCACAATCTAGTTAGTGTCATCTGAAATACATCCACCATTCCTCTGCTTAATAAAGCCTGCTGGTGACCAACTGAACTGCAACATTGGTTTACCTCTCTTTCGTCTTTTTTGCTGTATGCTGGAAGTATTTTTTTGCCTATGCTGTAGAAAAGCAGCTCTATTTCTTGTCTAAAATCCTTTAATTTCTAGTATGTTTGTAACTTCATTTTCAATACCATTCTTTACACACACTGTCCAGGTTACACACACTATGCAGTATGCAATTCCACAGATGGCAGAAAAAACAGCTTTCATTTCAAATAACACATCATGTTCAGGGAAGAAAAAAAAAAAAAAATCTGCTCTACATTCAGCATCAAATCTTTTGAAATAAGAGCACATCTAGTTTTTGGCTTTTCATGTATACTGCCTAGAACTGAAGGAACACTGCAATGGATCACTGCAAGGAGGATTGGATGTTACACTTCAGAGTTTCCATTTGCACTTTAAGGTCAGTGAATTGCTGGCTTTTTTAGAAAGTGCAGATCTGATGTTATTGTAGTGACAATTTCAGCATGGAGGGATGGAATTTAGATACTTTTATCTGCAAAACCAGTTTGTTTGTTTGTTTGTTTGTAGAAAAGCATTCCCAAAGCCATAACACTATACTGGAGAACTGAAATTATTACTTTTATACATTTTCTCTATGTTGTAAACCATGGTTTTTCAATAGTAATTTGGTTCCATTTGAATCTATCAGATTTGAAAGCCTAGGGCTGGAGCCTAAAGATTCAGAATAGCTTCAAGTTTTTCATAGACATTTGTTTTAAGCTTTCATTTGTCATTTTATTTAGCAGAGTAGAAGCAGCAAATGCTCATTTAAACTAGCAAGTGGAATAATTCAATAAGAAGTATTAACAACCTTGACCAAAAGAAATGACATCTTGCATGCCAAGGACTTTTAATTTACCAAGAACTGGAATTTTTGTGTGAAGCCCTCAAACAATTTATTTTCTTACTGTCATCTATAAAAACATGTCCACACCCAGCTTTATCTTAACTGTACTTTGAGATCCCAAATTTTGCCCTGTTTTCTGAGATGCAATGCTACCAAAAATCTGTGGCTTATCTTTGCACTGATTGCAGTACACCTGTATAACTTGTACATGCTGAATGGGATGTAGCTATTAATTGTTCCCATATGATTATGGAAGAATTTAGAACTCTTAGAACTTTTTTTTAACTTGTAACCTCTATTTTTTAACAAGTCAGAAAATAAAGCATGGTTAAGAAATGTATGCTTACTCTGTTGGGTTTTATTATAGTGCATTGGGAAACAACCTCCCTGTCATACTCTCCCCTGGAGATCTTAGATACACATACATGGACTAATGGATATGCCACAGGACCTATGAAAGACTTGGCCCTTTATGAAATACTGACCAAAGGCCTGTTTGGGTATACTGGTGCATCTAAACCTGTAGATGCTTACTCTAAGGCAGCTGAATCTAACCTTCATCAGGAGACTAAAAGGGCTTCCACATACAGGAAAGAATGATTTTGTTGAGAAACGGTCTGTAAGAGCCTAAGCCACAATGACTGAGTGAGATTACTGGCTTTACACTGGTAATAACTGAATCCTATTGGCAGCCAAGAATTTGGTTAAAGCTGTCATGCCATGCAGTGATACCATTATTATGCTTAGGTCAGTCTTGTCACGCACAAGCACTGTCTTTTTGTAGTAGATCTAAAACTCCAGGGAGTGATGATAAGCGACTGCATGGTTTATTTCCACTTTTAGTGTTCACCTTTTGCATATTAAAAGAATTAATTAATAGATTTTTAAAATATATTTTATTACTATTAAAAGAATACTATTAGAAATGTAAGCAGTAGGTAGGTAGTGTGATAGAATTGTAACAAATATCCAGATACTGTGCTAACATATCGACATTGACAATAAAATTTATGCTCCTAAGCGTGGATGACTTGGTCTAGATAAAACTAAATTTTCACCCTCTCATGGTCTGGTCAATGATTAAATACTACCGGGAGTGCCTGAGCAAGCACTAGAAATTAATATAGCCTTTTGCCTTTTCTTACATGCACACACACACACAAAAGACATACTACCCTATTGTCTTACTATGAGTCATCATTTGAATATTTTAGACCTACTGTCAAACTAATGATGCTGTTTGTTACGTTGCAGGTTTAGGAACACATCCTTTGGCCTTCTGTGGTGGGTTAGCCTTGACCGACAGCCAGGCTCCCCCCCAGCCACTGGTTCTCTCCACTCCTTCAGCAGGACGGGACGGGGAGAAAATAGAACAGGAACAAGAGACCTTGTGGGCTGAGATACAGACAGGGAGATCACTTACCAATTGCTGTTGCGGGCAATACAACTCGACTTGGGGAAGATTTACTGCTAATTAAAATTAAAATGTAATTACTAGTTCGGGTAGTGGGAAACAAACAAAATCCCATCAAAACAGCATCTTTCCTCCCCTTTTTACTGACCTTAAGTTCACTCCTTCACTCTAGACTCCTCTACCACCCCCTCAAATGGGGTCTGCAGTCAGTCCATAACAGTTCGTCTCTGCTGCTCCTTCCTCCTCACTTTTCCCTGCCTCACCATCCTCTTCGCCGCCGGCCACCGGGGAATCTCTGCTGAGGCGCCTGCAGCCCCTCCTTCCTCCTCCTCCTCCTCCTCCTCCTCCTCCTCCTCCTCCTCCTCCTCCTCCGGCC
>JAOBAS010000013.1:2856428-2878180 GCA_025311575.1 Elanoides forficatus | reverse complement strand
CGGCTCGGGGCAGCCCCGGCCTCTCCTCTCCTCACAGAGGCCGCCCCGAGGCCCCCGCACCGCCAGACCCTGCGCACCCGCACCCCGTACAGCCCTCATAGCATGAAATAACTCGTAGAAGTGAATATTTTTTTTTTTTTAATTTGTTCTAGACTTCTTATTGTTCTCACCTGAATGCTCTTTTCCTTGCTAGCTTGACCCCACACCTAGGTGTCACCTACTTTTACAGGCCTTTCCAAGATCTTAGCCTTATGAATTTTTTAAGTGGCTAAAATATGTAAAAATAGTATCCATGCATAAGTTCCGTATGGTACATACCATACTAAAAAATAAAGCGCCAGATAATGAAAGGAAGTTCTCTATCATCATTTTATAGTTTGTTATAAAAAAGGTCTGCTGATAAAAAATATCAGATTATGTCAGAAACCACCAGCAGAAGAAAAAGCAGAGCTGGTCTCCTTCACAGTGCTCAGACCCCTGTTCTATGCAATAATCCAAAATTATTATTTAAGTTTATTCTCCCTTGAAGCATCCTGCTTAAACTCCTTCACTCCAAGCCTGTTCATGTGAGTCACACGTTCAAACCATTCAAAAGTTTCTGCATTTGACAAGAAAGCAGTTCATTTTTCACTCGCTATTCTGGAGCATTAGACATTGAAGTTCAACAGTCTAAATTGAACTAAATCCCTTTCTCATCTTAAGTTCAAGTGCTGCACAGGCTGATCTCTTCACTAAAAAGTTGGCTGGAATTTACATGTTCTTCTAAAACATTTTATTAGACTCATTAAAATAATAAGCCCTGATAAATTCAGAGTAAGACTGCAGTCTGATCATTGATAACCTCCTTCTGGACTTCACAGCTTAAAGCTGTTAAGGTGTCATAACTTACCAAACATGCTCAGGGAGCCTTGGGTCCTCCCCTGGAAGACGCCGGGGGAAACTAAATCAGCAGCTGCTACTTTTTCATCTTCATGCTTGGCTGCTGTCAAAACAATCCCTATATAAAATGGGATTTTCCAGCCAGGTGGCCACCAGGAACTATCGGTCTCACAGGCCCTCTAAAGTCAGAACTTAGAGCATTCAATTAAGACAGTTTTTCAGTATGTTTTATAGTGCTTTTGTGACTGGATTATAACTGTGTTATCAGTGAAGTTTCTTTATATTGCATTAATTGCTTACTCTAAAGTTGAAACTGCTGTGAAGTAACTGTTTTATGGAAATTCTCTAACACCCATTTTATTTTCCATCATAGGGACTGGGCAGTAGGTAACATCTTACATTTGTCAACACTGTTGGGATTGACAAGTAAAAATTCAAAACACCTAGCAACTCTTTTGTGAAGACAGCTCCAGGCTTCTTTGGAAGAGACCTTTGAAGAGATGATGTTCATTAGTTTCAAAAAACATTTCACATCAATGAAAAAAAAGAGACTTATATTGTCATAGGAAGACACTGCAACAGTTATCATCTAAAACTTTTCATTAACAAAAAGTTACATATTTTATATAGTCTTATTGCTGTAAAACAACTACTTAGTAGTACTTCCCTGTTTCTCAAGGGAAGCACAAGAAGGTAAATTGCATTGACTTTTTATTTTCCTTTTTTGTTTTCAGTCAAATACAGGGAAATGAAAAAAATATGCTAAAAAGAAATAGCTTCCATTGACTTCATGCAAGAGGTGTAGCAGGAATAGCAAAGTTCTAATCTCTTAGTAATAGAAACATTACACATACAAACAGACATCTCAGAATGCTTCAAATTGGGATGACAAATATGGTATTGTATTTTCTTAAAAAAATTCCTAAAGTTGACTTGCTTAGACAAACTAATTTAACAAAAATTTAATTTGTTTCTTTAATGTGTGCAGGTAGATGAGAAAGGTAGGAGAAAGAAGCATAAACTCATAAAGTCACACTGAAGTCTTTGTGATGATTAAGGATCATATTACCACAACAGGTTAAATGTTAACGTAGATTTCTAAACCCTAGAACTGCCTCTAAAAAAATTTCCTCTTCCTCAGCCTGAACAGTAGTTGACACCAGCTGAGTTAATTCTTTTTTTTTTTTTCTTCATCTAGTCTGGAACCTTGAATACAAATATCATTCATAACCATCTTCATCTTTATAACCATATGATATCCAAAGAGTCATGAAAATCTACACATAAAACTCTCATCAACATTAAGGCGAAAGGCTGATTTGAAAGGTTCATGAATTACCTTCCTCCCCCGCCAATTGAAATCTTAAATCTCTGAGCTTGTGAGACAGAGTTTCATCAAGGCATTATGTGGAATACTGGGTTTTGGTTTATTCTTTAAGGAACTAGAGAAATGCACAAAATCCACAAAATCAGTGAAAGTCTCCACAGTCCTACATTGACTGGTCCAATAGAAAGCTTAATGGCCATTAAAAAACATTTAATGAGATTGGTTCTTCAAATACAGCACTATCAAGCAAAACAAAGTGAAACTTTGAGTGTCTCTTTCCTGAAAAGTCTTACAATTAAAAAAAAAAAAAAGTTAATTTGAGTACTAGTTTATTAGAAAGGCTTCTGATATACACTAAAACAAATGCTCAGCTTGTTAGTGTTAAAATATGAATTTAACAATCGATTGAGAAATAGAACAAACCAACACTTCAGAAGTTTAGTTATCCAGCTAAATGTAGGTAGATATTTTTTTCTCTCTGATGGAAGGATTAATTAATTTTTAGTGCACTGGTTTTCAAACTTGCTCGTATTAGCTTTTAACAAGCCCACCTCCTCCCTTCCCGTCCTCTACTTCCAGTTCCCCAGTTACTAATAGAGGTTGTTTTAAAATTATATTAAGGAAACAAGTTAAAACATCTCTAAGTTCCCTATATATAACAAGAAATACAGTTTATTTCCTTTTTTTCCCCCATTTACATCTTAGTGCTGAACCTTATTAATCTATCCACTCCAGGTAATTTTTCTGATTTGCTTCCTCCAGTGTTCAGCTTTTCTATCAAAAGTTAATAGCAGCCATATAGAAAATTAAATTTGCCAGGCAATCCAAAACAGCTACACTGGGTGTATAAATTAAATTCTTTAGTTTGAAAACATCTCTCAATATACATGTTGTTTTGGTATATTCTGTAACAACTTAGAAACATCTTTGCTTGAGGACAAGTGGTAGTGTGACAAGCTTGACTTCCTCAGTCAGTCTTGTTTAAACTATAGATTAAGACTGCTAGAGAAATCCAGCTACCGCATATACAGCCATAACTCATTTTCTGCTCACCTTTCTCTTGGAAACTACTTCCACAAGTGCATGAAACAATACTCACTCTTTCTTGCTGTTTTGCTCAAATCTTTTTTTTTTTATGTGGAAGAAATATCAAGAAAGAAGTCAAGGCACCAGAAAATGAGACCCTACAGCTAATAAGTCCAATTATCTCAATACTTTTGGTTTCAGCAGTTTGTGAATACAATGTGGAATTCTCTAATGCTTTATACAACAATCTTGTTTATAATAACTACCTACACCTCTATTTTTTCAAAGAAATATTTGATTGGCATGTGAAACTTCTGCCCTAGTACCAGAACTGAACAAGAAAATTAGTGAGCTTAGGTCACCAATTTATAAATCGATGTGCCGTTATAGTCATTCACTCAAACTAGGATGAAGCAAGCTGTTGCACCAAAAGCACCATAATTTGGATTAGCTGAAAACATCACTGACAAACGATTATTAACGTTTTGTCTTTTTTTTCCCAGACAGTTAAATAATTTTATTCAGATTCATTAGATAAAATTATCATTTACTACAGAGCATTTTAAAATACATTGTGTGTAACTTCCTATAGTATTAACTTCATGACCGATATTATTTATTATAATAAAGTCAGTATGAAAAAAGCCATATGAGCAGATTCTTGTGGATTCCTCTCTATTTTTCTGCACTCTTTTTCTGCACAGTGGTTCTGCACTCCTGTGAAGGCCTCCTGAAAAAAGGACAACTTCACAGCTCCTCCAGAGGCTCTTTGTGAGACCATACTCTCTTCCTAGCACTGCATCTTCGAGACAATAAATTAAACAAAGCGTTGGTCTATCACATCGGATTTTGCACACATAAATACACTTAGTTAGGATTCCGGGGTTCTCCAATAAGAGAAACAAATAATAAAGACGCCTATGGTAATTAGGAACAGGTTTTTCAAAAGCCTGTCGACTTTGTCATTGCTACAGCTCATGTGTGTTGTGGTGCTTATAGCTGAGGTTAATACGGGTGGGTAAAGTATTCCGTAGTGTGATTGTCCAGACGAGATAGTGGACTAGAACAAACTACAGCTCTGCCCGTGCGTCCAAATGCCAGTGAAATGGGAAAGGCAGCTTATAGATTTACAGGGACAACAGCTGATTAGAAAGAGAGCTACCGTGCTGACTAGAGCAACCGAACAAACTATATAAGCAGGAGAATTAGATACAAAAGACATAATTTAAAATAGCATGGAGGTGAATATGACACCTTTTAGGCAAAATTGTGTTTAAACTGAACACCAGTAACACACACCCACACACACACACACTCCCAGTCACTTACGTGCCCAAGATGTAAAGCTTTCCCATTTTAAACTCTTGAGGCACCATACAAACCAAATGAAGGCGGCGATTGGAAAAAGCCAACACAAATTTACCAAAGGCAAATCATGCCAGACTAACCTGATCACTTTCTACAAAAAATTAACAGCTTCTGTCTAGCAGGAGAATTGTTAGAAACAGAGATTCTGTTCTTATATAAGTATGTTCAGCAATTTAAAAAAAAAGAGTGGGGAAAAACGTTTTGCATTGTGTAGTTCAGAGGATGATTTTCAATATGTTTTGTAAACTTTAATAAGCCATGCAACAACCACATGAGTAATGCATAATTACGACCATTAAAGAAGAATAATAGCCTAATGTGAGATCTCTGGTTTTGAAAAGAGTTATGTTAACATATACGGGACTGCTGTTTCTATGGATGGAGCATATGTTACAGAAATACGGTAATACAAAATACCTTGTACCATTTAACAGTAAGATTTGATCCTGACCTGACAAAACCACCTACACAACTCAGTCTCTGAAGATAAACTATTCCTATTCAGGAAGATGTCCAACATAAAAGGAACCTGACTGCCCTAAATTTCATTCCCTTAGGCTCTGCAACAGAATCTATGAAACTGAGATAGGCACCTATGGTAACTGCAGGGACTGAAGCATCTCATTATGGGATTCATAGCACACAGCACTCCTAAACAAGGAAGAGCTGAGGGAATAAATGCATCTTAAATCTCCAAATCAGCGTATTCATTTATTTCTAAGTGACATTTCTGAAATCTGTTCCCACTGGATGGCTAGCACAACACCAACTCTATAATCTGACAAGCAACTGTGTCTAATTGTCAGACACTGGAAAGATGTAACTTCCTAAAGTCTGCATTTTTCCCTGCCCACAAATACATATTCAAGCATTTCAGAGTCATGAAAAAGCATTGCTACAGAGACATGTAAGAGGATTTCCATATATAGCCTTGAGCATTAATGTTGTAATTTCTTTTTCTTTCTCTAAGAATGACATCAGAAATGCAACCTACATTTCTAAACTGATCTGGGAGTATCTGCAGGGAG
Organism: Elanoides forficatus; assembly: GCA_025311575.1. NCBI lineage: Eukaryota > Metazoa > Chordata > Aves > Accipitriformes > Accipitridae > Elanoides > Elanoides forficatus. The sequence goes on along the minus strand of JAOBAS010000013.1, from coordinate 2,872,552 downwards.
AGAAAAATAAAACCAAGAGAGAAAAGAGAGAAAAAGAGGCCAGAGGAATAACATAGAGAGGGAGGAAATGACAGCAGAGCCTGACAAGCAGGACAGAGTAGAAAGAAGGGAAGACAAAAAAAAAAAAAAAAACTTAGAAAGTATACAACAGCAAGATGTGAAGAAAAGGATTAATATAAATTGTAGAGAATTTACAAAGATTCACAAATCCATGTTTTAAGGTAACATTAGTATTTGTCTTATTTACCAGCTGTTTAGAACAGAAATCTGAAAGCTTCTGTATAATTCCTATGATTTCCAAGTTATAACAGGCTGTGTATTAGGTCTGCACTTTCCTTATGCTGCATTTTCTAAAGTCTCAGTATAAATGATCTCATTAGCTCCCTGGTACCCTGTTCCCAAATGGATCCATAAAGTCAGAGTCATATATTCCTTTAAGTCCTCCTAATGGCTTGTTTTCACCATGTTGTTTCAAGAATATTCCCAAACAGCAGCAGCTGCTACTAAAAATAATATTAGTGTTTTTAAAGTAAGTATAATTGTCAGGCACAGGACAAATATAATTGCCACTTCAGTGACACTGGACTACTAGATATTTTTAATCTCTACATCATCAATGTAAATCATGGTTACAGATGGAGAGAAAGCTCATTCAAGGAGGACAAAGGTAAGAAGAAGTTAGCAGCAGCAGGCTGACAGCTGACCAAGAGCCTGAGCTGGAAGCAATGTCTATAACTTGTTTCCCAGTAGAGAAGGCACGTGTTATGATGGGATGTGCCTTAATGAGCACAGGTGGGAAAGGACAGTTGGCTGAGATTTTAAACCAGTTGTAAATGGCAGGGGTTTTTTTCCCCCTTTTTTTTTTTTTTTTTTTTTTTTTTTAGTAAATATTTAACTGTAATGTGAAACACTTTTCTGTTACATCCTGGTATTAGTCCTTCCACCAGACACAACTTGCAAGTGTCCAGGCTGCTGTTAGTAGTTTCTATCATGATAAGTAAATTGAAAACAGTAAACTGGAGATCTGTTGGCATCCTGGAGCCCCATCCCAAGGAGACAACAGTAAAGGAGTCCTGGAAGAGGTACTTTGCATAGGCCCTTCTGGCAGAGAGCTGATATGCTCCTCCTTCATCTTCCTTTTAGTGGAAATCTGTTTTCAACAGTGAAAGACTAACTAGTTCTGGCAGTCCTAGACTGACAATGCCTAATGCTGAACACCTACCAATTAGTGCTTTCATTAAAATAAATAAATAAATAAATAAATTATCCTTATCTAATTCTGTTAGGTTTTAAAGCTCATTGAAAAAAATCTAGACTAGGGCATGCCAAAGCAGATTCTTACGTCATGCTGACCACGATAGCTTATCAGACAATCTGCATGCTTGATGTCATAAAAAGAAATCAGCATGTTAAAAATAAATAAAAAATTTTACACACTGTAGTCATTTTCCAGTGATCTGATAAAGAAGTGCTTATTTAGCATACTCCTTGTGTTTAAGGGCGAGAGAAGGAGAATTAACAAAGAGCCATTTTGAGTACATCTTTGATGTTTCAACACAACAGATTTTTCTGTATGTGGGGAACTTAGAGGACTGAAGCCAGGCATGGCTAAGGGGAATTAAGTCTAGGATTTGTTTCATTTCCAATTAGCATAGTTTATCGTGTTGTGTACCCCCTACCATGTTACAGGGCAACAAGTTATCTTACAAGCCTCATCCTCGTATCAATCCCTCCTCAAGATTGCATTTAATGCCCCTAAAGCCAATAGAAAAACTGAAACAGGTTTGTTCTGCATGTACAGTTTTATTGGTGTGCATGCCTAATTTTATCCCTCCAGTGTGTGAAGTGAGATAACTGTACTTATAAAGTGAATATGAAAAAATACCCCTTGTGTACTAGCTCTTTAGTTCACAAAATATTTCAAAGTTTCCTTGCAAAAGAGATAATTTTCCTGGTAGCATGACCTTCAGCGATGGCCTCTTGTACTGAGGCTCTCACAGGCTCATAAGTCCCTCCACTGTACCACGAGGAGACCTGCAGTAAACATATATCTGCAGTAAAATTACTTTGCTAAAGGGTATCTGACAAATCACTTCTGCATGGTGCTGAGGGACTATCTCCTGGTCAAGATACTTTTGGGAATTAATTTTTTAAAGCTAGCATTTTAGAACTTCATTCTAAATGTAAAAAAAGGAGAAAAATAAAAGACTATTACAAGCTGGACTCTGCTGGTAATAAGGACAGAAAAAAAGCCATGAATAAATACTCTCTCTACATAGTGTTCATTTTTCATTAGGTTGCTTAGGAAACACTCAAGGTCACTGCTTCATGGTACCTGGCGTAATGGAAGATGCGAAGGAAGGGAGGGAGCTGAAATAAAGAGCTTATAAGTAGAAACATCAGAAAAGGTAGTGAAAAGGGGTGTCACATGGCAAAAGGAAACTGGAAAAATGGTGCAAGGAAAAAGCAGAGGGAACTTGTAACATCAGTGAAGGATCAAACAGGAAAAAATGTAGAGAAAGAAGACAAAAATATTGATAAAGGGGACAGAAAAAATGCAGAAGTGCAAAGTGTATAGGTGAAATGATACTGGACGATTAAGGCCTAGAGAAACTTAGAGGGAGAGAAAAAAAAAAAAAATCAGCCGGAAGGGATAAAGACATCAAGCCACTTGAACAAGTCAATGAAAGACCTTTAAAGCCAGCTGGAATTCTCCGCCATCCTACTGCTTTCCTTGGCACAGAGTCACAAAACTTCACTTCCAGAGCTTAGCTTGGTGCTCTAGTGTGGCATCTCCTCACCCTGAATCAGAGGGAGCTTGAAGCTTCCTCACAGGGAGTCCACAGTGGCCAATTTTTTCTTAATTTTTCTTATAAAGCAATGAGGGTGAAAAAAAAAATGTAGATGTGGCATACTGTCTGATGGCAATAAGGGAGGGCAGAAAGAAAGAAGTGACTGTAGAGGTAGAAACTGTCAATTAGAATAACATTTGTCTGATTCATGTAGGCATTTAGTGATACAGATGATGGTATACTTAAATGCAGATGGATTTGCATAAGCAGCAGACTCAGTTCTTTATTTCTATCTGCTAATATATGGTCCAATCATAATTATTTATTCTGTATAATCATCTCCTTTAACCATTTAGGAAGCAGTGACACTTTGTGGGAGAAATACCTCATTGTGATTAACTATTCCTTTAGGTCTCCTAATGGGAGTAATGGGAATCCGTTCAAATGGCTTCTGCTTTATGAGTATTGCTTTTGGTAGATGCTGTATATAGTATTTCTGTTCTTTAGTTGGAAGTGCATAGGAATGCACTTTAGTCAAGTAAACAAAAAAAAGGACCGTGTTCACCTTGACTTTTCTGCTATCCTGGTGCTTCAGTCATAAACCTAAATTTAATTCAAATTAAACTGCCCTCAATTAGAGTAAATGGAGAGGTAAATGATGCTATTGTACAACAGAATATCCATTACACTAAAAAAATTGTAGATGACCTACTTTGTACCAGAGTGTGGAATAAGTGCCAAAGCTGCATAAAGAATTAGATTTTTTTAGTTATGCTCAATTTTGCAAATCAGAACGTGCAAGCTTTATCTTAATGGAGTTGGCTGAGATGCTTCATCTAGAAAGAAATATAGTTAAGCCAGGTCCCTTTCCCCAAAATTACACTTCTAACTTCTTCCCAGGGCAAACAAGGATAATCTGGCACAGAGACAGTAGTAAATAAGATAATAATAAGGTTGCAAATTTTAGAGATTCACAATTATAATTGTTAAACCCAATAGAGAGTTGTAATTCCACACTAGGTTCATGACACTAAGTTACTTGTGAGTTCTTTAAAATCTTGTAATTAAAAAAATCTCCATTTCTGGTTTATTGGTATGGTCTGTGCTGACGTTTACAACCTTCCTTTCCCTAAATAGCAGTTTAAAAGGTTTAAATTATTTAGCATTTTCTTGTTAACATTTCCGTCTGGCAAGTCAAGAAGAGAATTGATGGAGTCACAATTTGACAGTCTCCTAAGCTATGGGAGTAGAGACACTTTTTATCATACTTTTCCCAACAGAATCAATTACCAATGACACTTTTCCTTTTAGAAAAAATATAAAAAGCCACCTCAAATGCCAGCAACATTTTAACAGAAAAATCTAGATTATTGCTTGTCCCTGTCATCCTTCCTTTACATTTAATGAAAGAACATATAATCCATCAGGAGAGAAAAGAACATGGTGTTTATCACTAATAGCTGCTGATACTTTTATATGTCAAACATCCCAGCCATGTTAATCTTTTACAGTACTGGTGACAACTGTTCAAAATTAAACATCAGAGCAAGTGTTTGAAAATGGTAAAAAGGGTAAAATATTTAAAATGTCATTTGCCCTGTTGGCAAAATACAAAATTTGTCTATTAATCAATAAGGTTTTTGTACGCAATAATTTCTCATCCAAGTCCTCATCAAAGCTGTCTTAACTATACTATGACAGTGCTCGGAGTTATTCAGCAGTGCAGTAAATATTTTGGGTGAAATCCTTGATTCACAAAAAAGCATAGAAAAAAGTAGGGATAACTAAACATTTTCTAAATGACCCTACTCCATGTTATTCAACATTTCAGAAGATCACATTAGAATTTTTTTTTTCCAATGCTGTTATTAAATACAGATCGATGTTACTGACAGACTACTATGAATATGAATGAATCTTTATCCTAATCATTAGGGTATTCATGCTTGTATTTATACTTATTTCACAGTTTTATTCATTTTTATACAGCTGGTACAGGTGTTTGTTAGATGAAAATATTGCACAGTAGTACAACTTTTTAAGCATACTAAGTGAACAAAGTCTTAATGAAGGGACAGTATAAGGTTTATTTTTCTTTCAAATGTCTATATTTGCTTATTTATCAGGAACACATACTTGTCTTAGATTAATTTGCTAAAGCGAAACAAAACCAACCTTGTATTAAAAAAAAAAAAATCATTCCAGTGAAATGCATAAAATAGAGGTTTTGAAAACAGCAAAGAAAAATACGAACCGAAAAACTGCTTCTGGATGATAGGTCATGTATGATCAACATCCACGGTAGTGACTTTTGAAAGAGTATGTTCCTGGGACTGCCTGAATCAGAAAGATATCTGTATTTCATTTTATAAAGCTAACATTTTTTGACTCATAGGGACATAGCAAAATACCTATAATTTTCTGCTATTCTGCAAACTCACCACTTCTGATCTTTAGGAAGATTGTATTGGCTGCACTGGTCTCGGTGCAGTGATGGGCATTATTTTCTTGATTTTACTTTTTCCCATGAGCACCATCTTAACTGTTAATATCTCACATTATGCACTCACGACTTCTTTATTCTCCGCTAGTTTTTAAAGTAACCATATCTTATTCAGGTTGTGTGAAGATTCTGGTTATATGGATATTTAATACAAGTGGGGAAGTTATTCACAGTGGCCTGCCCATCAGTTAGAGGAACCTTCATCAGTGCCTTTACTTTGAGAGTGGAGGTTTTGGCCCACTTTATGTGTATTGGCTTTGCCTTTTGACCCTTCTTATGATCTTCATACCATGCCTGGCGTTCCTCTTTCCCCTTTGGACACCTTTTAAAAATAGTACTTTCCTTTAGATTTTGGTCTTTCTAAGGCTATTCTACACCAACAGCACTGTGACAAGAACGCCATTAATCTGCTCATTGCTCAGAAGTTGCAACTTGGTTTCCTTTTACTTTAATGTAGTTTTCTTGTGGGTATCAATGCTACTGATGGAGCCATTTTCAAATGCATCGCCCATGCTAGCCTGTTTGCAACTTCTGTAGCTAGGTAATATCACTTAAACCAATTGCTGTCAGAACAAATGACCCTTTATTAAGTGCCATTCTGATGACTTAGAAGATTCATATTATGTGTAAAGCATATTAACAAACTGTGTCCATGTTTTTTGTTTTTCCCTCGAGAGGAAAATGATTCAACAACTTGGCCTAGTATTAAGGTAAAATCATCCTTCTTACAACCTGACGCTGCTTATACTCATAATGATGAATTTGTCTAGTCTATACTGCACACAAATAGCTTTTGAAAAGGCTTTTGTGGTATTGCTGAGATTTAGACTATCTTCATGTTTTTGCATATTGTCTAGATTATTTTTATTCAAGAGATTGCAGATAGCAATGTTTTACATGGCTGGGCCCAGTAAATTTTTCCTCAGAGAAATGGACAATAATAAGAGACATATAATGGAATGGAATATGCACAGCGATTATCCCTTAAGGGATTGTGCTGGTTTTGCCTGGGAGAGAGTTAATTTTCTTCATAGTAGCTAGTATGGGGCTGTGTTTTAGATTTGTGCTGGAAACAGTGTTGACAACGCAGCCTTAGTATATATGATTTCAGTCTCTGGTAAAAGAATAGATGAGTCCCTGGGAGCAACTGGGACTGGAGCTTGCCAATGTAATCTGATGAGACCAAGAGAGAAGAAGTCAGCCCTAAGAGTTACTCTCCAGTTCCTATGGTATTTTATTTTTTATTTTAATATGAAGTTCAGTTGTACGCTGAAACACAGAGACTTACCAGCTTCTAAGAGAGAACAAAACCTATTAACCCCAAACCATCTTTTTCTTTCATGTTTGCTTTGGTGTGATCTATTTTGCTTTTGTGTTTTGTTTAAATTTTGCAACAAAAATGAACCAATAATTTAGCTAAGAACAAAATATTTACAGTGCAAACAACTGCTTTGCCAACATGTACAATCCTCTAGAGAATTATATGACATTTGTATAAGAAAACTAATTCCCTAAGCAGAAAGATCTCACAGGCAACTGAAGACTCACCATGACAAAAAAATCCCTGTCAAATAGTATATGATAAATTAGAGTATGAGAAGCATTTTCATGACAAATCAACTTGACAAACAGTACAATAATCATATACAGTTAATCCATTTAAAGGTGACATCTTAAAATAGAATCGAGACTCTGTATCATCCTTGAGATTCTTTTTGAAAAAAACTTGTATTTTTTTTTGATGTTGCAATAACTATTTTTGAGGACATGTTTGCCAATAACCACCAAGAACCATAAGCTTTAAAAATAACTAGAACATGTTAATTATTTCAGCATTGTTTGTCCTGCTTTGGGCGGTCAGAAATAGGTCCAGTATGTCATTATGAATTTGCGGTGGTAAAGTACAACTTTACCAGATTAGCCCTAAATTAGCAACCTGGGGAGAGTCAAGAATTTTGGAAGAGTCTTCATGAGGGTTGGCAGAAAGCTGTTTATGCTAATACCTTGCATATGCTGAGGCATGGATTATTTTAACACCTACCATTTTCCAGGAGTAAAATGCTTTCCTCCTTGGACCCCAGGAAGGACCTTCCTCAACTCAAGGATTCATAATTTTTATGGAATTATAACTGACTTTTAAAATAATTTACTTACTGCAAAACTGCAGCATCAGATCTTTTGAAAAAGGTCCAGACTTTTTTTCAAAACATCTTTCCTATTTGGTCAGTATTTAAAAAATTCACCTGATATGAAAGTCCTGGGCTCAGATTTTTTTTTCTTTAGGGAGATTCAAAACCATATCTCCTGTGAGAGTGTCCCATGTCCCCTGAGAGCCTGAACGACAGTCTGCTCTAAGGCTTTGTTTTCACACAGATTTTCTCTTTTTCTTACATAAAAATTTCTGCCTGTTGGGAAAAGGTGGGAACTATCTGCTTGCCGGCATATGACTGTATAAAGAATATATATAATGTATTTTGGAGTTATCATTTATGCAACATTAAGAACATTTAGTAATACTCAATGTACAATATCATCTAATCTATTGCACACTGCTAGGCACAGCAGTGAGAGTCCAGCTTCTTGAAGAACACCAAAGTCCTCAGCAGAGTCTAAGAGAGCAATTGTCACTTACAAATTCTGGGAGGCTCTGCTCATGCAAAATGCATTGAAATTATTGTCAAGGGAGATCACTAAATAGGAACAGAGACCTGAACTCAATAAGCACTTCAAGGACGAGAAAATGGCAAGGTCAAGCAAGCATAGTAACAAAAATTACTTAGTTAAGTTTCCAGAACTACCACAGAAATCAGGTTTCTGCCAGTGCTTGAAAGTTTAAAAAAAAAAAAAATTACTAAGAAAAAAAAAGACAGTTAAGAGAAAGTGCTAATTTTGAAATCTGTAAAATGTTTTTGGTAAAAGTATGAGAAAAAAAAGCACAATGATACCACTTTGAAAGAATCAGAGGAAACTGAAAAGATTAAAACCCTTGGAGAGCAACTCTAACAGATGTTAATAATTTGTTTTATCACACTGTTTTATCAGCCAAAACTGGTTGTTCATGTGTAAATTAAGGGTTGTTTTATTGTTACCAGTGCATTCAAACTTGAATAATATATCCATAGTTAAAAACTTTTTTTTTTTCTTATTCATGCACAGTAAGGATGAAGATGATCTGCTGTGATACAGTGGACCATAGAGTGAAAGTAAACACAAAAAACTTACCTGAGACATCCCACTGGGATAGGGATTTTATATCCTGCTCCATTGAACACAGAACATTAAACAATTAAATACTTCAACAGAGCCTGCCATATTCCTTGTGGAGCTTCCTTCTTTGTGTGATCTTTTTCCTGGCCCAGTTAACTTTGATTTTTTTCAAACGCAAAGGAGAACAGTCTCACCAGAACTCACTAAGGCTGTCATCTATTCTGTTCCAGGGGAAATACAGATTTTAATAGTCAGCAGGCTGAATTCTTCAAGCATTTAGCTATTGGTTCAAAGGATATCATTGCCTCTCCCTTACTTAGGGAGAACCTGACCTGCAATGAAAACTGTACAATTATATACTGGATTGTCCTCAGTCTAGCGAGGGATATATAGAGAAAAGTAAGCATTCGTGTATACTGGTGGAGCTAAACATCAGATGAAAGCCACCAAAGCCCTTGGCTCACAAAAGGCTAGGGCCATTTTTTGAAAATAGTAACTTCTGGTTTAGCATCGTTTCAAATATTTCCTAGGTAGCCTTGTCAAACCAGATTGTGTTACACCTACTATATGGATGCAAAACTGCTAAAAGCAACTGGGAAAAGCTATTAGGAGCTACGTCAGTAATTAGTTATACTGTTTTCTTTAACAGCTCTTAGTTTGCCAGTGAAACGTGGTTAGGAAGTTGTGAGAAGTATCACATGACCTGTAAAACTCGTAGGTGTAAACATTTTGGCTTTTAAAAAATTCAGACACTCTTCACCTCAGTGTCATCCTCATCACGAATTTAAAAAGACAAATTCAAATTATCTACAGTTCTTCTGCAATTTCAACTGGATATTGGATTCCTCTGTATTTCCTTTATAACTATCTTTACAAAATCGTTGTGATTGCCATCAACTTTGCTGCAATTTAAAAATCAGTTGTAGACCTAAAAGATAGTCTGTATTTCTTTATTTCCTTTACATTCACAATAAAAGAGTTTCTCCAAGTATCTAGAATTGTGTACCCAAAAAGTTACAAAAAATGTAAAATCCCCCAAAGAGAGTCAGTATTTAATTTCACTGTTAAATGACTGTTTTTAAAAGTACTATTGATTTTTACTGCTGTTTTTATATTTCGGTGCTTATTTTCATAGCTTCAGACAAGTCCTGGAACATGCTTTGTCTTTTTCATCTTTCTAAATGCGTTTATTTAGAAAAGACACTACAACAGAGAGAGCAAAAGTAAGTTATGGTATTTTTTAATGAAATTTCATAAGATAAGGGACCCTCTGACCAAAGCTACTGGTACAGAGTGAAAGTGAGAACCTGAATGTCTAATACCCAACTTGTATTAACTTCATAGTCTGACATTATTAAATTAAGAGCTTAGCCCAAGAAAGAAGCCTTAGGACCCTCTGTATTCAGTGGAGGCAAAGAAATATTTTCAGAGGAAAATTTGAGTGCCTATAAGATCCGATTGCCTTCTGGACATCCCTTTCCAACTCAGAAAAAGTCACCATAGTTAAGCATTAGAGGTAGTTGGAATAAATCTACATTATCTTTGGCAGTGTCCACCTCTTTATATCAAATTTGAGAAGCAGGGTACTTTTGTTTCAGCAGAGTCTTTAAATCCTTATAAGGTGCATCTGAACCTAGCCTGGATCCACTTTCATGGACAGTATTTCTTGGATTATGTGCAAATTTAACTTGACTGATCCTATCAAGAAGAGGAAGCTTTGGAAAGAAACTGAGTGATTTACAGTGATGCTTGCATGGCTTTAATAAGAACTAATAACTGCATTTCACTGATATTTTTAATAGGGATGTTGGAAGAGGAAGAACAGAAGATGGGAGAGAAGGGTTTGATGAAAATATCAGTTAAAATTAGAGGGAAACATTCCAGTGTTTTGATTAAATCTTGTTTCATTTCAGCTACATAGAAAATGAAGATTATTATAATTAATGAAGTTACCTGACTTTAAGCTCATGTGTCCTAAGAATTTATAAAAGCAGAGTCAGAAATGCAGAAGGAATCATCAACAGTCTGATTTTAAGGCTCAGATCTCATGTCCACCTACTACCCACTTATTTTCTTTGTTGGTATGCTCACCTTCTCCTTGACATGAAACATTCTGAAAGCATCAGGAAGGTCAAAGAGAGATCATTCAGTTTAACACTGGTGTTTCATTGCCACTAGATCTATATCCCCTTGCAAGGCAGATGTAAATGAAGAAAAAGTAGTTTGGCTCAAGAACCTGCTTTGCTAGCTGAAACTTCCTGCCTAGAGCGCTGGAGAAATACTCTTTGGGTCATTTATGTTCAGTATGTACAAACTATGGTTAGAGTACAGTCCAGAAGAGTTATAAACTCAGCCCTGCATATGTTTTTTGAAAATACTACTTACTGTGATTTCAGATACTAAGAGTTCAGAAATATGCACCCACATGCACACACACACTGAGCAGTTATATGCAACTTCAGTAAATTATGAAACGAACTGCATAGTATTAACGCTATACAAACCCCATTGGATTATATAACACCAAGCTTGACATTAGAAAGCAGAACCATCAATTTTCATGCCTGAATCTCAAAAAGGAAGTGATACCTCTGAGTGGCCCTTCAGCTGTATCCCTTTGTATTTTGTTAGTAAAGAGAGATCTTATTAGTGGGAGATTCAAGATGGTTTAAACAAGTTTTTGAGCTCAATATACCATATGCTATAGCTTTGATTATGTTCTTGTTGACATTTTCTGCATGTGGGAATATTATCCTCTCAAATTCATTATGCTTCTGTTCACATGTACTGTGTTAATTGGCATGTGACACTTTAAAAATCTGTTCCCAGGCAATATTCATAAATAGTTCTGTTTCATATGAGCAAATGTATTCAGTGGGCCTGACATTTAAAAGAATGTAACAATATAATTCTTTTCTTCCCGACCGTTCTATTTTAAAAATCAAGTTAGTTTGTATTTGTTTCATCTTTTCTTAAACAATGATTGTTTCCAGTTTATTGTGATATGTCACGTTTAATGATTTATTGTCTAAAAGTGTGTTTTGTTTATATAACACTTAATTTTACTGGGTTCTTTGCAATTAGTATGTGCAAAATAACCAAATAACCCAAAAAACCTTATTCCATTTAGTGTTATCAACTAAAATCGTGAAGTAGTAAAGGACAAGCTAGGGTGCGTATGCTGTATTCCACAGAACCAGAGAGATTTCATATATTTCAAAGATGACATCTCAATTACAGCACTACAAGTGCAGACTGCAGAAAATGAGTAGGATATATCTGAAGATCCTAGGATGAAAACAATAATAGCTCTGTCATCAGCAAAGACAGTAAGAGCTTTGTCATCAGCTCCCTCTAGAGAAGGATTGAGTGAAGAGTTCAGGATGCATCTCATCTAAATACGGCATCGAAATGAGGCTTCCAGGTTGGAACATAATCACGTTAGAATGCTTGTGTACTTAATGCACATTGATAGACATCTCTGAAGGATGGCTCAGACCTCAGCTGGGTTGAATCACCTTGTTAGACAGCACCATATTTTCTCCATAACTATTTTGGAAGTCGTAGCCCACTCCTCTTTTTTAGTGCCTAACACTAGCATTTAATATGAGGTTTTTTTCATTCTCATCATCACTAATCATAGCAGTTGGGCAATTTTTTGCGTGCTTTTCTTGGTCTAAAGGAGAAATAATAACACACCTGCAATCTCCTACCCACATTTGTTACCAGCTCCATTCACGTATCTGCTCTTTGGTTACTGTTTCTCTGTTGCTAACGTGACATTTTCCATTTCACATTGTGGGGCAAGCTGGTATTTGGTTTCTTTTCCCTGTTCTCTGCAAGTTCTTGCTGCATCTTATTCTCAAAATCATTATTTTTACCTTCTGTAATATATGAATAGGAATAGCTGAAACAGAAGAATCATTGCTATATGCCAAATACAGAATCTTGCTGTTACCAGGCAAGCATCTTGCTTCCATCTAATAAGTGTACATCTTCCATCTGTGTTAGAAATATGAATTAATCAGACATTTCCTTCAGGAAACTATAAATTTATTCAGCTCTAACTGCTATTTACATCTGTGATAGACAGGACGGACTTACATTCTCACAAGGAAGAACAAATGTTTCCAGAGAACCTGGTCACAGTCTCTTCATCTCTGTCTTCTTTACCGCTGATTAATAACATTTGGCTTGTAACGTCCAGACACTATATACAAATCATTTTGATACTTGGACATCTGGAAAACCTTGTACAGTGTTAATGGTGTGCTTCAAGTTGCATAATTTCATTCTGCAGTAGCACAAATTATCCTGCAGAAGGCCACTGCCAGATATGAGGAAGGACAGTATGTAGCACTCAGTGATGCACAGCCATAGCAACAGATTGTAAAAAATCTTGGAAGAGAAATGGAAGTTAGAATCTATTACTATTTTATATGCATTTATTTAACATTTATGTGGTGCACATAGTTAATCAAATTTATCAATTTTTTTTTTTTCTGTCATGCCTACTGCTAGGAGTTGCTGAATGCAGCAGCCCCATAAATATAAGGCTGCAGCAGCCCCGTGCCCCACGGTGCTGTTAGTAATGAATAATGAGGCTGAGCACGCACCCCTAGCAGGGACACACGCGTGCGTACCCACAATACATATTTGCATATGCACGTGGCTGGCCACACAGACCAACGTGGAAGGAACACACAACATTTAGACAAACACAAACAGCAGTAATGGCCTGATCTTGTTCCACTTTCTGGCTGCTCAGGATGAATGCCCATTAACGGAAAATATGTGTATGTATATGTATAATATGGATCTCTCCTGCAGCTGGCCTTAGACACTCAGTCTATCCAGTAGCTGACCTCTGTATCCTCTGGTTTCCAGACACATGCAAATGGGTCTTCCAGTTGACAGCTAGACCATACAGTCTCCTCAGTAGCTGGCTTGGACCTGCTAGTCTCTCCAGGAGCCAACAATTTATGGCGACTTTGATACCTGTCTCCCAATCTCTTATTTTACTTGCCAGCAAGGCCACCTTGATGCCCGCTAGCAATTCCATGCGTTGACATACATCCCCACACAGTATGCGTGCATCCCAGTTTCTCTCCAGTTGCTGCTACCCAGACACAAGGGACCCTGTGACACATAACCTGATGCTACACTTATCACTGTATGGACATACACGTAGTCAAAATCACCGTCATCTCCATATAGATGAAAAACAGAAGAAAATATATATCCAGAAGTCATATGCTTCAGTTCAATATTTCCACTAAATGTCCTCAAAATTGTATGGCAAGAAGGTGGCTAAATTCATTATTCCATTCTGAATCCTTGCCAAAAAAGAAGACACATTAGCTCTTCTTGTTTGCATAAAAGACATCAGAAGTGCCAATTTCTTGCAATTTCCACACATCATAATCAGGATTAGGTAAATAATTAGTAAATTAACAGCACAAAAGAACATTGTCAGTGTAATTTATCTTTAAAAATTCCATCTGCAGTCTTGACTGCTAAAGAGAGATGCGGTCAGGATATCAAACATTTGATTTTGTACATGAATATCAAATCTCAGCTTTGAAGTGTCTGTAGTTCCAAGACATTATCTGTCACAAATATTGGCATAAATATGAAAAGCAGGAGAGACTTCTAAATAGTGAAACTTTTTTACTTCCCATTCCATGCAAATGCAAAATCATTATTCTACAGACATGCAAAAACCTAGACACTGCAAATATTGTCTAGGGACAGTCACCTTTTCTACAGTTAATTCAACTTTTGTATTTCTTATTCCTTGCACTATATATTTTGAAAGTAATTTTCCTTTTCCATATTTCCCTTATTTTTCACATCCAAGGGAGTTGCAACTGATTCTTTAAATTGCCTTTTAGTGGAAGTTAATGATACAAAGTCACCATGAGAAATGCAAACACTTCAACATTAAAACACAATAATTTGAAAGGAGAGTTTTCTCACTCCATCCATGTGCAGGGTGCTGTACATCACACACACACACACACACACACACTAATTCTCTGTTTCTTTCCCAGTCTCACAAGTCTCTTCATCTTGACTAGTTCCATCCATTTGAGTTTGTACAAAACCTTACACTGTTTGTATCATGCCCATATGTTTTTCATGCTTTGTAGACCAGAAGAGTTTTTATCCACTGGCTTGTGGGTATATGTTCTTGGTAACATTGGCAGACAATTCATATAGTAAGAAGACTTTAGCATTAATTTTAACTGAAAGAAAAATAGCAGAATTCTAACTTCAGCCACCTGAAAGCTATGCACTTTTCCAAGCTGAAGAACATGTATTCTCAATGTAATTAATGAAAACTAACCAATCAAGCAGCTGATTCACTTTAAGATAGATTTCTAGAGGAGGATAGATGGCCAACAAATATGGCAACTTATTGTATTCCACTGACTATAAAAACAGTCTTCAGTTAGTTTCCCATTTTCCTTTAATTCCTTACATTAAACAATCACTAACTGAAATATGTATTCCTGATAAACACATAGTACAGTCTGTGACAGGAATAGAACTTGAACAAATCACATATAGTCCTAAGACAACAATTGTAATTGATAAAATGAAAGGAGGTCTGCAAATGCATCATAAGAAATTTCAAGAAGTGAAGAAAATATAGACTCTGCTAACGGAATTGACATTCAATATATTCATAAGTGGTTTAGAAAAAGGCATAATTAATGAGGTGACAGGCTTTGATATGAATACAAGGTACCACAGGACAGTGAAAAAAACCCAGACTGTGAAAACGTGCAGGAGGATCTCATTGTGATGGGCAGTAAGTTGGCAGATAAAATTCAGTATTAATAGCTGCAAAATGATTCACGTGTGAAAAAGCAACCCGAAAAAATCTGTACAAACGATACCCTGGAAACTATCTATTACTTTTCCAGAAGGAGATCTCAGAATTACTAAGGAGATTTAACTGAAAATACTAGCTCAGTGGTAAAAAATGGTCAAGAAGTCAAACAAATAAACATGAAAGGAGAAGAGTACATGAAAAAAATGTTTAAAGATTTAAATAAATCAAATGGAATACTGTGTATAACTAAAAAATAGAAAACACTGCTGCAGGATGTTATGGTTGCCAGAAGTAGGCACGAGTTCAAAAAGTGATTAGGAAATATAAGTCTAATAATTTACTAATGGTGTTAAACATTAAGCTTACAATTTGTGAGTCCAAAAAAATCTCTAAACCCGAAATTGCTACAAACTGAAAGAGCAAATTAAAAAAACCCCACTACTCTGCACTTGTGATGTGCATACAATCTTCCTTTAGTGTTACTGGCTACCGTCAGATTCAAGTCTAGCAGGGTAAATAGGCTTTTGATCATTTTATATGACATGATATTTTCATCTTCTATTTTTATCACACTAGGTCTCTTGAATTCTGTCAAACTAGAAAAGTCATTACAACTAAATGCAATTAACATCGACGTTAAGACATATCTTATTAATTAAGATTTGATAATGTAGATTTACTGGGTTTTTTGCCTTTCTATCAGCTCTGCAACAAATTATCAAAGTGCTTTTGAATTGCATGTAGTGTTGACAGAGATAGTTTTTATGAGATAAACACAATG
>JAOBAS010000013.1:2839079-2856328 GCA_025311575.1 Elanoides forficatus | reverse complement strand
GCAGCAGGTCGTGCCTGAAGTGCCTGGGCAGGAGGGACTATTCTGGGCTTGGTGCTCCCCAGCAGTGCAGAAGTGGGCTGCCAGCGGGGCTTTAAAATAATAATGTGGTTTGTTTCAACTGCAGTTGATTGATACAGAGGCTTTTGACGATACTGACATTATCAATGATGTATACAATCAAGAAACAACTGTGAAGAGTTAGTGCCTTAAGAATATTAATACTCAAAGTAGGGAAGAAAATGTGCAGTCTTCACAGAAATTGATGAAAACTTGAAGCGTTTATAAATAAACATCAGGAACATCAGGCTTTGTGTGTGCAGAATGGAAATTTTATCATTTGGAAATGTTACCAAATGTTACTCTGGGAGAAAAAAATATGAATTTGTGTAAACTGCAAAAACTGTGTTGCAGTTTCCAGAGTTTTAGTCAACAACCATAAGGTAGTGTAGAGATCTCCTGAGGAGATGCCACATTTCAGATTTAATCAGTTCAGAAGCAGTTGATATGTCTTTAGGTGAGATTAGAGTTTTGATCAAATACATGCAGCTACACTATTTGTTTCTGTCACAGTGAGATGCCCAAGTCTTGGGAGAGTTCTGGTACTTATAATCAAGAACAGATGGGTTAGAGGTAGGTTGTTTTGACCATTACCCATTTTATAAACAAGTCCAGCCAATATATGTGATGAAACTTAATCAGCTCAGAATCAGGTAATTTCCCCTGCTATTCACTGCAATCCATTTTCTCATCAAAAGAAAACATACATGAAGGAGGAATTTAATAATTTTTTTTATTAATTAGCATTAGGGAACAGCTTCAAAACAGATTGGTTTTGTGCTATTACATGTATGTTAGTACCTGTTGTTAGTATGAGCCATATTAATTAAGAAAAGTGAATTACTAAGCAAATATTGATGAACAATAAATATTAAATAGGTATTTGGTAATTACCAAGAATTAATGCTTCATTTGATAGGGGTTCAGCTGTAAATGTGTATTGAATAGGATAAACTGTTAGAGTAAATTCTAGCTTGCTAATAGTTAGGCTCTATTGAGAATTAACAAGAAGTAATGTGAATTGCAATGACCATAGCATAATATCATTTTTCCATCTTCCAAGTAGTGTTCTATAATAGTAAGCATGGTGCATCCTCTTGTCTACATCTGTTTGGATAAAATATGGTGGTTATTTATAATAACTGGTCAGCAGCTACTTTTTTTTTTTTTTTTTTAATGCTAGCACAGAACAAGAAAACTGAAAATTCCTTGTAAAATGAAACTTAAAACAATTTCTGATCCAAATCATAAATTACCAAGAAGTTGAACAAATAATTTGGATTTCAACTTCCACTTCATATAAAAGTATACATTTTAAAAATGGCAAACAGATGAGCTCTATCACACTGTGCGGTGTTTTGCTTTTAAAACTGTCTAACATTATGCTTCTGGTAAAGATTTCACTTTCAAATATTTGGCCTTTTCTAATAGATCTACTTATATTCCTTGGAGTTTTTCTGATCCACTCTGTTGTTAGGGTATTCCTACGTTGCAATTGTTCAATCTTAGAGGACAGTTTCAAGGGATTATTCTGTCTGAAGTAGTTAGAAAAGTAACTTGGAACTAATATCAGTTAAACAAGTGGGAAGCCCAAAGGCAGCAGGGATTGAAGTGTTTTTATATTCTCTCCCGCTCTCCCAGAATGCACAGTCTTTTGAGGACCAAAGACCAAGTTCTGTATAACATTAGATATGTCTTCCATGGAAATTAAGCTCCAGATAGAGGAATTTCAAGTATTTCTGAATTTCATGGCAGTGTCTACTTATTAGGGTAGATCTGTGGAACTTTTTGGAACCTTCTTCCAGAGGCAACAGGCACACAGGTGGGTATGTTCCACTCAGGTGTCAACATGAACTTGGGTTTATGCCCCAGGACAGAATATGTACCTGACGTTCAGACAACCAAATGCATCACAGAGCGTAACTGCCCCCAAGTATCGATTTTGCTAGCATGTACTAATTGTATCATTAACCTTAATAAAAACTGAGTACTCTCCTAGGGGAGTGTGGGCTGAGTTTAGATCACTGCTCTTTTGTAAAAATAATTTATTTCTAAGGATGTGGATTGCTTTTTTCAACATCGGAGGAATATTATTTATAGGAAACAATACGTGCATAATTTTTTTTTTTTGTAATGTACTACCTATATGCAATATTCTACACAAGACTTGTACCAAATTTTCATTGTGTCAGGAGCTTTACAAGCTCTATAGACAATTGATACGTACAGCCAAAATAACGGTCAACAAAACTGACTTTGTTCCGTATTGGAAACAAGGGTCAATGGTTAGATGAAAACAGATGGAGAATGTTTTTCTTCTTTTTTTTAAACCTAAAATACACTTAATTACTACAATCATGATGGACAGCTTGAATAAATTGGTTTTTAATTTCCTAGAGGTGAAATCTTAGCTTTATTGAATTCAATGAAATAACTTATCTTAAGTTTAGTGGGGTAACAGGGGAACGGGCTCAGCATTCATGTCAGATGTTAACCCAGGCACAAAGAATTGCACAGAAAATAAAACTGTATGCTTTAAAATGTATTTTAGAGATCACCAGTTCTGTGAACACTGTTTCATGTTTCTCAGTCGCTCAGAAATATATAGTTAATCTGTATGTCATGTATTTCTATACTTGTTACTTACATCATAACCTTATAGTCATTGCAAAACAACTATTCCTAGCCAATCATTTTAACTGTGTAGGGATTCTATGCTATAGTTAAATTTCAACCAAAGTCCAACAAATTAATATTAATTTACAAATACACAATGAACTTCTGTTTCTAGGGATGAAAATCTTATCCACTGAGCCATGTTCTTCTCCTTCTCAAAAAGGAGTCTTCTAACAACATGTTTGGTGTAATCAATACTGACAGAGACAATGTGCAAATAATTACTTAGTAGGAGAGTGTTATAATTTGAAGGCAGCATGTGTTTGTAAATTGTTCCGTACCTCCTACCTCCATGTGCCATCCAAACATTCCTCATCTCAGCAAGGTTGCAATATGAAATATGTAATTTTATAGGAGTTGTGGTGAGATTTTCAGGTGCTTTCTTCTAAAACTGTCTAATTGCAAGCATTTTCTCTGCCAGTTCAGATGTTCCCCTATGTGTCTTTTCTGAGTCAACACAGTCTTTAAAATCTGTTCAAAATTCTTGGGTTTTAGACCCTTGTGCTGTATAAATGTACTGAAATAGATGTTAACATGCTTACGGTAACCCATTGTAAATATTTGGATGCTGGCTTGTGGCAATAATATTTCACTTGACATATACTATAGTTTATTTTCATCAGAGTCATTTGCCGGAACCCAGGGACTATTTGTAACATAGCTTTATATTAAGAGTTATACTGATTTTCTTATTTTTCAAAATAGAAATTTAAAGCACAATAATTCTGGAATCAATGTTCCTTATTCAAAACTTTGTTATCATGTCCAAAACATGTAACTGTCATCGTCAGGATTTATAAAATGAGTATAATAATCAGAAGGAGCTTTCAGGCATGGACAAACCGGCTGGCTGCCAAGATGGATTCCTATCATTGCTGTTGATATCAATTCCAATTTGCACATGCAATCACTCAGGCCCTAATTCAACATGTTTCTTTAGTGGGTGCCTAATTTTAAATACACCAGTAGCCTTCAGTGGGATAACTCAGGTATTTACACATAGGCACCTGCTGAAGTGCCTTACTGAACTAGAACCCTTAGTATGGCAGCTTTAGAAGGGGAAGAATATATGAAGCAGAGAAAAGAAGGAACAATAATAAAAG
This sequence comes from Elanoides forficatus, assembly GCA_025311575.1. Lineage (NCBI taxonomy): Eukaryota > Metazoa > Chordata > Aves > Accipitriformes > Accipitridae > Elanoides > Elanoides forficatus. The sequence continues at coordinate 2,852,492 of JAOBAS010000013.1, read as the reverse complement.
AAAATATTTTAGTTGTACATATATTGCCACTCTGGTATTAAAAGCCTATTCCCAAGGGTCACAAGGGAGGATGTATCACCTCTTAGTCTGCAACATGTTACCCTGAGCATCCTTTGCCTGCTGATTCCAGCTATTCCTGTGCAGGTTGGAAGGCTTTCCTGCTAGCAGTATTCAATATTTAGATGTGCTTTATATCTTCCATAACAACAACTTAAAGGACTTTGTTGTGTGTCACTCCTATCATTGGACAGTAGAGCACCTTTCCAAGTACTGAAATTGCTATTCAGCCCCAATATAAGGAAAGAGACTATATGAAAACAAAGGGGAGAGTGTGTTCTGTTTTAATACACACACCACTTACAGTTTACCTGATTAGTATTATTCTGCCTGGTTGTACACACTTAAATAAAAGGATGTGATTAGAGAAAACAAAAAGCAAACAAAGACACAACAGCAATAATACTACTTAAAGACAGAGCGCCTTATCAGAGAAGAGAATCTCTTTATTTGAAAGTCCCACTTCTGGGCAAGCCTACAAGAGAGTAATGCTGAAACCACGAAAGGTTTCTTCAGAGGGAAAAGATATTGCTCAGGCTGATAACAAGAGATGGATATGAATCTCAAGCAGACAAACAGAGAAAGCATATTACAGAACTATAATCCGTTTCTTTTTTCCCCGGGAAATATCAATAACTAGGATGACTGGAACTTACTAAAATTTGAACAGTTAAAGCCTAGATATGAAAAGAATACATCTAGGTTTTCTTTGTTTTTCTTTGCCCTACATGATGTACTTTTTGAGGGTTTTGTTTGGTTTTTGTTGGGTTTTTTTTTTACAGCCCAAACTGATCTTGAAGCTCTGTTTATTGTTTTGAAGTTCAAAAAGAATGTAATCCATGAAAGGTACTGAACACATTAGTAACTGTATGGGAAAAACAAACAAACAAACAAACTCCCCAAGAACAGCAACACCTACAAAATCATTTTCCAGTGTTGCTGAACCACAATTCCACCATGCAAGAGGCAAAGGAACCCGTACATTTAATCTGCAAGATTTTAAATGCGGTGAATGATGAACTAGGACATGATTTTCTCAATAAATAGGCAGGTTAAAAGTAAGGTCTGCCTCTGCTACAACACAGAATAAGCAAACATATCTTTGAGAAGTATGATTCCAAATACACTTAAGGTCAGATGAGGGAATATAGTGTTCCCAAATCCTTTTCAAAGCCTCCAAAGAAGGATTCCTGTCCTTTTGCTTGCAGGGCCGTGTTAAGCCTCAATAAAAATACTGCAGATGCATACTTGCATCAGGATTATGGAAAGGATTTTAAAGTTATTTCCATTTGACTGAATTATACACTGAGTGGACGCTCTGGTCTTTCCCTGCCAGCTTTCTACTTGAAGTATTTAGTGTGTATGTCTGTGTGAGTTAGTAGTGCAGCTCAGTGGATGCTAACTTTCAGACTGAAAGAGTAAATACTGAAGAACCACTGTCTATACTATATGAGGTTTTACTTTTGCTAGTTCTGGACTGGTAGCCTGGCTTGAAGCATTTTTAGCTGTTAGAGAATACTAGAAATGTTTCTGTTCTGTGGTTGGCCTCACTTTCCTCCAAAATGAAACCAGCTGACACGCTCTGAAACCACTCTGTGATGTGAACCCAAGTGTGCGTGATAAGTGAGGATAATTAAGAGATTGACCTCAAAACTATAGTCCTGATCTGAACTAAAACTTTATTGACTGTGTTTGCAGGAACACAGGCTTTCCGTTTAACTTGATGAAATACATTCAGTAAAGGGAAAAAACAAAATTAATACACCAAAAACCTACTAATGACAACAAACATACATGAAAATGCTATCCCTTAAATCACTAAATAAATTCACTACCGAGAACACTTAAATTATTCTAATAACTTCTACAAGCAATTTCAGTATAAGTACTTTTTTTTTTTTTTTCCCCCCAAACATGTTTGGATGTTTGCAAGCAGGGAGAGAAAAAAAAAAAAAAAAGCAGTGCTTGTATTTGTACTGGCATTTAGCCAAACCTCTCAACAAAAGTGCTTTCTAGAAATCTGAACTGCAGATTTTTGTTTTCCTGAAGAAATTACTACCTTGATGAACAATATCATCAACCAAAAAATTAAAAATACAAATCTTCATCAGGAAAAAAATCTGCTTTAATCATATTTTATATTTACTTAAAAAAAAACCCCTACAACATACAGCTGTTTTCTCCCCCCCTTTTTATTTTAATGACATTCATTGGTGATGTTTTGACTTAGTATTTCTTGGTATTTCAGATTTTAATTTTTATACATACTTTAAAAAACAAAACTAAAACCCTCCAATGGATTTCCCTTCATTTTGGTTTGACGAGGTGCACTGCCATGACAATCTATGTTTTTGGCTTACTGTTTATCTGAAGTAACCTTTTTTTCAAGAGGCAAAAGGCCTTGTGTTGCTTTAAGGCTTGAAAAACACCAAGGGGATTAGCAAATAATTTCAAGAGACTTGGTCTAACATAAACAGTACGACTGCAAAATTGTTGAAGTTTCTTTCTCAAAAGATTCCATAGGTAATTGGCAAGGACTATACCTATTATTTATGTAGAGTTCCTACCGGCATCTATTTTGCAAGTACAAAGTCACTAGATTGCTATCAAGGACCAGGAGGTAAGTTCCACCTACTAATAAAACACTATTAAACTAAAAGGGTTATTTTTTTGAGTATTATCCTCAACTGAAAGGTACTGGTATCTAAGTCTCTAGCTATATATTACAAACTTTTTTGGAGCTTCTGGTATTGGTCTGTCAATGCTATACATAGTAATTTGTATGTTACTATTCTAATTTTGACTATGATGCTGATGACATAACCTAGAGTTAGGGCTAGTTTCTCTCAGAAGTCTAAAAAGTCGGTTTATTCATAAAAGGTCTTTCTCTATGGTAACAACTTTGAAGAAATTATACTCCTCCTGTAAACTGACAGAAGCACAAAAGAAAACCACATCTCTGTTAAACTTAAGTTGTTTTATTCTGTATGCTGGAATTTATTTCCTCCCAAAGAAATCAGTGACAATATTCACTGAAAGAAGATCCTGTCTTGGAACAAGGCTTTCTCCTAACATTCAAACAATCCCTGATCTTACTGAAATCATTTTCAGAAAGCATTTTTAGAATGGTTTATACTAAGTATGAGAATGCAACATAGTGAATTGAAGAATTTTCTTGAAGATTAAACTATATAAACATTACATACCCAAATGAACTTAAAAAAAAAAAGCAATAAAGGGTAGAGATGCCTAGTTACCAAAGGGAGAGTGTTTTTCACAAATATCTATTTAATATTTGAATGGAGTTCAGCAGAGCATCTTCAAAAGATCAAGATAATTAAAATTTGTAGCTCAGTTGAATGTTAGGGGAGGAAAAAAAAAAAATCAACTCATTAGAAATGTTTGCCTCAGAAGTTTAATTCTTCACCTTACTCGTTCCTTCCCCAAGACAGATGATCTCTCTTCTTGTCATACAGAAACTAACATTATCATTTTTCCTATTACAAAGGTCCCTGGTCTGCAGCTACAAAACTTTTTACTCACAGTTTCTAACCGATGAACACAATCAAGCTAAACACAGAAAAATTGTTCTCAACATGTTGCTCGTTTGTGAGACTGCTGTTTCTGTTTAAGACTTAAACAAAGGCTGTGTTCCTGAAAGCTTATTTCCAGTTCTATCGGTTTGTCAGCTACTACCTCTTCCTACAAATTTTGTCTCAGAGTATAATGATAATGAGGTATTTTAACTTAGAAGGTGACTCCTGTAGTAAACAAAAGACAGGAAAATATCAGTGTCTTGAAACACGTGCCCAGAGAAACCACCTTCTGCAGAGAACGAGCCAAGTAACCCTATTTCTTTCAATTCAATTGCAAAAGAAAGATAGAGAGGGAACGAGTAAATAGACTATGCATAGTCAGCACCACAGAAAGAATTAGGAGCAGGTCTACTGAGCCAAGTTCAAGCTCCTTGGCAAAGGAGTCTCAGGACATTTCATCCACGCAATTAAGAAAGATACAGTAATCATGTCAGGAATGGAGTGCAGTTGGCTTCAATGCTAAAGTCTTCCAGACTACCCAAAGCATTTTTTCTGTCAGTACTTTTTGCAAACAGAATGCCCCTTGGAAGAGTAATTTTGCTTTCATATTTTCATTTTATCAACAATTTAAGGACATAATAGGAGACTTACTCCATCTTACCTTACTGATCAATAGTGACTGTGACTGACAGAGGTAGGTAAAGGTATCATTACTTTCCTTTTAACACTGCAGGGCCACATTTCTGCCCAGGAGCTCACAATGTCCTAGCAGTCCCTCCTCTGGTCCTTCTCCTAGAAAACAGTAGGCATTGTTTATTTTTATCCTTTTTTTTTTTTTTTTTTTTTGAGGAGGAGGAGCTTCCACACCTTGATAGCATCCTTAGATTTTGTACTTCTGAAAGGCAAAAGATATTAGTGACTTAATTATTTAATCACAGAGGTATCCAACTGGTGATCATTAATCTCATAATTGTGAATGTTAACATAACTACAAAAGGTTATACACTTATTTGTTCAAAGAATTTCAAATTCTCTCCCTGGGAGCTTACACCTGTGAATGAGAACTGTAGATAAGAGACAAAATTGAAATGTACTTGCACAAAACATGGTTTATTTTTAAATCTAGTAAACTGTTAGTGGAAGAGATCTGTATTTATTCTGATCCTTAACTTTTCATTTAAAATGTTAGCAATTTATATTTTATACTCTTTAAATAAATAATTGGGAATAAATGTGGAGGGTTTTTATTTTATAATATTTTTCGATAGTAATATGGTTCCTATAGTAAAAGTAGAGAAAAAGATGTCAAGTTTGTATTTTTTGATTGTACAAATGCACAAAACTGACTTTTCTACAACCACAGCTTGTTCTTTAATCCCAGTAAACTGGTCCATGATTGAAACAGTACAAGCTTCAACCTGTTCAAAGCAAAAAACCCCTGTGACACTCTCAACAACCGCAACAGAGATTTGCACTTATAAAGGGGAGTCATAAACTGAATCTGGCAGAGCTTCACTAACTTCATCAAGACAAGACACCCCAGGTGAGGAAATTCCTCACCATTTTTATTCAGATGTTTGCCAGGCCCTGACTATTTCTGCTTATTTTTCCCTAGGGCCTCTCCCCATGGGCCAAAAAGTCCCATTCCAGCCCAGCCCTGGACATCTGCTCCTGCTCCAGCAGTGCTGTAGGATGACAGTCTCCAGCTCTATCCATGGGTTATTTACCAAGGAAATATTTCTCATTAAATGTTCTTTTTTAAAACATAAGTATGTTAAGTATCGGGATGCCTATTAAAGATAATTTCAGATACAGTAAGAGTTTGAAACAGGAGCTGGTATTACTTTTCCCTTCATCTGCTTCTTTAGACTGCTTTGTCTTCATGCCATCAGCCAGAGGCCATCTGGGGGCCCAGGACACTGAGTCATTCACCATTTCAACCCATGTGAGGAATTCTCAAAAGCAATATTTAACACAAACGTAACGGATATGTATGCTGAAGACGTATGACCTTTTGAGTTCACCAGCTTGTATGTAGCTGTGAAAAGGAAATGGATTCCTTTGTGCCCAGGCTCCAAGCCAGTTACCTAATATAGTTGAGAAACCACAATACAACATTTCTTGATAGACTAAGTAGATTTTTTTTCTTTTTAAGAAAGTCTAGTTCTTCAGTCCTAATACTTCCTCTTTTTTTATTGCCTTTTGTTGTGGGTTGAAATATTGATGACTTATTCTATGGTAGTGTCAGTTATCGAGGAGATGATGCAGAATTCAATAGCAACAAATGAAAAACAGATGCTCCATCCCCACTGACGAGCACTGCAGGCTTGCAGGTCTTCTCTGCTCAGTAGTTAAACACTTGCTGTGCAGGTGTTTTTCATTCCTGGAGAAGACTGGTGTAAATTCACTTTCTTATTCCTCCCTCAGTCCATAGCAGTCAAATCTGAAGCTTTTCTCAAACCAGGACATGCTATTGTAGATTTCCATACAACAGTTAAACCATTTATAATCTGAATTTAAAAAAAAAAGTTTTTAATGGATAAGATCAAAGTTTATGTTTCTATAACACATTACAATAATTTGTAGTGAGGAATACTACATTTTGTGTGTTAGGAGCATCCTTTTAATGTACTTGTGTGAGGCATACAGTGATTTTCTATTTACCGTTAGATAGGACTGGAAAAAGATCTGAAGATATGTAGCAGCCCTGAACCCAAAAAGGACAATCCTTATTGTATGTGACAGGTTTTGAAAATTCTCTTCTTAAAGACCCCCTGTTAGGGAGATCTCTGTTCTGGATACAACTTGGCTCATGCTGTGCAGGTGATTTCTCTAGGTGTATATTTTAAGATCCTGGTATTTTACCAACCAGCCTGTTTGGAGAACCTACAAAGGCAATCTGTCACCATGCTTAACTAAAGATTTCTTTGTGCAGAGTTAAGTATTCCATGTTTATATTACAGAGCAGGTGTGATGAAATAGGATATCTTATGTGAACTATGCAGCTGATTGTATTGAGTATTCACAGAATTCTGTATCTGCCCAGTGCTGTAATGTTAAACACACATGGAATTTTCATTTTCTGCTTTTTCTTTAATATTTATGTCTGTGCTTAACTCTTGTCAACAGTTATTTAAAAGTTTTCTTTATTTACTTATTTCTTCATTAAGAATCATACAACCATAGAACATCACTCTATATACCCTAAAATCCAAGTTGAAGAGAACACCCTGATGTTGATTTGATGCTGGAGTACCTACCACAGGAACTCTCACCGCCACTACTCTGGCACATTCTTTCTGAATCTCATTCTAGTAAGTATTTTTGCCAACTAGCTTAATATAGTTGACAAACTTCAGCCTGTATGCATAACCTGAATTTATAAGGATTAAATAAAAATTCCACAGTAGTAGTGGGGACATTGCTTCAACAGACAGCTTTACCGTCACTGAACACTCCGTAGCGCACCACGCATTCACAGGGAGCGCGGCTCGTTCCGCACAGTGAGTCATTCAGCAGTTTCTGAGCGCTAGGGAAGCTCTGTCTCATCAGTGGGACTTCTGTGATATCTATGCATAATGCACCTGCAGAATACTTTTTTTTTAAATTTGCTTTAGCTTAACCAAAATTTGTAAAATTTCATCGCTACGTTTCTTTTAAAGGTAATAGTTGCAGTAAATATATATTAAATATATCGTATGTACATAAAGATCACACAAGATGTAAATGGCCTTACTTGCAATGACCCATGAAAAAACACCAATCAACCCAATGAGCTGTGAGTCAATATTGCCTTTAGATGCATTCCAGCATAACATTTTATAAAAGTTTAATATAAAGCACTAAAGCATACTATTTCCTAAATGACACTAATGACCTATAGTAAAAGACAAAATTCTTCCCAGGCAAAAATCAGGCCTCTCTTGCACAGTATTAAAACAAAACATTTGTGTATACCACATTGCTGAAACTGGAGGTACTTCTAACAACAGGCATAATTTCAGAAGAGTGCTATGTCCTAAATTATATTCTAATGTCATCAATAATCTCATTTCCCATTGAAAATAATCAAATCAAATGCTGCTGTCATCTTAGGTACTGACTTGGAGGTGGTGTGAACACCTGCTAAGATGGGAAATAAAAGACATCCAGTAGGAAAAAAAAAAAAAACAACTAAGATTAATTCAGCAAAATTTGATTTAAATTTGGTTAAGCTAAATTACACATAAAACCTGAGAAATGCCAATGCAGAAAGATACTGAAAGTCAGAGCTAACATGTTCCTGACATCATGTGTCAGGTAAAAACTTCATTATAAGCTTGGTCTACACAGTTAATGAAGTATCACAGCACAGAGCAGAATGGTGTCAAGAATTTTTATCCCAGTGTGAGTCACAGCCTGCACTTGCTGAAACCTTGGGCTTGGATCCATCTTCTTTGACAGCAACTGTCCAAAAACTAGATGCTCAAACCCTTCCCAAAGTCTCCAGAAAGATCTTTAAAGGGGAATTCATCCCACCTGCCTTACACATCTCAGGTGGAATGAATTGTCCTCTGTGTCTTCCCTTTTCTTTCCATTATTTATAAAGGAAACTTATATAACTGTCCTAAAATAGGCATCCAACTTGTGATCAGGAAATGTAGGTGATGGTGAATCTTACTGTTGCTTATCAAAAAAAGCTAAAATAGTTTACTAGAGATAATTTTAAAGGTACTGGTTTCTTAATATAGTAAAGAACTATAAAGAGATTTTTTGAATTTGAGGTGTTTAAATCTGTCTTAAACAGAAGATACAATAATTAATTTCACATTAATTTTTTTAGTTATAGAATAATCTGTTTGTCTGAAATGTTTTATGCAGTTTATGACTATGAAGTCAAATTCCCTCTAGCAAACCTTTTAACCCATCTGTCTGTTAAGTAGGCAAAGCTTACAGCACCACACAGAGAGTGGCATCTTCCACTGAACAGGTCTGCTGATCCTTACTTCTAACTTTGTCAGAGTAAAAGTAGTTGACCCTGAAGTGCAATCTAAAGCAGATTTCCCCACTGAGAATCTGCTAGAGTATGAGGTTTTTCTTCATTAATCTGCTTATCTTTTTTCAACCTTTTGAAAAAAAATATTTAGAAATACAATTAGAGGAAAGAATTGGCAATGACAGGTTCCATGGTTCCTGCTTTCTGCAAGTAAGCTTCAGTCAAGGGCTGTGTAGGCTCAACAGGGCTTTTTTTTCCTGGTGCTGGAGATCCTACCTTACATGGGAATGGTACCAGAAGACAGTTGTCTTGCCTGTGTTTTCACTAATCTTTCTACTGGCCTTTGAAGCAAGGAGGTGGAAGAGACGGCCAGCACGGCCTGGGTACCCTCGTACGATGGGAACAATAGGAAAGCAGAACTGCTAAGAGTAATGGAGATAGAAAAGGAGGCAGTAAAGCTGATTTTGGCCAAGTTAAACATTCAAAAGTCACTAAGTGACAGCATAAAGATTGACTGAAATTTTAGTTCACATTTATTTCCTTCTGGAACTATAAATATTTAATGCCATGATCAAATGCCATATAATCCACAGATCTTGCTCCGGTTTAGTGCTCTCTGTATCCTCAAAACGGGCCTGAGGTCCACCCCTCCGTGCCTGAAGAGGGGCTTGCTTCTTAAACAGGACGTTACATAGTTCAGGAGTACGATAATTAAAAAAGGGGTAAGTTTAAATTAAGGATGTCAGAAGACACAAAGCAACTGAAGCCTAAGTTCCTTCTGTTTCAACAGAGTAGTGATAAGTAGGATTCACTGCCTGGAAAGAGTATATACATTTACTGCAGAGACTCATGGGACCTTTCATTTTGTCTCCCTTCCTTAAGCAATACATGGCTATTGAAAGACGAAAAAATAGTGGTTGGAATCAAATTTGACCACCACTTGAATTCCGAAATTTTCCGACCTTTCAAGTTTAGTGTTGTTGAGATGTATTCTTTTAACAGGAATTTTATGCATAAGTCAGTATTTCCAAATGAGACACGTACATAGGTTTTTAGGAAAACACTACTTTCAAACCTGAGGAAAAATTCCCTGCTCAAAAGTTTTTCCCCAAAATATCAGTTGCTCTACTAAAAGTTTTTATTTTTCCCTTCAAATAATACATTGCATATGTCTATGACGTATTCTGGTTATGGCATTACTATTGATATGGGTAAGATTTGTCCAACTGGCTGACATATCTGGCACAAATCAAGAACTTTCATTACCAAATACATGAGGTATTGTAACACAAGCCAAACGCTGAACTGGCCACTATCTCAAAAAAATTCAAACTTCTTCCTTTGAATCTCTGAGGGCTACACTTGTGAAAAAAAAAAAAAAAAAAACTTACACATGCAAGGCACAGTAAATAATTACTATAGAGATAAGAACTGGCATGGTTTGAACAGTTAAAACATGTAAGGAGGAAAGGAATTCCTTCAGTTATTGCCAGTACAGTCATTAAGTTGGCTTACAATCTGCATAGTAGATGAAATGGGTAGGGCACCACCAAACATAAGAACAGTCTTATGATAGTGTGGTTTTGTTTTGTGATCTAAAGCTTTTTATGATGTACGCGTTAAGTAATATTGACCTGTACAAAATTTTTTATATTTTTATGTAACTTTGAGCTATACAAAATGACAAAGTGAAACCACTTAGATGTCTCTGGGAAAACTGACATTCTTTACTTCCGTTAAGTCAGTGGAAGGGTCTCAGTATTTCAGTGGCTTTGTGAAACTGAAGTCTGAAAGACTGGTACAAAGGAAAAAAAAAAAAGTCTTCTTTCCTTTAGTTTTAAATAAAACTGATATGCTATGTCAAGATTGAATATCACCTGTAGATTTTGAGACAATAACTTGAAGATCTTTTGATCAAAAGAGAGTACTGTTTGCATATTGCTGAAAGACAAAATTTTGTCAAATTAAATTGTGGAGTAATTGCATGAAAGTCTTTGTTTTCATCTTGCTTTGAATTACATCTCTACAGTTCAAATACTACAGTTATAGTGAAGTAATATAAAGATACACTATTGAGTTAAAAAAATAACAAATAAGGGAAGGAAAACAAAAGCATTTGCCAACCTGTAAGACTGTTCTTAAGAGAAAAGATTTGTACATTCTAAGAATCATTCATTGTGCATCTGATATTCTGAATGCTTTAAAAATGTTAATTTTTCTGTCAATGTAGTCATTGAGTCCTACAAAGAATTTTGCTATTTCTCATCAAAATCTATATTAATGAAGTATTTAATTTAGAAAAATTGCTTTATTTATACTTATCAATGGATATAATTTATGTGTTTTTTCAAGAAATATTGCATAACTCTAAAAACAAGCCTACAGAATGAGATTAGGAATATTATTTTAGTTTCCAACTTTCTTTTTAATATAAATTTATTATGCCCCTTAAAGTCCATTTTGAAATGATTAATAAGTGAAGTTCTTGCTGAAGGCCAGTTCCAGCAGGCTAGAACCCTTCTTGCCTTTCAAATATGTAAAACACTGAAGTCCTCCCTTAGGTTTTCTGTTGTGGTTGGGGTTTTGTTGGGGTTTTGGTTTGGTTTGGTTTGGTTTTTAATTAGCAATACCTAATTCAGCATTACTACTAGAAAACTGGAAGTATTAGAAGGAAGATAACAGTCCTAATTCTATTAGCTGACAGCAGGAACCAATCTGAAAGAAACATAAAATGCTCTAGAAATTTTGTGCTAGTTACTAGAAATTCAGAACCCACATTAGATACATTGATGACAAGTGTATGAAAAAGATTTCTGTCATGTGAAACATCTACAAGCATAAACAACATACGGATGCTTTGATTTAGATATAGTAAAACTGAAATTACATCATTCTTGCTTGTTACTTTATTTAAATATATTTGAGGAATTTCATTAATAGTTTTTCTTCTTCCTCTGGTATTCATATTTTCCTAGTGTGGTCTCCAGCAGTTTGTCATGCAGATTACAATGTCACATTAGCTGTAATTTAAAACCGGAGTAGTAATGGGTGCCACATAGTGTTTCAGTGGATGATTGTGCTTCGATCTGTTCGGTGTAATATGATCCATTTACTAACAACCTGAGATGCCCATTGTTTTATGAGGTTATATGAAGATGACAGATATTCCTTAAATCCCCACTCAGTGAGTGAACTTCTTGCATACAAATGTTTTTACATATAAAATCATTAATACAGATTAATTTATGAAAATGTAAAATATCCAGTAAAGATAATGTACTGGAGTAAGTTCCTTGACCTGAACTAAATGTAAATGGGCATGCAAGATGCTTCTAAGACAGCGAATAATTCATTTAGGACCATATCAGCAGATCATAATTTCAATTTGACCGCATCAACTGATTTTGACCAAAGGGCAAGCTGATATAAAAGACACCAACATAGATTCTACTGAGATGTGCATTTTGCAAAACATATTAATATCATATCTAACAATACATTTAAGGGAAAAAAAGGTGAATCTGTGTAATAATCTTTATAAAAATTCATCTGTAACTTAGCTTATAAAATCAAGGACAGTTAATTTCATTAATATCTTTAAAGAAACCCCCTAAGTAGATTCTACAGCTTTCTCTCTCCTTCTTCGTACAACATTCATTTCATGAGTGTGAATAGTTTGCTAACAGATTTTCTTCTGCAAATGAAAAGCCACCAAGAAATATCAGAAAGCAGTGCCAGAGACTGTGCCTGCCATTTTTGTACTAACACTGTGATTCAAAAAGCGTTCAACTGGTTTATATAAGAAGAATAAGCGTTCTGAAAACTGTCGCGTTGAACATCTTTGTCAATGACCTGGAGAAGGGGATGGGGCGCTCGCTCGTGGAGTCTGCGGCTGACCTGGAGCTGGGGTGGGCACCAGTCAATACCAGCAAGGGCAGGGCTGCTGCCCAGCGGCACACAGCCGGGCTGGAAGGATGGGCCAAGAGGAACACGGGGACACTCAGCAGCGTCCAGGTAGAGAGGCGGTCACGCGAAGAGACTGTCTGGGCTCTTCATTTGAACTAAGGGTAGCATTTTTGAACTTTCTGCGGTCCCTCTGTGAGAAGATGTCTGCTTGATTGAGTACTGTGAAACTTAAGAAGAAGCCTCAAACTATGAATATTTAAAAGCACGCACACAGTATGCTTCGCTTTTGAAACTGTGAGTTTGATTTTCCAAACACTTATATACTACAGAAAATTGCATCCACTTGAATAATCACAACATCAATTGGTATGACTAGCCCATCATTGCTACTTCCCCACTTGCTTGGAAAATGTTACTAGGGATTTAGGAGTTACGAGGCAGGGTTTTTCAAACAGTGTAAGGTCCATAGCTATGAACGATGTACTTGCATCTCCAGGATCTCAAATCTTACACAAGATTTAGATAGCTGTTATAAAATTCTTTTTTTTTTTTCCCCCATTATAACTCTATTTATTTTTTTTGTCCCTTTTCCTCAAATAAAAATCTTTCTTCAGCTATAAACTTCTGGATACAGTAAGTTGAAACAATGATATATTGACAGCAGGCAAATGCACATTCTGAGTTGAACACAGATATCTTGAGGAGCTGAATTAATTTTTTTCAGATTAAACCCTTTTTTGATTAAAAATACAGATGTGGTGATTTCTATGAAAAAAACAATTTTTTTCCCCATGATTTGTGAGGCTTATGTTGCTGGTGCGTGCACTTGGATCCGAATTGTGTCAGTGTGATTCTGGATATGATAAACTTTCAGTCCTAAACTTAAGCTGTCTGAATCATCCTTCCAGATCCAGGAGCCTAGTTTGCAGGTGTGGAAAT
>JAOBAS010000013.1:2796946-2838979 GCA_025311575.1 Elanoides forficatus | reverse complement strand
CATGGGCAAAAGACAGGCTCAACTTGGGGAAGAAACAAAATCAATTTAGTTTACTACCAATCAAATCAAAACAAGGATAATGAGAAATAAAAGCAAACCTTAGAACACCTTCCGTCTACCCCTCCCTTCTTCCTGGGCACAACTTCACTCCTGATTTTCTCTCCCTCCTCCCCCCAGCGGCGCAGGGGGACAGGGGATGGGGGTTGGGGTCAGTCCATCACCCTTGTCTCTGCTGCTCCTTCCTCCTCAGGGGAAGGACACCTCACACTCTTCCCCTGCTCCAGCGTGGGGTCCCTCCCACGGGAGACAGTCCTTCATGAACTTCTCTGACGTGGGTCCCTTCCATGGGCTGCAGTCCTTCAGGCACAGACTGCTCCAGCGTGGGTTTTCCCAAGGAGTCCCAGCCATCTTGAGGGACATCCCCCTGCTTCGGCGTGGGCTCCTCTCTCCATGGGGCCGCAGGTCCTGCCAGGAGCCGGCTCCAGCGTGGGCTTCCCACGGGGTCCCAGCCTCCTTCGGGCATCCCCCTGCTCCGGCGTGGGCTCCTCTCTCCCCGGGCTGCAGGTGGAGATCTGCTCCCCCGTGGAGCTCCCTGGGCTGGAGGTGTCTAGACAGGTATTTTCCCTTTGACATTTGTACTGCTCAAAAACTGCCTTCTCACAAGTTATCACAAGTCTATCTCAACACAAACACTGTGTAACAGCCGTTGATAAGACAGGCTAGAAAGAACAATCTGTAGGATAATTTTACCAAGTGATGGAAACTGTAGAAAGAGTTGTTAGCTGTGTTACTAGCTGATGGTTGATTGCTGAAGAAAATGTAGGGACAGATTCAACGTAAAACTGCTTAACAGCTGGTTACACATGAAGATCGTCACTGAGTTCGCCTCTTGCCACACCATAAGGTGAAACAGAAGAGGCATCCCATCTCCTGCTGCCTTCAGTTCTAACATCTCTGGGAAAAAAAAAAAAAAAAAAAAAAGCACTGGGAGTACAATATTCCAAGAGAAATAGCCAAATATATTTGCAAGGACCATTCAACATAGGGTTTTGTTTAACCACATCATCAAATCCAGAATCTACTAAAGGATTTAATTAAATATAATTCAACAGACTCAGATAATGCAATACTGTGTAACGATCAGAATATCAGGTAGCAGTTACTTTGCAGAAGGAAAACTTACTGCTATTATTATAGCACCCAGAATTGCCAGTCATGAGTTGTCCTGGGCACTATTCCAATGGCAACATTAGCAGACGTCCTAGTCAAATTTTTAAGAGCTTCCCTTAAAATGTATGTAGGTCAGAACCCAGAGGTGACATACAAAATATCTAATAAATTTCTCTGTCTTTTTATAAATGAAAGGGAATTGCTGAAGAAGCCAATTAGAGAAAGAGAGATTGGTGTTGCATTAAAATATTTTCTTAGGGGCAAGTAATGGATTTATGTATTAATTGTACCTATGCTGCAAAGACCATTTGTCACAATTCTGGACTTTCAATTAGTCTTTCAGCTCAGTAAGTCTTCTCCTCTTAATGGATGATATCTCCCTCTTATTTAAGAAATTAGACTGTGTCCCAACTTTGTCTACTTTAATCTATAAAATTCATCTTTAAGCGTCTCACTGAAATACTGACAGATAACACGTAAGTGGTGATATGCTGTCAGTCTAAAAGGAGTGACTCAGTTAAGAGGGGACCTTGACCCCAAACATCAAAACTGGGAACATCTTTCCAAATAAGCAAACAGAAAAGCAATGTAATGACAAAATGGCAGAAATAAATTCTGAGGGTTAAGTAAAAATGAAATAATTATTTAGAAAATGAGGCCAGAAACATCAATATTGGATCTGAGAATGCTTGAGAACTCAGAAACACTTACAAGCATGCAAAAAAAGAATTAATCAGCTGTGCAAGAAGAATTCCACTGATATCAATTTATTTGTTGTGTGGTCAAAGGTAGAGAGCATAGTCAGATTCCTATTTATCTTTCTTTTTTTTTTTCTTTTTTTTTTTTTTTTTTTTAATTTAAAAGTGATATTTAGGGTTAAGGTGAACAATAAAGTAATCAACTGAAAGATTCTGCTCCCCAGCCATGGATAAAGCTGAAATCAAATGCTGAAGATAAAAGCCAAACCTAGATATGTACAATAACCAAGGTTTTAGAGTATACTGTAAGATAGATAGCCATTTCTTTTCCAAATCCTAAGATACAGAGAAAAACTCAGATGAAGAACAATCATGGAAGATTTGAAAAAGATGTCATTAAAAAGTTTGTCTCACCATAGACAGAAAGCAGAGAAAGAAAGATGCAGTAGAATCTAATCTACTAAGAAGATCAAGAATAGATAAAGTTAATAAATGGGCACAGACACAACTCATGCGAAAGATTGTTTGAATACACCACATTCAGCTATGGCAAATTCCTCAAAGCTTTTTTTTTTTCTTTTACACTTTTGTAACACAGAAGGAACTTCTTCACAAAGGCATTTGCTAAGTAAAGGCTCATAGGTTGGATCCAGTTTGCATAATAAGGTGTCTACACAAAACCCTAGTTATCTAAGCTCTCATTAGTCAGTGGCGAATTCCGTATGATTAGCAGGGTGTAGAGAGCTATTCAGCTCAGCGCAGAACACAACTTTTGGGTCAGTGAATACCTGATGAGAGGTGAAGATGTGAAAATCTTCTGGTTAACATTACCTGAAAACCTGAACTGTAGTTTTTATAATAGCTAAACTCAAAACTAGGAAGTGGTTTGGGATTTGGGGATTTTGGGTTGAGGTGATTCATAAGCTATTTGCTTCTGATCCAGCAAGGAAGGAGATCTGCTACCAAAATGTCTTGAAATTTTAATTTTTATTCAGACATAATGTTTGGTCATCTGATCAAATATGGGCTAATTCTTTACAGATATTTACATTTGAGCTAATCCTTTGCAGACAATGGTCAGAAAGCGATAATACCATCTTTTATAAATTTCATCCTACAGTACATGTTCACATCTGACTAGTGGGAACATATCTACTTCTTCTTAGCAATAAAGGATGTCTGAGGGTATTGTCTATCTTAAGTCAAAAAGTTTATGGTATAGAACTATGTTAGCACTAACAAAAACCCTGAGAAATCCTGAAATACTTTAAAAAATTAAAGACAGAATGGAATGGGATGGGATGGGATGGGATGTTCTGATTTGTCAAGCCACAATTTCAGGTGCAACTGCTGTATTATTTTGTTAGACTTTGAGTTAAAATTGTTAGCTCTTCAGCTGCCTCATCTTTTAAATATTTATTTATATTTTATTAGAAAAATTGTATTTACTTGCTTAATCACTCAGACTTTCACTGTGTGTACATTACAATGTACTGACAAGAAGGACTGGTGAGAAGGTTCCTCAACAGTGAAAAAAAATAAGAATAAAAATAAGTAGTAAAACATTTTCTTTAAGACAAAATAAAATTAATCATAATTCTTGCTTTTTTTTTTTTTTTTTCTCAACAGAGAGCACAAATGTAACATATGGTATTAACAAGGATGATTTTTGGAAATTCTGTGACAAAATAGCCATAAATTAAATTTCAAAATTCAAACGCAAAAATACCGATGAAACTTTGTAGCATTAAATTGAACTTTGTACCAAGTGTCACTTAAGAAATAATGCTGCCTTTTGATGAGGAGCCCTTAAAAGAATAGGTATGTTAAAATTCCTCCAAGAAAATAGGTCAAGGTTTTCCATAATTTAGTCTTCCTCCCCTGCACATTATATGTCACATTTCTCTTGAACTAAGTGGTGGAGAAAAGTACTTCAGAATGAAGAGTGTGCTGAAAAACTGGTACTTTTTTTCCTAATAAATTAGGTTTGGTTTTCAAAGAAATATCCTTATATCTTAGCTCACATATCTTCCCACATAGCAACACAGATAATGTACTTTTCTAGGTGCTCTATAAATCCACAGAAGCCATAACAGATACAAAAGCAGTTACAACCACCTCTATAACTGTGGTGCCAACACTGGGACTTGAAAGTGCTTCTGTGGGTGTTTAGTAATGCAGAGTTAGAGACAGCAAAACAAAAAAAAAAACAACTAACACTACATTTAACCATTATTTTAAAGTTATTTTCTGATGGAAAAGGAATTAGATTGAAATCATAGAGTAACTTAGGCAGGAAGGGACCTCTAGAAGTTGTGTGGTTCAATCCTGCTCTGGAAACAGGGCCAACCCAGAGCGAGCTGTTCAAGGCCTTGCCCAGTTCAGTTGTGGAGGATGGGCCTCCACAGCCCCTGCGGGCAAGCTGTTCCAGTGTCTGATTACCGTCACAGTGAAAAAAAAGTCCAGTTAGATACTATAAATTTCCAGGTTTGCAACTTGTCTCTTTTGCTTCTCATCTAGTTGCTACACAACTCTGAGAAGAGTTTGGCTCCGTCTGTGTTGTCAGACAGCTTTACAATTCCCTCCCAAAGCTGTGGCTTTTCCAGTCTGAGCAAGACCTGCTCCATCAACATCTCCTCACGGGGCAAGCGCTCTAGCCTCCAGCTGTCTTGGTGGCTTCTGCTGAAGTTGCTCCATATGTCAATGCCTGTTTTGTACTGGAACAGCCCAAAACTGCAGATAACAAATTGCCATGTTAACTGCTGAGTCCCACTTGTCCAGCAGCTTTATGGTCTTCCAAATAACTTTTAAACCAAATAGTCATTTACAACTAAATGTGACAAAAAAATAACCTTTACAGATATTATGTTCTGAGGTTTTAGAGCAGTTAAATTTTTTTTGTTCTGTTTTGTTTGTGCAAATGGCTGGCCAGATAACAAAGAGAAACTCCACACTTTTCACACTGGAGGAAAAGGTACAGCATATTCCTACTTGTCATCAGAAAGTACACATAGGATAATGATTTTGAGGTACGTACCTAAATATGTTTACAATTAAAGCTAAAATTTCTCTACAAATGAATCTAGTAGTGTACACTGTGAGAGACCATCTGCACCACTGTATCTAGTGTCCTACTATTAACAGGAAGTAGATAAACTCTTTCATACAACTGAAATATTCCAATCTGAAATAATTACATTTGCTTGCCCTGTCTTTTTGTAAAACCGCTGGAGCCTGTGGAGAACCCACATTGGAGTAAGGTTCTGGCGGGACCCGTGATCCCGTGGGGGACCCACACTGGAAGGTAGAAGCCGTCTTATAAACTCCAGTTAACTTTTTCCTTCTTTGTATCAACTTGAAAATAGAAAGCTATCCATTATGTGTGGATACCAGAGTTCAAAACTGCAAGAAAGAGGAAGGACTCTGCAATCAGATTGAGCTGTTGACACATGGTTCTCTATGTGGGAACAACTCTAGGAATCAGTAAGCTTCCTGGAGCAATGCCCAGTTTTAATATTCAGTGAGAATTTATTTGATCTTTGCAAATCATACTGAAGGATCTGTAAAGTTATATACATAAATTCAAGAGTTACTTTTGAAACATAAGCATTTATTCATTTTAAAGCTACATTTTCCATACTGATACACCTTTTCAGATGCAGATAATGACATCTGATGCTTAAGGGAATTTACTGATTACTACAGGGATCAGAAATAAATTATTTTTCTTTCAAACACAGGACTGTACAAATAGATGTAGATATCAAGAAAAAATGACTGCAGTGATTTGTTTTCCCAGGCAGTTACAATAATCACCTGGTGATTTAAAAACACAAAACTAAAAGCCCAACAACCATAAATCAATTCATTTAATGAGAAATAAATAAAACATTTGTATAAAAGTATTGTATCTAGCAATGTAGCCATATCTGCTGATTGCGTAATTGAATCATAACACTTCATTATGGAACAATTCCCTAAACCTCACCTTTAAATATTTACATGATGGCATTAGCT
The DNA here is from genome assembly GCA_025311575.1 of Elanoides forficatus. NCBI lineage: Eukaryota > Metazoa > Chordata > Aves > Accipitriformes > Accipitridae > Elanoides > Elanoides forficatus. The sequence goes on along the minus strand of JAOBAS010000013.1, from coordinate 2,833,094 downwards.
CCTGCTATACAGTGAAGTAATGGTAAAAAAGAACATTCTGTCCAATAAGATAATTCAGTAGGCGAAAGCATTTGGTAAGCTGGTCTCAGGAGGATGTAGGCTATCAACAAACAAATTACAGTGATATCAGTGAAAAAAAAATCTGATTTCAGCTCATTTGTTGAATGTGCTTTGTTTTAAATCTATTAAGAAAACCAGAGAAAGGAATAATTCTTGAACCATCTACCAGCTGGCATCACTTTCAAAAAACCAGTTTCGCAAAATTTGCTTGTAACAACTGTATTAATAGGATCAGAATCACTGGTCAGGAAAGTAGTTTGCAATGAATAATCTAGCCAGCCTTATATCTTAGTATTCTCAAAGATACATACTCCCTACCAAGAATTAGCTTCATATTGCACGCAGAACTGAAAGTACAAGGTACTGGTGAGACATAATCATAATGTACTAAGCAAAAGGAAAGTACAGACAAAAATGCTAACTATTCCTGGCATTACTAAGAGTAATTTTCAGGCAATGGCTAGGAGTGGAATAATGTAGCAAAGAAGTCCAAATATTATTTTATTATTTGATTTATTTCTTACTCTGTATAGTCCATATTCTCTATATTCAAGTAGCTAAAATGGACAAACCAGACATTTATTTCACTTTCTTTTGCTTCTTAAAACAAGATGGACATCTTTCCTGTTTCTTTGAAGTTAAAGGTGAGAAAAAAAGTTTTCTGTTATCCCATGAACAAAAATGTAATACCATATGTATGGTTTATAGTATCAAATGATAGCTTACTAAAGGAAAAGTATTTCACATGTATGCGCATTTGGAATTTGATGTGCATTTTTAATCTTTCGACTGGAGCTACGAAGTTTGGTCTTCAGGGTACATTAGTTCAACACAATAAATGAAGAACTAAGAAAAAGAAATTTGCAGTTCTTGATACTGTGACATAGCTTTCACAATAAACAAAAGTGTACTCCTCCCTTGAGCATTGTACAGATGAGGGCATCAACGTGCACAAGGTGAGAGCTGTCTTCCACAGTCTGGAGCTGGAAATAGTTCAGATTCTCTCAGGAACTGAACTCAGGTATCTGAATTTTCAGGTTTGTATTCTAATAGACATATAAGGCACTAAAAATCTAGCAAAACCCTCGTTTAATCTCTCTTTTCTCCTGGTTCTCTTTTCTCATTGCTTCTTCCATTATCTCTTTAAAAAAAAAACCCCTCTTTCAAACTACCATCCATTTAATTGTTTTCCTTCTTCATAGCTCATTACAACCAACACCAGCATCAAACACACATATTTATAGCTGTGTTATGTCTCTGTTTCAGAACTGTTTTCTGAAAACAAATCTTCCAAACTGAAATCTGGCCTGCTTTTCTGACATCTCTGAGTAGATATTTTGCCACCACATCAGTTCTGGCATAACTAAACAGGAGATGCTGGTCTTCCTCTCAGGCATGCTTCCCTCCTTTTCTCCTCACTATAGGGAAGTGTAAGTACTGTCACCAAGACTCCTAACTATTCAATTTGAACCTCTGTGTTGATTTTCCTATTCAGATTATGTGGGTTTATGTAACAAACTCTGATATTTGTTTCTCCTTGAAAACAGGAAGAAGAAAAGCAGGCTCTACAGTACTTGCATTTTGATAAAACTCCAATCTAGATGGGCATCATTTAGCATCAGACTTTGTTACATCCTTTTTTTCATCCCTTAACAAATGCAAGCTGAACCTGCTTTTGTTTAATCAGACTTCTGGTGTAAAGTTAGTACCTGTTTTAGTGTCACTTTCCTCTGTCCATTCCTGACTCACCATTTTCTGTCACATCCAATAAATTGCTTCTCTCTCAAGGCCCTTCAGCACTTATCTTCCCCTCACAAACCCACACTCTCTAAATACATTGACGCTTAAGATGTCACCTCTTGCCTCCAATCCTTTAGTGATGCCAGCCTTTTCATCTACCTGTTAAATTTTCAAGAAGGTATGACGGTGCTTCGTCTTCTGCAGCATCTGGTGCTGAACAAGGACTTGTTCTAAGTTCTTTGTCATAATCTCATTTCAAAATATAAGTTTGTTGTGACCCTTATCCCCCACCTCCACACAGAGAACAAGACAAACCAAACTAAAAACCAAGTAGACAACAGTCAGGCACTTACTACCCCCCTAAACAGGAGAGTTTGTTTGACAGTTTACCTGCCAGTCTCCCATCTGTCTGTTTGTATCCATCTGTCATTTCTTCTTTTCTTAGACAATAAATTCTTTGGGGCAGGGACTATCTTTTGTTTTTACTTCAGTTCCCCAATCCTGATTTTTGTTATTGCTGGTAGAAGACGGTAGGCTCTGCGCTGGCAGTGCCGGTTCTCAGGATGTGCGGTGGCCTGAGCAGGTTTCAGCTTGCTTTAACAATTTGCTGGTGTCTGAGTGAGTTTTGCCTCCCCTGCTTTACGTTCAGCTCCAGGAACACCACTGTTACGCTCAAAAGCTTGTAGTGCGCAAAAGCGCTAAGAAATTATGACTAGTCCAGCTAATCTTTTAACAGCTGACTAGTCCAAATTACCCAATTAAAACAGAAGGAGCTCAAGAATTCCACAGTTCACATCTTTATACAAACCCACCCGCACACCCTTGCAGGCGAGCGCCCCTTGCTGCAGTGCAGGCCTCGGCCTGCCATGGCCCCCGAGGCCTCAGCTGCCCCCGGCGGGCTCCGGCCCCGGAGGGTGGGGAGGGGAGGGCAGGGAGAGCCCCCAGCAGCACCAGCCTTCCCCCCAAGGGAGCAGGGTCCTGCCCCTGCTCGGGATTTCTTCCTCCTTTCCTCCGTCTGGAGCCCCTGTGGGCTTATTTTCATGTTCTTTTAACCACAGCCCGATTCCTTCTCTCAGGCTGCCAACAGGGCTTCCCCTGCTAAGAGCAGAAATCATATTTACTGTGCTATGCTAGTAGCCTGGTAGTAGAACTGGTGGTAGTAGTAGTAGCAGTAGTGGTAGTAGCAGTAGCAGTAGTAGTAGCCATCTTATTACATCCTAGTAAATATTAATATCCTAACAGTAAACTCTGGCCTCTATTCACATCATTCAAAGCACAGTATGAATTCACCAAGACCTGTAGAGTTTATAGGACCATTCAGGATGAAAAAAATTCCATCAAACCCAAACCAAACCAACCAACACACCCCAGTAGTAATAACGGTTATCTTAATCCTATATTTGATAAGAACAACATAAAAGGAAGCCTTTTGAATAAAATTTGAAGTGCTAAAATGTGTGTAGCATTATTTCTTGAGTAGGTTTTGGTTGTTCTAGAGTAATGTGCTTAAACCAGGATAAAAACGCATCTAACTTTTAAAATAATCCAGGTCTTCTTTCCTCAAATGACATAGTAATAGTGCTTATGCACCATGAATACATAGAATATTTTTCCTTGTTTTCAGAAATCTTTTGTGTATTAAAATACTGTACCATTATAGTTCACATTGTTAAAGTTCTGTACCTCTGTTTTTTCAACATGTTGAGCAACAATCTAGACTTATAGAGTTGCATGTTGTACTGTCCTATCTTCATGATAAAATTGTTCACACTCAGCAGTGACTGATCGAAAATAGAGAGTGCATAAAAAGAGGGAAATAAGACAAATCAATCAACAGAACATTCCACTTGTGAAACTCTGTGTGTAGACTACTGATGGCTTTAGTCATTAAGCTTGGTCTCAGATGTATTGCTGAAAGTTAACTGCCCACTCACAGGCCTGTGGAATGAGACATTTACACAAGCCTGACATCAGTTCAGCAGTCTGAAAAATTCAAGTCACTTTTAATATCTGTACTTCAGAAGGTTTGATTATTTTAGACATATATCTCAGCTGTATTCATGAAAAACAGAATGGGAAGATAAAAATATATCTCTTACATAGCAAAATAAAAAACAAAAGCAAAACCCATAAAAATCTGCTTTTTATCTATTTTATCCTGCTGTCATAGACAAAAAGAGCATAGCCCAGGCAATGGAAACATAAGATAGCAATGTAATTTTTCACTTTGACATATTTCCAGAGTACAAAAACAAAAACTACAAAGCTTTACAGAATTTAAGTATTTTATAATATATGCTATATTTCTTACTGCACTTCCTTGTTATTCTGTGCACTATACTTCCAATTTCTCTGAAGAAAGTTACTTATAAAATGCTATTTTGGGGTATTATAAAGACATGCAGAAATCTATTTCTATATTTTAAAGGGCTTGAATTCAAAGTGTGAAAATACTGTAATGATATGTACAGTCATTGCATTTTTTTTATATTATGCTGCGAAGTACAGGGCTGTAAAAAGGTGCAATTTATAAAGGTATAACAAGAAAATGCATGTTTCCTGTTTATCTGTTGGTGTTCCCTAACTTAAATGGTGGTCATCTTGACTTGACATCCAAGTGTGTGAGAGTATGCATTCTGGCAGTTAGGAATGTATAACAGCTGTTATATAAAATTATATAAAAATAAGAATGTCACCATTCAAGAAGCAAAATTGTTATGCTGGAAAAGTGATCACTTATTTAGCCAATCTGTTCTGAAGATCACAGCTCTACATACATATATATCTATCTATTCTATTACAAAGTCTTTCCAACAATGTTGTTTTGTGTAAATCTTGTGTGGCCGATGGTAGGTCAACCTAAACAAGCTAAAAGGTTGTTAGAATTTACAGATACACTGAGGGGAAAAGATCTTATGGAAATAAACTCTCTACCTAGGACTGTCAGTTAGTCTATGGTATTTCCTCTGCTTGGGAATGACGTACAAAAGGCTGCAGTAATTCTCATGTAAAATTCCATAGCAAAATAGACCAATTTCCTGAATTTTTATCAGGGTTCAGTATTCATCACACAAGCAATGAAAACTTTCCCATTAATGTTGGAGTTTTTCTCTCCATTTTAGGTTTTTATTTCCTAAAAATACAGTTGGCATTTTTCAGACGGGTTTATGTTTGATAGTCTTAACTCCAAGGACTTCTCAAGGCTTTTAGGGTTTTTTTCCAAAGTTCATCCTTCTGCGAAGTGAAACAGTTGTATTTCTGATTTTTTTGAAGGAAAAGCAGTTAAACTAAGTATATAGTATTTTGCATTCATTGTGGGCCAAGAAGACACTGGTTAACACAGCTTAGCTGCTTTGTGATAACTTAAATAAGCCAGTATCAAATTGACTGCAAGTATAAACTGTTTGCTTGCCTAGTTCCCATCTTAATTTTTGTATCTGAATAGAACTGCGGCTACTCAAACATCCTGTGCAGCTGAAATTGAGAAAAATACAACTTCTGTGTGAAAAAACTGTTAATTTATGAAGAATTTAAAATAGATGTTTAAGTCTTCCAAAAATAAATTTTAAAAAGCTTATCTTTTTCTCTTTTACAGTTCTTACACAAAACCTGCCCGACACAATATCTTCCTCAGTAATAATTTAATTGCATGGTGCGGTGAAGAGGCTGCATATGATTATGGCTTCATCACTTGTACAAAATATACTGTCATGCATTTATTAATATACTGTGAAGTATTATCATAAATAATTTAAGCTCTATTTCTCCAACGATGGAGCAGACTGCATTCAATGATAAAATATTCTAATTTTTTGTCATGTGTGTTTGTTTACTTATCGTTGGGATAGCTTTCCCAGACCTTAGAAAATACATTTGAAAGTTCTGCTGCAGCAGTAAGGATCACAAAAGTTAGAATACTAACTTTTACTTAGAATACTACTTTTGTGCACAAGCCATTTTAAGACTCCTAAACTGTAGCTATGTAGTCTTTTAAAAATCTGTGTACTTAAATATATCACTGTAAAGATATTCACTGTGAATATCTTGAAACAATAACAAGTGCTAGTTTTGAATTTTATACTTTGAAGATTCAAAAATATATTTTAAACATAGTTCAATTACTTTTTTTTTTCACATACCACATGAAAAAGGATCCGTAGGATTAGATTTTGATTTTGAGTATGCCACTTTGAAATTTGTTCTTGTATTTCTTCTAGTCCTTAGCCAGACTGTTAGTGAAGATGTAGCATTCTTACCCTATGAAGTATACAGGTTGGCATTCATCTATTTCCTTACACTACTACTCACATTTAATAATAAAACAGCTTATTAATTTGAATTTCTAACACTGTTTGAATGTTGAAAATGCAAATGCTTTGCCAAATAATTAATTCCATTAATATTTTTCTGTTTTTTCCAGATAAAAAAACCTCACAGATCATGAATACACACATATAAAATGCATACAAAATATTACTTCATGAGAAAAAATATGGATTTGATGGATATTTTCTAAAATTGGAAGACAAATTTTTTTTTTTTTTTTTTTTTTACCTTGCTTGCTAGCTTGCTTGCTAGCCTTTATTTCTGCTCTTCAGCTGGCTGACTTATTCTCCCTTATACAGTACTGCTCTGATCAAAATTGCCTCCAAGAATTTGAAGTACTTCAACTTACCTGAGAGAAAAAAGATTTTTTTGAACAAAAAATACTAAAGAAATGTTTCACTGTGGACTTGCACAATGGATCCACCTGTCAAATTTTGACACTTTCCAAAATAATAATAATAAAAAAAGACTGAGTACTTCAACCACACATTGTTCTGTCTGAAGAAAGCTCAATAGCTCAGAGTCACCTGTTTCTTTCTGGATATCACAACCTGCGTATCTATTTCATGAGTGAAGCAAGACAACTTTATTGTAAAATTTTGCTTCAGCTTTTCAGTGTGTTGTGCTGGTAGCAGTAAAAATATAATGTATATAAACAGTAAGATTTTACAGTGTGGTCCACGTTCAGCTCCACAAAGGTAACTTCACACCCAAGGACTTCTCAGAATCCAGGGCAGGTTGGAAAGTATCTTGAAGCCCACGTACTCCAATAAAGTTTTCAGTGTCTATAAGCCATGTCAACAGTTGTGTTAGCATTGCTGAAATGTAGGACTTGAGTTGTTTACTGACAATCAATCAAATTATTTCTTTGTATTTACTTGACACTTTAGCATGGTCTAAACAGATTGCTGGAGAAATGCTGTAAAGCTCAAGTCCTAGTACTGCTCTTGCAGGATGCCTGCAGATGGCAAATCATGTGTGTTCTTCTAGCGATGGCACTAGATCTTCCTGGGCCTCCCTGCAAATGTCGGTGGGATACGACAAAATGGTAATCAAGCTTGTCACAGTGTGGCCAGCATGGCCATAGTTGGTTGTATGCACCGTTATGATTCTGTTAAGTGATGTCATAATCTCAAGAAGCATAGATTTCCATCTACACATTCCAGTGGAGAGGGAATTTGGAAACAAGCAAAAAGCTGAGCCTCTGTTCAACATATAGTGTACATTTAGCTTCCCTTTTCCCACCGTTGTCTGTTAATACTCTAAGCAACAAACAATATAATGAAGGTGGGCACAAAAATATACAAATTTTTCTATCACTTTACTGTATGAAACAGCTATTCCCTGTACTGTAAGGACTTTGTTGATAATACTTTATAACTTCTCTAATCTTGTTCCTTCTCTGAATAGATTAAATATTGAAGACTAGTTGCACAAAAATCAGCTTTTGCTTAACTGTAGAAATAGCAGTCCCATCACTTCCAAAATGACAGAATTCTGTAAGAATATTTTTATTACTTTGATCATGATAAATGATTCTTACCACTGCCGAGCTATAGATAACAAAGGGACAGTATCATCAGATGTTAACACTTCATGTAAATATGGAAACACTTCTAGTTTATCAAGCTAAAAATAAGCTGAAATTACTCATATAATGTATGTGAATAAAATTACTCCTAATCAAAATGAACTGCCCACATAAAAGGCCCAAATCAACAATAAAAAATTGGAACTAAAAATAATGATGACAGCTATCTTATTTTTCTATAGTGCGTAGATATTTCGTACAGTAAACAGCTGCATGAACATGCCTTCAAAAGGACACAGTTTGAATCTAACTTTCCTCTCCAGTCAAACCGAATTTTATCACTGGGAGTCTGGAGGCAATTATCCTGCACTCAGTAAAAACTTTATCTGAAAATCTTCCATTTTCTCATATTCTAAATAAATGTTTCATGTTAGTAATGCTTAAACATTTCATTTTAGATTGTGCAATGTGGCTTTTGCTTTTTTATTTTTTAGTGTTATGATTATTAATACTAATATTGAAAATAATCCTTAAGTTGTGAAACAACACCCAGAATATTTGGAGTTGGCCAATTTTTTTCAGGAAGAAAGTTCATCTTATTCTTATATTTTTAATTTTGTCAAGTAAGGTGTGAGGTATTGTGTTTCTGTTCAACATAAACCAATCTTCTCTCCCTAAATTTTAGTTTTACTCATTAAACTAAAGAATTATTTCTTCAGAGCTGATATAAAATTCTTGAATCTTGCCTTCAATTAAACCAATAGCAAAAGTTATACTAACTGTAATGGACCAAGCATTACACAAGAAGTTCTGCGTAGGTACTGCATGATGTGGTGTATGGATATAATACCCTTTATCAGTGTACAAGTTTATTTTCTATAAATAAATACGTGTGTATATATATATTATACATACATCTATTTTAATATGTGCACATTATGTATACATGCATGACCCACACCAACAAGAAGTTTCCCAAAACAAAATAAAACTAGACAAATAGAAAAACTTTGGACATTTGACAGACTCCAATCTATTAGGAAGAGAAAAACAAAAAGAGACAAAGAGCTATAACTCTAATCTGGATGAAAGATTAAAATCAAACAGAGAAGGGAGAAAAAAAAAATAAAAAATTACTGTGAGATTTGCTCCTGAGCAAACCAAAATGAATTCCTGGTTTGAGAAGGACCATCCTGGAAGACTCTAGTGAGCATCTCTTTAGTCCCAGGGAGGGAGAAGGCACTGGGCAGGAGGCCAAGGCGGTCGGCGGCGGGACCGCCACACGCGCTCGCTGCCTTTTGCCAAGCCAGCGGCCCCACTGCCAGCACAGGGCTTCCCTCCAGCTTCCTTTGCTCAACGTGGGTTGTGATTGTGTGGCTCCCTGCCTTGGAGGCTTATGTTCACTTTGCTTTTTCCCTGCAAGCAGCGAGTGGAAGTGACAAGACCATTCCAGGAAGGCAGCCAAGAAGATGTCAGTGTATTTTTCCTAGCTGGGCATAAAAGTGATGGTAATGATGATGATGATTTTTGCATCGCTGCAATTTTCCCATGGACATTTCTTTCATAAAAAGGCGTTTTCTCTTTTAGAAAACACATCAGTGGAAAAATCCTTAAGATTAAAAGAAACATTCTGGGTTCTGAGGTAGAAAGACAGTCTGTTGTTTCCTACATGAATTAAAGAAATTACTGCAAGTCCTTTGTGTTTTGAAGAATTCAGACCTCACCCTGATGTGTTTTGTTTTGTTTTGTTTTGTTTTAAAGAGGAAATAATTGCCATATTTGCAGTCCTCATTATAGCAGGGAACTAAATTGCATGATTGAGAGATACTTTTAATATAAATATGAACCGTTATCACAGACATCTTAGAATGCAGTTTCATAATGTGTGCAGCACTCCAGTCTTTCCCGAAAACAGCCTTCCATGGTAGCCAAGACGTCTCATCTAAGGGGGATCATTGCTTTGCACCTTTAGCCCTTTGGTCTACTTCGAGCTCTGTAGACAGAACCTATTCCCTGAGCAAGAAAGTATAACTGGCCTGCTTGTTTTTCAGACTTACATAAAGCCACCGTGAAAATAGGTGGAAAATGGGCCTTTGTGCTTGTCAGGAGACAAAAGTATCTGAATAACATACCAGTTAGTTCCCTTTGAATGGTGATTTTTCATCTTCTTTTCCTTTGCCATTTAACTGAGTTCAGAAACCGGTGGTAATTTATCACCTTATTTTTATTGTATAGCTACATTTGAAGCACACCTCAGCTAGCTATCTCAAGGCCATTTCAAGCAACATATTCTACACTAGGTAATTCGGAAACAATTACATATACTTTCAGTATTATTTAATATTGGTTTTATTTGCCTTAACCATTATGTACCAGGCATTAACTTATTCAACAGTGTTTATTTAAGCATTTGTAAGATATTTCCTTGTCTCTCTGTTCAGTTTTCTGATTAGTGTTAAAACAATATTTTGTAGAAATATATTTCAATTGACTTGCAATGTTTTATTTTCAAAGAGAGATGTTTTGCTTTGAAGACCTTTTGTTCAGTGTCTGATTTAATGGACTTTCCTAGGTTCTTTCCTGCTTATGTGTATTTTGCAGTGGAATGCCCCTTTGCTAACACACACAGTGATATTCATTATAAACATTACATTTTAATCACGTTTCCATTTATTAATATACATCCCAGGACATAAAATTTGTTATGGTATACAGACAAGTTAATGATGTTTAGACTAATCGCTTGTTCATTTTCATAAAGCTTCCAGTTTCCTTTACTAGCTCAGATCTACTTTAACTTCTGCGGAGAGTGGCACTGGTATATTCACATGCAGGAGCTTACCATTGCTGAAACATTACAAAATAATGCAGGAATAATGGCAATGGATTCCATTTTGGCAGGCAATGAGATGAGACAGATATCACACTGGGATATCAAGGGGAGAGGTAGCTTTACAGAAATTCCTCCATCCCCCTTTAAAAAAAGAGATAATAAAAATAAAGTAAGAATGGTTGGAATTAAATGTTTCAGTTCATTGTTTCAGGCTAGAACATTTTCAGGGGAAAAAAAAGTCACAAAATACTCAAGGGGCATTGAAAAGCTAAAATCTAATCTCCACTTTGAATCAGATAGAACAGATACAAGAATATGGCTCTTCTTACAAATCACCCATAATCACCATACTGTAGAATTAGTCTTCCATTTAGCTGTTTATGTAGAAGGGAAGATATGCAAGAGGAGAATCTGACATTTTAAAAGAGGCTGATGCTATAATTTGGTGAGCAAGAAGCTTGCCTGGTATGTGGGACGGAGTCTGTGGGAACCTAATCTGTCATAAACAAGCAGATCAGTTACTCCCACACTCAAGTAAAATGTTCTAGCCGGTGGGTTATTGTCTGGGCATTGGGTAGGCTGAGTATCTATCACAGCCTTCTCGCAAATACATTCTCTAAAAGTGTCATTTTGATTCTACATCAGAACAATAATAAAATATTCTGAAACTGCACACCTTCTCTTTTCTTTTATGACACTGAAAAATCATTTTCTGGTCAGCACTAGAAATAATAAAATTCTCAGATCCCTTACTCACTTTGTCAGTCATGGAACAGAGTGAAAAATGACTTAGGTTACTGAGGTTTATTTCAGGGAAAACCCCCAAGAAATACAAGTGGAAATAAAAAAACCAGTTCCCCTGCCTGTGTTTCCATCTGCAGGCAAAGAAAAAAAAAATCTTAATTCAATGGGCATTCATTTATAATTAAATATATATATATATATATAAGTATATATAAATAAAAACAAGGCACAAACAGATATTTCTATAACGTGATAAGGTCCGGGAACTCCTTGAAATCAGTAGAGAATTCCCCATTTGAAGTTTTTTCCAGATGGGAGGTATTTAGGTACAGTAACAATGGGTGTCATTAAAACCTCTAGCTCTCCCTACCTAAATCAAACGATTGATTTAGTTTAACACTAGGGATAATCATATCACCATCTGTGAGTTTTGACCGTGGAAATTAAACAATATCATACTTTAATCAGAAATAATTTTGTCTCTATTAACAAATAGCGTGGCACAATATCCATCATGAATGAGTTATTTCAGAGAACCAGGCATCCACACCACATTTCTGTGCATTTTTACTTCAGATTAGCTGTAGTCTGTTCCTGCGGACTGAATGGCCGTGAGCAGCTGGAGCATGTTAGCCGTTGTCGTTCAAGGCATCTTCCAGTCTAGCTTCATTCAAAATGGAAACCAGTTTACACACTTGGCAAGAGTGAACTGAAGCACAGCCTGCGAGGACAACTGGGAGATGAACTCCAGAAGTGTGCCTGCCCTCGGTAAAGAACAAATACAGATCCACTCAAGGTAAGTGAAGAAGATGATATGACTTAGGAGCTAAGTTAATGGTTTCCTCACACTTAGTGAAATCCTGTCTTTAGCGAAGCTAAAGGGCAAATTTGTTACTGACGTGAGCAGACTCAAGGTTTTCTCCTCAGTTTCAGGAAACCCTGAACTCCTGAGAAAAGGAAAATCCACCAGTATCTGGTGAAAAGAACACTCATACCAAAAATGATGCCATACAAAATGAAATTTTTCTCCCCACTTCCCGCAGTCGGAGGAGGACACAGATTTAAAAAAAACAAAAGTAAAAAATGCTAAGAACAACCAGTTTTTGGAGTGAATCTCTCCATCACCCACATTTACCATGCACCAGTTCACATCGCAGAGCAGTTCCAGAGCTTGAGAAGAGAAAATTTCTCAGATGACACTGTAATGAAAGGGAACTGACTGAAGAATTACAGCTATCAGTACTTAGTTATTACGTATTTGGTCATAAGATGAAAACTGGTAAACTGAATAAAGATCTGCCTCTACCCAAAGCTGAAGAAAAGAAGTTAAAGGAAAGTCAAGGCACCAAGGCCACCCTTGCAATCTGTAACTTTGAAAGCAAAAGACTAATGGAGACATTCATCAGTTAAAAGTTAAAGAAAAAACCAGTAATTTATTTGATAGGTATTTTTCAACAACCTCTAAAATTTTTGTATAACAAAACAAATTAATGAATAATATAGTGAAAAAACTGATGAAAATATTCATCTATTCAAGAAAAAAAAACTGCTCAGCTATTCAAGAACTCTTACTATACCTGTCATGTTGGTTTGTGATGCCAGTCGTAAGTGGGCATTCATCTGTATCACTCAAAAGACATCTCTTTTTTGTTTCTCATTCCACACATCTATTTGGCATATGTGGTAAGTTTACTTCTCTCTCCTTATTCAAACACATCTTGAAGACATAATTTGTCTTTGAGCCCTTTAAAAAGCCTCAAGAAAGTTCAAATTCTCCAGCATACTAAACATATGAATATAACAACATTTGCATTATATCCTCTTCTAGTGTACTCAGAAGCTTTCGGTTATTGCAGAATCTGAGGATGTTGTATAAAACTGGAATATATTCACCTTTAAGATACCTTTGCTAGGTAGGTATTATCTCCATTATGCAGAAAGTCACTGGTACAATCTTGGATAGGATGCCTGTGATATGATGAAGTGTGGAACATACTCCAAATCAGCAAAAACCATAGTAGCACCATAATTGTTTACTTAATTTTCTGTGTGCTCCAGTGACATCCAATAATTCCTGAAAACTCACCTTTCTTTGACAGATTTAGACCCTTTTACTGGTAGATGTAGATAGCTAGATAATTCAATAGGGAAATACAGATTATTTCAGGTATGCTACATATTCTGAAGTGGAGTCATACCATGTGACACTATACCTACACTGGCCTGGATGTTAGCAGCCTTTGTTGGTACTTGCTTGGAGAATGTAAATATGGTTTTGTGATAGATCCATTTATTCCACTTTCCTTCTTGTAGAAATAATCTGCCTAAACAGTATCTCTGAGGGGGAAAGGAGTTTGTCAGTATTTAGAGTAGTAATAGAAGAAGCAGCGGCAAAATTGACTTCCATGACTGTGCAGAAGACACCAGATCTGAGACGTGACAAAAGCCCATGTCAGCCCATCAAACTCACACAACTGATGCTGGTCTATGGGGGAACACACGAAGTCTTATGAAGGAGAGCTGTGCAAGTGAAGAACATCAGTGGGAGAAAGGATAAAGATCTTGACACATTTGGGATTTGAAAGATGGGGACAGTACGTGAGTTTTACAACCATTGCTTAAAACTCAACAAAGCTGCATGAAAAAAGCATACCTTCTCCTAGAACAAATCCCCTGATCAAACTGCTGGCACACCAGGCTCTCACCTTCTTTAAAAGCATGTGGGCAATGCACTCAACTATATTATAAGAACATGGTGAGTGAAAAGAAATAACATCAAAGATTTTCTCTTTAACTGAAAAGATTTAAGTATCATTCTCATAAAAGCTCTTTTCTTTGCTGAAAACAGGTACACTTTTCAATTAATGGAAATCAGTGTCAACCACTCAAACAATTTGAAAATAAGATTTTTTTTTTCTCGCCTGTACGAAATGAACAGGTTTGGGGTTTCTTAGCCATCACTTTGGGGGCACCAGTTAAGAAACCCGAAGTCAGGGCTGCCATTCAGATGTACCTAGACAGGCTGGAGACAACAGGAATGTCCTGAAATTCAGCAAGGACAAGTGCCAAGTCCTGAACCTGGGAAGGAAGCACGCCTGGCACCGACAGAGGCTGGGGACTGCCTGCCTGGGGAGCAGCTCTGCAGGAAAGGGATGCTGGTGGGCAGCAAGCGGAGCATGAGCCAGGAATGGCCCTGGCGGCACGGACAGCCAACAGCATCGAGGGCCGCACCAGCAGGTGTACAGCCGGTAGGTTGGGGAATAGGTTGTCCTCATCCTAATTAGGATGAAATAGCATATCCATCTTTTTCATTAAGGGACAGCACAGAAAGCTTGTATAGAAGTAAAGATATTAAGTGTACCTTCTATTTCTTAAGAAACGTGGAACTGATCAGGAAGCTAGATCTGTTGGGGAATAGTCTGTGACAGGGGATGCTGTCAATATAGTCTTGATAAAGGAACAAGCGAACAAACCAACCAAGTCTAGTGGCAAATAATCATTAAAAAAATTAAATTATTTTCTGTGTAATCTCTGTTTTAACAACCTGTCATTTGTACCATGTGGTATAAAGCCAAAAAGTCAGCAATCTGGCGGCTCTTCTTTACCTCTTTCTAGTAAATGTATGTTGGGCCATTTGAACCATCTGCTGCATAGTGTTTTCTAATGGGAAGAACAGTAGACAGTTGTCGACATCTGTGTTGTAATGTCATTTAGGGGCACACCAACTATCAGGGGGAGGGAAGCAACAGCAGCAGCAGGAACAAATACACTTGGGTTGGCAGGAGATGGGAACTGAATGTGAGGAGAAAGAGCAAGCATAAATGACATTTGTTTTGCATTCAGCAATTCTACAAAACAGCAAACTGAAATGCGAATGTCTAAACCTATCTGACTTCTTAGATTTCTAGTCAACCAGCTTTCAATTACTTATGGAGCTTTCTGGAAGCAACCAAACCAAACCAAACCAAACTAAACCAAATAAAACCTCACCAAACAATATAGTTCTGTTTCATCTTCAAATTAATAAAACAAATGAAAGATTGTGCTTTATGCACGTTACAATTCCGCTGATTCAGAGGTTACGCAGCATGAGATGCATATGTATGCTTAGGTAGTAGATGCCTAATGAAGCAGTCTGCCATTTCCTACATAGACAATAGTGAAAAACGAATGCTCATGAGGCTCCCAAAGAGATGTTCAGCTGGCTACGTAGCCTTATTGGCTATGTGAACTGATTTCTTCTTGTATCTTAAAACATCAGTGAGAAAGAAATTAGTAAATACTAAGGAGAAAAGATTTTTGTGTTGTGAATGGTGCAAATAAGTGAAAGAACAATATTAAAAGAAGTGGAAAAGAGAAATAAATATTTGAGTCGGGTTTGTTATTGTTCTCTCTAAAGTGGTTGATTGCATTCACACTTTGTCTCTATCCAAGATCTACTAAACTATGTACAAACAGTCAGTAAAGGTGCTTGAAACCTCTGGCTGATATTTAATGCAAGATCCAGCAAAATACACATTCACCACTGCAAAAAAAGGCCAAGTACCCACTAAAGAAGCTAGAGTTACACTTCACTGAAGCAGAGGATACTTTACTAGCTAGCTGATTCCCAGTTAACAGAAATTCATTTATGTATCTGTGAAGAAACATAGCCTTTATTCCAATTATTTCTAAATTATATTTAATTTAGGAACTTGAGAGAAGGAGTTTCAGAAAATATTAAACAGGTCTGGACCCCTTGAATGACCAAAATAAAGGTTAGATATAAAAGCTAGTGCCAGCAGCTAATCAGAAGGAAAAGAGAAAATGAGATGAATGAGAATGAGAGATTTCTGAAGTAATCTTTTCTAAGAAAATTAAGCACAGTTTTTACTGTATTTTTGCTTACATCTTTTTTAAACACTTCTGACAATGTCACCTGTTTTGGATAGTATAAAAAAGACTTGCATTTATGCTTTCATCTCAACATGTCTTGAGTATATTAATAAATTGGGCTACTGTATGGCTCTCCTTAATGAAATATTTCACAGATCTGAAAACTGGACATCTTACAAAATGGCCAAGCTCCTGAACACATCGTACGCTGTACTCAAAAAGTAACAGAATGGTTTCTCTTTTAAATGGGACAGGCCAAGAGTGACTAGTACCAGAAGAGAAAGTGGGAAGTTGAATGAAGGTCCATTAGTCTAGTAAAAACCATGTTGTTAGGGTTCAGTGTATGTGGCTAGAAATCCACGAGCTTCTTAATGATGCTGAATTTGTTTTAGGTTTTTTTTTTTCAGAAAGGAGTTGTTCTAATACTATGAACGTAAGAATGACAATTCTGGCTCTATATCCAGTCTTGAAGGAAGTTGAAAACTGAATCTTCATCTCCTCATTTGGTCTATGTCATAGACCAGGTATGGTTCATAGTATGAACCACACTATAAGTAACTATTCTTTCTAGTTAGACCACATAAGACTTCCAGTAGTTCATTATTGGTGAAAAACAGAAAAGTTTAATTAGTAGAAATGTTATAAAGCCTGAAAGAAACCTTCAATATCCTGTCTGCCTCTTCATAAAACTCATATGGCATTCATTACAACTGACTCATTTTTCTGTTAGAAAATGGTGATGCAGAAACAGCCCACATGGATTTGTCAAGAGCAACTTACTTCAAATTAGAGTGGTTTTTTTTTTCTTTTTTCTTCTTTTTTTTTTTTTTTTTAACAGACCTACTTTCTTACTTTATGAGAACAAGTGGATAATTTGATGTTAGCCTGTTGTTGCATTAGTAACGATTTTGGTACAGCTTTGTATGTCATTAGAAAACTAAAGAATAAAATCTAAATAAACCAATAAATGTGGGAATCACTGGTTAAAAATATATATCTAAAGGATATATATCAATGGCTTGATGTCAGTATTCAACTCCTGTAATTGATGTTCCTTGAGATCTTTGTCTTTGTCTTGTTCAGCATTTTCTTTAATAACTTAGGTGGCTGATTAGGGAGTAGTTAAAAAACTCTGTGGAAGTCTCTAGAAAGTGAGGGGGCTCTTTAGGCAGCAGAGTGAAAATTCAATATGATTTTAATAACTTGGAGAAGTGATATGAAATTATCAAGCTCATATTCAATAAAACCAAAGGCAAAGTATTTGGAGGAGAAATCAAAACCAAAGAAGAGTAAGTGTGTAGGCAGCGCTTGGAAAAGGATCAGGATTTCTAATGGAGTTTAACACCTTATACAGATTATCAAAAGTTAACTTCAGTTTGAGATGAATGAAAATGAACATAATTTATCATAAATTTGAAGCAGCTGTTGCACTGCACTGGAACAGGAAAACTTCCAAGAGTACAAATAAGTATTACAAGGTCTCCAAATGAATACTTTAGCCACTAACTTAAAGAAACTTTGAGACAAATTAGAGAACACAGAGAAGAAAGCAACAAAACCTACCAGTTTACCTATCAAATTCATAAGAGAAGTTGAAGATAAGACTCAAAAGGAACTAGTGATCTCCTAATTTGAAAGATAGGTTGTTATAAAAAAAGGAATGAGCTTTTTTTTTTTTTGATGCTTATGCTAATGAAAATTCCTAAAAGTTTTGCAGCACATTGGAGGATACAAAAGCACTTGGCTTAACCAGCTAGAGGCACTGTTATTCATAGCGTATAGAAGTGCACCAAGAACCATGTGGCCAAATAAGGTGGCAGTTTAATATCAGTATAAAGTAGAAGCAATGCTGAAAATCACAGTAAGTATGAAGAATGACAACTGAATTAAAGTCAAGAGGGGGAAGGAAAACAGCTCTCTGGGATGAATGTGGTAAAGACCTTGACCGAAGAAATTAGCTCTTTGTAGCACCTAAGATCTTACAAAGATGGACTGGGGGATGGAGGAACAAAAAGGAAAACAACGGAAAAGCAGTTCCTAGCCCTATCATCAAGAAGCAACACCAGGAATAGGAAACAATAAGAAAACCTGGACTCCCTGTGAAGACATGCCGGATATGTTCAAATCGAACTTAAACATATTTCTGCTTATTTGTAGTAGTCATCAAGTTATTGATAATGAAGTCACACATAAGGTGACGTAGAGTGTCACTATATTCATGTGTTGAAGTGGAATAGTTATTCATCCCTCCTGCAGGGATTTAATTGCTCACCTCCTCTGAGAACCTTCCAGTCCAGCTGGTGAATAAGGGTATTCACTCAGTGAATTGGTGAGAAACAGCAGCCCTCAACTGATGCAAAACACTTGTTTAGGTGTAGAACAGGAAAAAAAAATGCCTAATTTTCAATGATTAAAACATATATATTCAAATATAATGAGGAAAAAACTCTTTTCTGATAAATTGAAAAAGTTATATTCTACCTAGCAAAAAAAGTTTTTATCTTCTCACTCATGGTTTTTACAACACAGTTAATGAGCATCTGGAAAGGCTGATATACTATAAATCTTCAGTGGAGCATAGCGACGGACTGATGTGCAGCCTTATAACTCTGAATTTTGTAAATTATGAAGAGTATTATTTGAGTTAACAAAATACAACAATAGCACAATCTTAAATGTTGGATTCACAGAGAAGCTTTGCATTTTTACAAGATTGTGTTGGTGTGTTAGGTTTTTGTGATTTATTAAAGCTTTTCACTAAATATAGCCTAAGAATCTGTTCAACAGAATACAGGTGAGGCCATCCGTGCTATGCAGACCTCAAGGAAAGGACCCTGCTTTGTGGGAAACTGTCCCATCTATGAGAAATGTCAATCTTTGGGGGTTGGGGGTGGGGGGAAGCATTCCTGTAATCCCCTTTTAGAGACTACAACGTTAATTTTGTGCTTTCCTGGTGAAGCTTATGAAACATGACCCTTTAGTTGACAAAATTTGCTCTATTTCTAGGCTTGGTCATTTCAGTGAACGGCCAGTAATGAAGGTGTTAAGGGAAAGAGAAAATTATCCAGTCTATGTTGGGATTCAATTTGCCTGGTTTAGATTCTTAACAGCAAACTGTTGAATTCTGAACTAATCACTGCCTGCTCCCGTTTTACTCAGTGGAGAAAGATAGAGGCATCCAGGAGAGATTCTTCTTGGCTCAAGATGACTGTCTAAACTTAGTGAGATGGATTGCCCTTTGCAGGTGTCTATTTATCTTCACTAAGCTACAAAAAGAGCCTAGGATTATTATCTTAGCCTAAGATAACTAATTGTTTGATGTCTAAACTTAGGTGAGATAAATCCTACCTGTAATGCCTTTTTTATTTGTTTGCTTTACAGTTTGGTGTAAACATTTTCATGTAAATGAGCAAAAGAAAAAACATTGTAAGCTGTGGCATAATACAAATTCTGCTGAAGGCACTAAGAATCTTACAGCTGCTGTCTGTGAGATTTGGATCAGACAAATAATTTCCTCCTGTGATAGAGTCTCTGGAGAGTTGTCATTAATCTAATTATATGTGGAGGTTGTAGGGTCTAGATATTTCCCTCCTCAAATCCATCTTTCCCTTTATGTACATGCCAAGTATAGACTCTAAAGATGGGATTTAGCCATGCAGCTTTAGCTGTCTTAAAATCA
Source organism: Elanoides forficatus (assembly GCA_025311575.1). Taxonomy (NCBI): domain Eukaryota; kingdom Metazoa; phylum Chordata; class Aves; order Accipitriformes; family Accipitridae; genus Elanoides; species Elanoides forficatus. The sequence continues at coordinate 2,813,306 of JAOBAS010000013.1, read as the reverse complement.
CGTGGACTGAGCTACTCATCTGGGCTTAGTCAGTATCAATGGAGAGAGATGCTCAGGCCCGGAGGGCAGCCCCTCTTCCACAAAAACCTTCGGGGTAATTTACCTTCTGGAGATGCCTGCCTTACTACACAGCAGAAGCATGGGCAAACAATTGACATTATTTTCCATAGCTTCACAGATGATAACAGATAAACAGAAGAGGCAGATTGGTTCATTCTCAATGCTACGAATGAAATATTATTGTATGGTGCAAACTGAAGCAAGATCACAAATTTAAATTAAAATGTTTGTGGGTGAACTTAAAAACAGTCTGATACCTGTAAAATATCTTTTTCTTCCAAGAAAATAATAACAACTGATTTCTTCTGGAATTTTCACTATCTGATTAATTTAGGACTTTTTTTTTTCCAATTATTAAAGCATTTGTGAGCCAGTTCTGATTTCTATAAATATGTTAATCATTAAGCAATATGGAAAAACAAATATGCAGATTGCCAGCTATGGAAATGTTCTGAAGCATAGTTCAGTTACTTCATAGTCAGACTACATTCAGGTGATTATTCACCTACCTTTCATTGCATTTTAATGTCTCTTGTCTTAGTAGTTGATACGAATAAAGGAAGAAGTAGTGTGACAATATTCTTAACTGAACACTTACATTGCACCAGCTGAGTGGCTGCTTGGCTTTTCAATTAATTGTGAAAATCCTTCTTGTTCTAGTCCATCAACAACAATAACAAACCCTTCTTAGAACTAAATTCAATCAAAGCTTTATTTGCAAAAAGCCAAAGTAACCCTGGTCAAAAAAGAGTAGGTTTATTCTAGCTTCATAATAAACTTGGTCACTTATTCCAACGATGGAGGCATGTGTAGCATGAGAAGTTGCTCTGACGAACGATTCCTTAGCAAAGATCACTTAGTAGAAATTCTCACACACTGCTGCCGCTGGCACTTGGGCTGTAAGAAATGCTGCCTTGACAGAAGTAGGTATATCGCCTTTTATATTGCAAAGCTAAAGTGGTATTTTTCTCTTGTCTTTGACAGGACTTTTATGTGAAGGTAGGACTTTCACAGGGTGTACCTGATCTCGTAGATTCTACCCTTACAAACCAGTTAGACTCGGCGCCCTGGACTTGACCGCTTCCAGGACTGAAGAAGTCTATCAGGCTATTCTTGGCCGCAGTTCGTCAAAGCTCGCTCTTTTCTTATCTCCCCAGCCCTTCCCTTTGGCTCTTTTGAAGCTGTTTTCCTATGGGTGCTCTATAACGACGCTGTGGCGTGCGTTTGCCTAGTTGGTTATCTGGCTGTCTGCACCTCGCGGAACTGCTGCACTGCTCGGCAATCTCCATCAAATTCTCAGTCAACTTCGGCAAACTCCTAGCCTTCAAAAGGTTCTAAGTTTCTGTAGGTTTTGCGAAAGGTGACAGCCAAATAAAGGATATACTCCCAGCTGAGCTATTCTCGAGAGAAAAGCTGCAGTATAAACACAACCTTCATTCGATGTCATATAATCCGCACAGAAAAGAAATCATGAACGCTTCAGCTAAAGGAAAAGCTTTTGACTGGACTCCTGTTAGACAACGGGGATAAGGATCAAATCCATGGAAACCAGGATTCATTAGGTGGGCTCTCACAAAATTACCTCTCGTTTCCTCCTCCTGGATTTCTCATCGTGGCCTTGGGTTTGGGTGTGTGTGTGTGTGTGTGTGTGTTGGCTTTGTTCAGCTTTTTTTTTTCCCTTGTTTTTCTTTTTTCTCTTCTAGCACCGTTTAAAAGGGTACCTTGCAGTTATCAGCATGAAGGCTTCATTTTTCTCAAAGTAAATGGGAATTTGGTCCAGATATAAAATGCAGTATTATTACTAAGCCTTTTTTTAGCTCAAATGAGCCATTTTCCCCATTAATTACTTTATACTTATATGGCATATATACATGATGGATCCTACTATCTTACTATATGCTCTGCTGTGATCTCTCATTTGTAGGTCAAAAGGATGGAATATTAAATGAAGAATTAGTAAGAACTGCATAATCATTAATCAGTATGTCCATTACTTTCTTTCACTAACCAGATTTCCTGGGGGAGAAGGGGGAAGCAAAACTGTTTCTTCTGTCAAAATTCACATTTTACCATAGGAAACAGATGATTTTGAGAAACATTGTGATTTTTCAATTAGGAGAATTGAAGGAAAAATGGGCTTCAATTCAAAGCTTCAAAGAAACAAACATTTTTGGGTTTAAAATATCATTTTAAACAACTTCCATTTAGAAAATAAATGCCTTTTCTAAAATTAATTTTGAAACTAAAAATATCATTGTGACATAAAAAATGTCATTTTGGGAGAAATTTCAAAATGTGTTATTTCAACACTTGAAATAAAAGCTATTCCTCCCTGGTAAATTTCCACATTTAATGCAATGGAAACTCATTTTGAATTACTGCAACTTTGTGTATAATTTATTTTTTAATAATTCAAATGCTACTAGAAAATGACCTAATTTTTTGAGAGAATCACCTAATCATGAAATAGAAATGAGTTCTCAAAAGATCCTGTACTGTACCCCCTTGCCCTGTGGCAGGATAGCTGAATGTAGATCACTCCTGAAGGTGATTTTTAAAGCTGTTTTTCATAAACCTGTAATGAGAAGAATTTAAATAGTTAAAACATTCAAAGTGAGCTATTAAAGGAGAAGATGGCAGCAGCAGAACAATATTTCAAGTCTAAGAATACCTAAAGACAAAAAAGATAGGACACACTTCAGGCTTGGAAAGTTAATTAATCTGGGTTTTAAAGGGACTATATAGAGGAGTAATTCCCAGAGAATGTAGCAAAAGAGTCCTCCGAACATATTACAGAGGCAATTGTGTTGCTGGGATGAAAAATCTTCCGTGGAGAAACATCATATCTGTTCCGCAGCCCAATCCGCTTCATCCCATGGATGTAGCAGTACTGAAGCAGCTCCTGGGCTGATTACTCCTCCTTTGTTGGTGTATATTATTTAGAGCGATGCATGCAGGAAAATTACATTTGATGTTATATTGAAGTGTATTTTTTGCTGACTTTGAGAAATACAACTGTCCCCTGTGAGAGAGCCATACTCCTTAACTCTGGCACATTAAACCAGGTGCATTAGGAAGCATCTCTCTCGCGCACTGCTCTGCCAGCAAAGCGAGCGAGCGAGGCTCTTCCAGAGCAGATCTACATCAGGAGCATTACTTAATTGTATTTACTTGTGTTCTGAGCAGCCTGTAAGACGAATTTAGAGAAGGCACCTTCTTTACTTTGTTTGGTAACTGAAATTAAACAGTATGAAAATCAGAGAATTGAGTTTGCTTGTTATTAGAAGAATTTAAATTAAATTCTTTCCACATTTTATAAGAACTCAGTTAGCAAAAATCACAAAATTTTCTGTTTATCCTAAAGAATCGTTACTTCCAGATACCACACAATATGAGAAAATTAGTTTTATGTAATGCCGTCCTCATAGTAATCACTGTGATAATTAAAGAAGGGCAGCCAAACTGGCTAACCAGTTTCAGGGAAGGGTCACTCCCTACACCTGCCAGTCTGCCTTGTGCTCATTACCATTTTGTGCTGTTGTATACAACTTGGAGTATAAGAGATCATCCAAGCGAGCAGCATGTAGCAGTAAGCAAACTTTCAGCAAGTCTGAACCACCTGTTTCAGCAGGTAGTATTCGAAAAGTTGCTTGTCCACCATATTATATCCAGCATTGCTGTAAACATGATGGATTTTAACATATTTATGATTATGACTGGGATTAGACATTCAATTTATTAAAAATAATGGCTAAAACAAACTATAGAACATCCCTTAAATGTGGATTGCCAGCCAAAGTCAGATTATGACCCTTTGTTTAATTGATCAACCTTTTTCTAAACTAAACCTCCTTTAAATAGATAGGGTTTGCTTTTTAGAATTGAATAGGTCAGTCGTTTGTGAATTTTTGTACAAGTCACAAGATGCTGATTCATGTGCTCTGTGACTGGATGATCTCCTAAATTGCTTTTATTTCCTTTGAAAAATAATTTTGCTTTGTCATTCAACTATTTGATTGAATATATCCTTGTCATCAAAAAAGGAAACCTCACTTGAATGCTCATATGAAGCCCATTTAAATCAAACAAATGTTCATGAATAAAAAGGAGCATCAAACACTGAGTCAAATGCTGTGTTCTAGTTTGGTAAGCTGTGTCAGGAACAACATTGTATACCATTTTACCATGTCTAACTATAATTTCCATTGAAAACATCACTTAAATTCAAGTGTAAAATCACTAGTATTATGTTATGCTATGACATTTTAATGATAATATGGTTCTGAGACACATAAAGTTTTAAGATTTATTGTTGACCTACAGTCCCAGTACCATGCCTTAACGGTGAACTCAGCCCTCTTCTCTGCAGACAAATCTGTCCTATTATGACTCTGCCTGTTTGCCAAACTGTTTTTATTCCTAAATTTCTGAATACATTCTTGTAGAGTAACTACCTAAGAGATGCGAAAGCTCTTGAGTTTGCTTCTGCTGTATTACTGCCACTCAATTTAGGTTTTCTGATGGAAAGTAGCTTACAGAATTAGCTACTAGCCCTGTGAATGTGTGGCAATGACACAGTTTAAAGCTTACAAAACTGTTTATATGATTAATATAAACATAATTTTGTCCCAAGTCACAGTGTTTTCTCTGTCTTTTTCTGTATTGAAGAAGTTAAGCAGCCAAGACATTCAGAGTGGCTTATAATACTTTATACATGACTTTTGTCAGCTTTATGGCAGTGTGTGCTGTAAATCCTTTGGCATAGTCATGGTCTACTAGGCCAATAATCTCATTTCTGAAATGCCTCTAAATATGTATTTACATGAAAGCATAATAGCTCCAAAGAAGCAATTATGACCAAGGAAGTCAACAACCCATGTTTAAAAAGTCCAGAAATTGTTACATTCTTCTCAGTTAACTCAGATTCTGTGTTTCTATAAAGTAACTAATTTTGTTGTCATCTAACCATCATTTTAAACTACCTGCCATTAAATGAATATAGCAGTGTGTTAGATTCAAGGAGTCTCAACACAGCTACGCTGAAGGTAATGACAACAGCCCCATTAAATTCTATCAAAACTGAACAAAATCTGAACAGCAAAAATTTCTGAAAAAAAATCCCAAAATATAAACCAAAGACAATCAGAAGTAGAAGTTTTTACTCCATTTTCTAATTCATCCCAAAGAAAGCTAGAGAACAGAAGAATTTCAAGAAGATCACATCTCAGATCAGCCATGCTTATAATCCTCCAACAATTGCGTAGAAAGGAGTCCTGCACTGTAAGGCAGGAATTGAAAAATGCTTCAGCAGGACCTATGGAGAAAGAACACTCCTCTAACTTTCCATCTTTTTCTCATCTTACTTATTTTAAGATCCTAAAAGATAGCAGCTAAGTCTTCAAAATATTAAAATCGTTACCCATATGTCAGAGAGAGCAGTAAGAATCTACATAGTCTTATGAGACAATCAATTTTAACAGTCTAATACAAATTTCAACGCTTTTTTATAAAATTTCAAGCTTGCAATAAACAGCTTTTGGTCAATATTTATTTATATCTTTTCAGTTCCCTTTTAGTCTGCTATTTGCCCAAAATGATTGATAAAAGCAGATCCTTTGTGGTGTTTTTTATTTATGTTGTTTAAAGAAAAAAATCCTGGCATTTTGTATCTGTCTCCTCATATTTAAAACATGCCAAATGGAAATAAAAATCTGTCATAGATACAACCAACCCAGGAAAAGAGATTTCCTCACATGGTTCAGAGTGAGGCAGGCCCATTCGCAGATCAACAGGCCTTTGCTGTTTTCTTAGAAACCAAGAATATCCATTTCTTTGCATAATGCAGAGCAGTTTACAATTATTTTTGAGCATTTTGTTTTATCTAAGAGAAATTTCCATTTTCATCAGCTCGTGAAACTGATAATTAGTATCCAGAACTGATGCGGATCTTACCCAGAGCTTATATACAACCCGGCATTTTCTTTTTATGGGATCACACCCCGGGAAATGTATTCTTTACCCAGGTTGTCTTACTGGTATGCCTAGAGCTCTGAGTACTTTTTTTTTTTTTTTTCACATGAACTATCGTTTGTAACCATTTTCACACTTGGCAGTTTTGTATCCTGCTTTTCCTGAAAGTCTCCATTCAGACTCACCCTGGCTGTTCGCCAGAACCAAACTAATTCTCATTCTACTTAAAATGCTTCCCCTCGTATACATGCGTGTGTGTAATAGGTAATAGATCTGAATTTAACTTTACAGGCCGATGAGCTAGGCATATCTGTCTCCCTGATCCATTAGACGCCGGGGAACACCGATCACCGTAGCAGACACACTCCGTTGATGCCTTCTCATTTTGCTAATACCGAGCTTTTAACTGACATCAGCATCGTGCGGCAAAATCGCTTCCAACCTCATTTAAACAGCTGCGCATTTGAACAGCCTTAAATGATGGGTTTTACTAAATTGGTGAAGCATAAGTTTGCGTATGCATAAGTTAACCTGGCCACAAGCCAGCTTTCAGGATATCCATCCTTATTTAGCTGCCGAAAGTAAACGTCTCGTCTCCGGGGGCAAGGGGAAGGCGGTAAGGGGAGTAAGGCAGCTCTTCCTGAGCGTCCTCTTGATTGGAACCTCACAAACGCTGCACATCATTGCTTTGCCCAAGCCTGGGGATTGAGCAGGTCAGCGCTGCCCTGCTACCTCCGCACTCACAGCTGCTCCGCTTTACTTTCTCGGTGCTCACTGAACTGAAAGAACGCTTTGGAGCTCCTGCCCGATTTTCACAGCCATCCTAGGGCAGTACAATGTCCACTGCTGTTTCCCTTTCAGTGAAGCGCATCTTTCATTTTTCCCCCCTTTTCTCACCCACACTGGTCGACACAGGCTTCATTATCGTTCCTTTTTCTTTTCCACAGAAATTACTCTTTTGCAGCATTAATGCAAACAGTCCTCCAAAGATTTCTGCAGGCTGCATCGCTAAATCAAAACATATGAAATCACACGGAATTAAGGAAAGCACTGAAATCTTACTGGAGAATCTTGAAAGCATTTCTCTTCTCCCTCCCCCCTCCTCCCACTTTCCTTGCTTTGTTTTGGTTTTTCTTAGATTAAATCATTGCTCAGATAGATTTCATCATACATTATGTAGATGCAAAACATTTTTTATTCTGGTAAATGAGGCTGAATCATAAGACTGCCTTGTAAACAGACGTTTAAATAGATTGCAATTTGTTTCCCCCCTCCCCTAAACTTTCAGTGGCTTTAACATCTACTTGTGAAAATTAGTTTCCTCAATAGCTTTTTTTTCCCCTGGAAATGGTGGATGCTCCATCTAGAGGACTAACTGAGTACTGTTGAAACTTATCACAGGTAGAATCCCTTTAAGAAGTGTCAAGAAAAAAATATCCTTATTAACAAAAAAGAGGAAGGAAGGGGGAAAAAAGAAAGCAAAAGACAGCTTTCAATTTCTACAGAACGTGTAGAAGTTTGAACAATAATTATAAGCATTATAATGCATCCTGAGAATTTATTCTCTTTACAAGCAATACAGCTATTGAGATGGTCCATTGTTGCCATGGTAATATGTCATAAATTTCTGTCAACTACCTAAAATAGCTGCAGATCACAAGGTAATCAGGTTTGGGGTTTTTTTTTGTTTTTTTTTTTTTTTTCCTCCTCATGGGTTTTATAGCTTTATAATTTTCAACAGGAATAAATCTATCTTTGCTTTGTAATTGGTAAGCACCTTTGTTGAAATTTGATGAATAAACCAATGTTTATTATATTTTCTCACAGTGAAATGTTTACCATATTGTGTAAAATCTCTTATTAAAATACCTTAAAATGTACAGGGGTTTCTGCCTCGACCAATAGATCTTTGTTTCCTCTAATTTGTACTCTAAACATTAACATGCTCATGAGGCTGGAAGAGTGTGCTGTGGCGCTGTGACATGTCTATGGATCTTAGTCATTACTCCTGTCGCTGTTTATAACATGATTTTCAGCATGGTCAAACACTCAATGCCCTGATGAAAGAAAAATACAATATTAAATTTAAAAATGCTAAAGAAAAGGCTGATTGTAAATCCAGAAAGTGTTCTGTGTGTATGGGAAAGGGTAATTAAGGGAAAGTCTGTGAATTCACCTACAATGTCACCTACTCGCCAAGGTGCTCTACTCAGCAGCGTGATTGAAAGCTGCCATCCATGACAGAAAAGTGGAACGGATCTGGCAATTTGCGCTTGAAATGATGTCAGGAAATTAGGGAATGCAGAATTTGTTTCACTAAAAAGGCAGCAGCATATTATTATTCTTTGGGAAAGCAATAACATTTTATAGAAACATCCCCACAAGCAGTCATACTTTAAACCTTATGTAAATTCTTGGGGGTGGGGATTTCAGGTTGAAAAGCAGCTTCTTTCTTTTTTTTTTATTTTTTTTTCTTTTTCTCTTCCCCCCTCCCCCGCCTTTAACCTTTCTGTGCATATATTTGCCTTTTGTGCAAGAAATCAAAGAAATCACAGACATTTCTTTACTGTGCCTGGTCTGTATATGATTACAAACAGCATGACTATGTCTTTGTCATTTACATGCAGCTCTGAGAGATGTGTATTAAAACCTGGCAGTGCAACCAGCTTATCAGAAACTTGTGCTGTGTTTTTGTGATGTAATGTAGTCTAAAATACCTAATATCATTAACATTCTACTCAAGCCTCACATACATAATGCCGCAGACTCTATAGCTACCAAAGCCAAAGACATAAACAGGCTTTAGTGTCCTGAGAAAAAAAAACATTTGGGAGTTGACAACCCCATTCATTGATATAGTCAGCTTTGTTAGCTGAGCGTGAGAGCATAGTTGCAGAATAGAAAAGACTATATTCAACATTCATGAGCTGGGGCATTTTTTACAAATGACTCAGAAAATACATATTTTGCCCATAGATGAGCCAATTGAAAGGAATTTTAATATAAACATAGCTAAATTTCTAACAAAACAAGTATAATTAAGGGAACATGTGTGAACATTCCTTGCTGCTGAAAAAAAACCTAAAAAGCAAGCAAAATCAGAAAATTTAGGATAAAGTTCTTTACATTACTTTTCCCTTTTTGTTTCCTCCTCACCTTTTTCTTTTTTTTTTTTTTTTTCACTTTTTAAAATCCTTAGAAGAAAAATCCAGAATTTTCACTGGAATAGACAAGACAAAAAAGCATATAAAGCTTTATTTTAAGTGTTCTTATTTTCATGCTTCCAAAATGTTTAAGCAATAAGTAGCAAGTGGAGGTCCACAGAATGTGACAAAAGGAAGAGAACAATTTAGCTGGTGTCAATTAACTCCAGTCTAGAAAGAATTTAGCAGTTGAAACTTCATATTATATATCAAAATATCTATAACCCCATATATAGAGCCAACTCGAACACCCCAAAACTGGGTGTGAGAAAAAGAAAGACACAGGCCCATTGATTCAGCCTAGGCTTATGTCTAAAATGTAGATCATGAAGCAATATTTCCTGAAATGGGAATGTTGATATAAAATTCTCGTGTCCTGACTTGTACATAGTGTTATAAAAAATACACAACTGGTATAAGAAAAGCCAAGCTTCTTCCTGAAATATATGTTGCTTTTCAGACTAACAGTGGAAAAGATGTTGAAAGGGGAAAAGATTATTTATAAAACAAACATCCAATTTTGATACTCTAATATATAATAATCTGCATACCATACAGAGAATGATATCTAGGTACTTCCTTCCATTTGGCTAATACCTAAATCTCTCCTCTTCATGCTTCTGTAGCTGAAAATGGTGTGTTGTCAACTTAAACAAGCTGGCTAAGACTTCTCTAATGTCAGGAACCCTGAAGCTTTTCCCCTTTGCCTGGCTGTCCACTGACGGGAGTGTTGGAGGCAGATGGGAACTAAACACGCTTGTGATGAAAAATCAAGTTGTGGCATCGATACATGGAGGGGTTTTCAAGAAAAAGCAGTTTTCCTTAAGTTGTGGTGGTGTGTTAGAAGAGTGACTAATGACTTACAATCACAAAATATTTACTAGATAAAATGGTATTTTAGTAATTTTCATGATTTTTAGATCAGGGATTTCATTTTATACATTCTTTTAAGCTCACCGCTCTATTTTCAGCTATATCTGAGTGGAAAGCCTACCCAGGTCAACTTCCAAACATAACTGGTAGTTCTCTACAGAAAAAAGAAACTGCAGAAATACTTCTCTGGGAACAGTTATCACAGGTACTACCATAGCTTTGTGGTTAATTATCTTTCATAACCGTTCTTCCACAAGAGAACAGTAATTTTTTTTTCCATGAAACCAAGTTACAGTTCCTTTTTTCTTTTCTTTTCTTTTTTCTTTTTAAAGTGTATTCTGTTGTTGTAACATATGTCAACGGTATGGTACTCTTTCCAAATGCAACAGAATATAACATAACGTAATTTATCTTCTTGGAAAGTTTCAGGCTCATACTTCTTCCTGCTACCGAAGAGCTTGAAATTCTTTTGTCACCTGCTTAGAAATCCAACTTCTTCATTTTGTTGAGACTGAGACCACAGAAAGGCCATTCCAAGAAAACCCCATTTGTCCTAAGGAAAAAGGTTAGAATACGAAACATAACTTCTAGCCTTGAGTTAGTCTGCCCTAAGGAAATTTTCCTTTGATTTCCTTTGATGCTACAGTAATTTCTTCTCTATGCAAAGGAGTTTCTTGTCTGTGTACCTATAAAACTTCTTGAAAATGGCCCAAGGCTTTTCCTTAAGGTTGTTTCTCTCAACAACTCTGACTGTGGAGTCAAGAGGGGAGGCAAGTCTCACCATACCAGTTACAAGAACTTTAGGTACCTGATAAATTCCTTTTTGAAGACAAAGTTCCCTCGAAGTTAATTCTAAGCAGGGCTTTGAGAATTCCCCTTAATTCCTTCCTTGGGTACTCTTGGACCGCGATTTATAAAAAGAAATGGCCTGTCTTGAGTTGGCTGATTGATTCACCATTTCCCACTTAGAGCACTGGCTCCCTGGTGCATGGATACCTGAATTGTGACTTAGTGTCTCAACTGTCCTGCAGGGTAGCGTTTAAAAATAAACTGTCACTGATTTCAGTTTGCCTTACCATCCAGAATTTGCCAAGCTATGGTGTTTCCACGTGTCAATCTGAACTTTTAGTCATTTTGGGGTCTGACTGTCAAAGACTCAGAATATCAGTTTCACTGACTAAAATGCCACCCGAGATCAATGTGTGAAATGCTAAAGCAGTTTTACTATGTATGGAGGCAAACTAGCCTTTTCAGCCCCTCCCATGTCATTGAGGCCATAACTTATTTCACCCAGAGTCTAGTACTGTGCTATCTTTAAAAATAAAAAAAAAAATGGTAATTGAAACAATGGCAATTGATTGGAGAACATGCAGAAAAATCTTTAATGTTTGGAATACCCTATATTCATTTTTAAGTAAAGGCAATAATGTTCTTAAAAATGACATTATTATTGATTAGCTAAAATGAATGGCAGGTATCAATGAAATCCATTATTAGGAAAATGCCAGTTTGGCTGGCTTGCCATCTTTAAACTGCATCTCAGCACAACTTGTAATCAGGAGGCAGTAATAAGGGACACGACAAACCAATCAATCGATTGCAATACTGGGAAAAAAAAAAAAAAAAAAAAAGGAGTCAAAGTAATAAAACCAAATACTTCATTGTTTATTTCCTGGGTAAGTGATGCAATCCATAAAAAGTATTTCTATAAGTCTCCCTCAGAATTTCTACATTAAATCAGAGCAGAGGTTTATCTAATCTGATATTAGCAGTTTCCTGTCCTGTATTCTGCCTTTATTCTGACCAAGCAGGAATCTCATTCACCTTGTTCCAGGACCACAATGTTTCCTTTCAGGGTGTGTGAGCTATCAGAAAAGAGTGGTAGTATGATTTTTAGCAGATATGAATGATTTCTGCAACAAAGAGGGAGATTTGATTTAAGTCAGTAAAAACTTTGATGCTTAAAGAAAGCTTTCAGAAATGATTTCTCATTAAGATTTTAAGAGGCTAGTAATAATAACCCTGACCATATTCTTAATTCTCCTTCTTTAGAAGATCTAAATATTTTTAAAGAAGGTTTAAATATTATTTTCTTGAGAAAACAGACATACTTATGGCATAAATGACCTGTCTGGTAGAGATTTTATCTCTGACTGAGGGATACTAATTTGTGACATATAGTGGATACCTCATAGCTGTACATACAAAGGATGAAAACCTGGCTCCACTGAAATCACTAATTCAATGAGCCTGGAATTTTCCCCTCAATGCCTCAACACACTATCAGTCATCATAACCATACAATCAGATTTTTTTTCCTCTCATGGTATCAGGAGAAATATTGCCAACCTTCTCAAGAGGTTGCTGTCAAAGCAGACAGCTAATCTGCAATGGATTTCCTAAGAATTATACCTGCAGGTAGTTCCTGTTCATGATATTTTTGGTTTGTGAAAACAAAACTTTCTTTTCTTTAGGTTACAGATTTGTAAAATACTGTGTGACACAGATGTGGGAAAAACAAAAATGTGGTATTTTCTTGATAAATTCTAGCAGAAGATTTATTCAACAAATTAGGTTTGGATATATGTTTTGATTTTTTTTCTCCTTTAGTGTATTTCTAGGCTAATTAGCCCATTTTCCAAACAGGAAAATTTGCATACTCACAATACTTAGGCCATGCATATGAATGTGTTGTAATCCTCCCTAAATGGCTATACCTGTAGCAGTAATACATAAGAGAAACTGTTTGTTTTTCAGTCCCAGATATCCAAACACTTGGCACTGCATGAATCATTAAAACTAATGGAGTCCTGAAATATTGCCAAACTCTTCCTTTCGTTGTTTAGGGCTTGTTTCTGCTCACAGTGATTTCAGCTGGACTTTTGCCATTAACTTCAAAGTAGAAGTAGGTCCTTAGAATTATCTCATTTTTCCTGAAGTTTCCATAGCAGATCAGTTTGCTAATTGAACAGTGTCATCTTTTTATTTTTGCGTGTCCATTTCTTCAAGTTTAATTATTGAACCGGATTGTTGAATTCTGTGTTTATGTTCATGATGGGGGTTTGTTGTTTTCTCTGTCTCAATTTAATGGCTAATTCTCTTTAGTATCATAGCTTTCCTGTCAAAATAACCCAGGTACATCAAACACTTAGTTTCTTCTACTGAGTCTTCTATGTATCGGTGTACTACTACCCACAGGTAAAATACCTTAGCTTTTACCATGCACGCACATGTTTCTACAGCTGAGGAAATTTCAGATGTTTACTGAATGAACCATGGCTGAAATTGTCTAGTAATGCTAAACCATGATCTAACGTGCTTCTTGACCATTTTATCATGTAGTCACAGGGAACACTCGTAGAGTCTTGGCATGTCAATTGAGCAACTTTCTTTCATCTTTGAGCAAAACAGTATAGATGGTGCTTAATGTCACATCTGCTGTAAAAAGACCATAGTTCGGACATTGGACATTTGGACAATGACAACCGACATTCTATAGTTACACTGCACAATTGTATTTCACTTTCTCAGAATATAGTTTTAGCAGGTTTTCTTGCAGTTAAAAATAAATACTAGAAAATATGTAACTTCCAGTTTAATTACTTTACCGTTTGGGCACCGTTAATGGTGCCCAAAATCTGAACAATATGGTATCGTTACATTAACTTTGTAAAGGATCATAGAACTTTAGTGCGGAATCAATTTAATTTTATCATTCAGGATCCTTAATGAGCATTAAATGGGGGTGAAAAAGATTATAAGATAAACTTTGAATTAGGCTGTCTTCTATTTGGATTTCAGAAAGAGCTCTCAAATGATATCAGATTTATCACTTTCGTTGCACCTCTGAAGCAACATTACTTGGCATTTCAGATCCAGGTGCCTTTTCTTTGGACATAATTACATTCTATGATCCTTTTTGACTTTTCAGGATTGCTTTTGTGAACAAACCATTAATGAAGCTGTAGTGTATATATGGCTATGCTGGTGTTACCATGCCAGGACATTACATCATTAAGAGAAAGGAACACATGATCAAAAAAAAAAAAAGTTTCTGACATAGAAAAAGGAATGATGAAAAATGAAACAAAGTAATGGGTGTGGCATTGAAAAAAATGGTTTTCACTGTCATGTAAGTAATCTTGCTGTATTTCTCACCGTAGTATAAGCAGAAAAGAAAAAAATGCATATTACTGCCTTGACTAGTTTAACTCTGTTCTATGGTGCTTTTCATATGAAAAAAATAACTAGCTTTTGTTTGTAACTTTTTTATTAAATGATGTAGACAAATAGGTTGTTACCTCCCTTGGAGTTTTCAAGTGTGTGCAGTTTATGTCATCTATTATCACTCAATCAAATTGCTTTCTGCTTCACAAAATGAAGTACTGCATCTTTTGCTTTGTAATTTTTCCTATTTAAGTTTTCAATAAACACTGAATGGAGAGGTAGTATCTGTCTCATTTCTGTTCCACTCCTCATGAGGAAGTACTGTATTTTTAGCAAGTTATTGCTCACAGCCTTCTGTAACAAGCAAACTCAATGGCAAGTATCAACTGACTTCAGGGATCTAGAGTGAAGAATTTCAACACAAAAGGTGGGGTTTGTGTCAATGCTGCACCTTTCAATGGGAACAGAGATAGATCATTTTTCCTTTAAAAATCAAAGTTGTAAGCTTTAAACACAAGCTACGTTGTATATGGGATAGATCTACAGTGTGGCCTTGAAGATTAAGGTTATATTTCTTGGTGAAATTCTGACTGGCATGCAGTGGGTCTCAAGAGAAATTGTCAGGTTTTTACTCTCTATGAGAAAGTTACAACTCTGAAGAAAATAAGTCATCCTTCTTTGGAATATGTTGTAAGGACCCCCCTCTCCTTGCAGCTAGGAACAAGAACAGCATATTTAAACAAGTTGTATTTCTCAAATAAAACAAGCCTTGTTCTTTCTTGAACCAGGGGAGGAGCAACTATTAGGCTTAGAGGAAAAGACTGTGAGAAACCTTTGAATGAATTACTAAAAAACCCCTTAGAATGGAGAACATACTGGTGTTCTAGTCTAGTTTAAACATTCCACAGAGCATCATCTTGGATGAACTTCTAATGAGATGTTCACAAAAGAAGCAAAAGGTTTGTTTGTTTTCGTGCCAGCCCCCTTACGAGACTGCAGTAGAAACTTCTGAGATCTGTGGTGCCAGGACAGACATGCTCTAAAGTCTGCCTTGGGTACGTTTTCTTAATTTCTTGTCAACCAGCCCTATGGAGCCTTGGCTTTCCCCAGGACGTGGCTCTTCATTCAGGTCCAGGGAGATGAGATTTCCTCTGATCCAGGCTTCAGGCACGGCTCAGGGATCCCACGCTTCCTACAGCGTCAACCCCCGAGAAGCCGAGGCTCCCAGGGTCCCTGCTGAAGACAAGGCAGCCTAGGAGCTGGCACACCATTTGGAGACGTTAACTGCTTTAATTAGGTCATTCATATAAATTTCCACAGTTCAGCAAATGTTCACATTAGCAGTAGTTCATATCGTTCCAAATTCTGCTTCCTTTTTGGAAAGGGAACTCCCTATTTTGAGTCTACTCTTTTTTAAAGTGCAAGTTTCCAGTTATCGCAAAAGTATTCTTCACCAAGACGGTGATCTCTTTTCTTGCTGCTCTCAAGTTAGCAGTAATAATGTTGTTTGTTTCAGGACATTCTTAAGTGATATACTTCTCAGATTATATCAAACTTTCTGGAAAATCACAGTGCTCAGAATGAAGGGTTTAACATCATTTCACAAAATTAGATCCTATTTCACAGTGATTATTTTAAGATAGATTTCACAAAGTTCAGGGGTTCTAACTAAAGTGAACAAGTACAGAGGTACATGAAATTTACTGAGGAAAGGAAAAAGAAAACAAAATCCATGTTCCATTGCTTACTCTTCTTTGCCTAAAGGGTTTTTATACAGCGTAATCAATTCACTCTCTATCTTCTTTTGATAAGATAAATAAATTGAACTCTTTAATGTTCTTACTGTCAGATATTTTCTCCAGTCCCTAAATAATGTATATGGCTTTATTCTGCAAACTTTTCTCTAATTTTTCAACATTTTAAAATGTAGACACCGAATGTAACACATGTATTGCATCTAGAAATAAAATCATCTTTGTGTTCCTACTTCCCACCTATGTATCCACACAATAACTTGGCTTTTTGCTCATTCCCTATAATGTTCATCTGTGTTGCCACTGCAATGCAGGCTACAGACTCCCAATCTG
>JAOBAS010000013.1:2760143-2772595 GCA_025311575.1 Elanoides forficatus | reverse complement strand
AGAAAAGAAAAGAAAAGAAAAGAAAAGAAAAGAAAAGAAAAGAAAAGAAAAGAAAAGAAAAGAAAAGAAAAGGAAAGAAAAGAAAAGAAAAGAACAAAGAAACAAACAAAAACCTGACTCTTGACTGAAAATTACCATATCATGAATATGTATCACATAGTGTCCAAAAATATACTACAGAAACTGTGTGAGAAACCTGATCTTATGCGCAGCAAGGGATCTACTGTTAACACCTTTACTGATAACTAACAGGTCACCTACACATCCATTCTCATAGACATATTCCTTCTTTAAATCAGTAGGGTTAATTCCATGCCTGAGGTTTGAAAATTCGGAAAGTAGTTGTGAGGCTATGTTCTGGACCAAAGTAAAGGAAATAGATCAGTGACTTGGATGCAAAAATCTGATTTCACACCTGTATTGGAATATGTTTGTTTGTTTATTTAGTTAAATATGGGAGTGGGTATGAGCTCACATTTCCTGTGAGGGTCTTTCTCTTGCTTAGTGGGAAATAGATGAGGAGAGTCTTGGAATCAAGGTCTCAGAAATGTAATTAAAAAGAATCCTGGTGTCTTTAATTTCGAGTGTGGACAGCCATTCATAGTTAAGTCACAGCCTCCACCCTCCAAGGTGGGAGAATTTTTGGTGGAAGTTCTAAAATAAATTTTCTAAGCTTTTTCCTTTTTTCCCACATAACTTGCCAAACTCAGGCTTTTAATGTGAAAGCTTTCATTTATAGATATAGGTAGCATATTTTTAGTAAAATTAAAGTTGTAGAAGTGCTGCTATTCCACACAGTTTTCTCCCAGGAAGAAAAATGACAAACCTCCTACACACAGGAGCAGATAATTTTTTGTCTTCAAATAATTTCAAACCTTTGCAAGTCTAGCCCATTTTACATGTGTGGCTTTGCTGTAGTTTTGAAAGACTAATTTTATAATAAGCCTTGAAATTCACTATATGTGGGCCATTTTACTCATAATAAAAGGACAAATTTCAAAGGGGCAGGGTCCCGACTCCTCTCTAGACTCCTTCTCATGGATGCTCCAGTTCAGGCTCCTCTCTGGAATTCAGTGACAGTACAGTCACCGAGGTAATGAGGCAGTCTCTCGAGGAAAGGATTTCCTCAGGACTCCAAGGCACTCCAGTTACAGATATTTTCCCCAAAGTGCATTGCTTGAAGAGAATGATTCTTTGGCTGTGCATTGCCCCGAGACATTTACCAGGATAATGAGACCAGTCATTCATTTCCTAAGGCAAACTGGGGGCTGTGGACTGCCAGTGAACCACGGATCACTTGATATTGTCCCACGGAGAGCTGTCTGGTCACAGGATGGCAGCTTTCCTCCTTGTTTCTAGCTGCTATATTGCACTAAAGACAGCCAGAAATACATTAAATACTTCCCTAGCATTACTTTCCCTTGGAAGCAATTGCTGCTGTCACAGGGATCTTAAGGGTTCTGAAGTGAGAGAACCAGCCTGACGGTTATAAAGGGTTGTGGACGTTA
Source organism: Elanoides forficatus (assembly GCA_025311575.1). Taxonomy (NCBI): domain Eukaryota; kingdom Metazoa; phylum Chordata; class Aves; order Accipitriformes; family Accipitridae; genus Elanoides; species Elanoides forficatus. The sequence goes on along the minus strand of JAOBAS010000013.1, from coordinate 2,771,087 downwards.
CTGAGACTATCTCTCCATTAGCAAGAGTTTTAATAACAACACAAAAAAGCAGCTTCCTAGTTTAGGCACAAACACATGGCTAGAAATGGAAGCATAGCAACAGCTTTCCATGGTTTTAATCTATTAATAAGGGAAATTGATTTAAGTGACGAGAGGTGTCATCTTCCTGGTGTTACTTGGCATCCACTGGGATGCGGGCTTGGAAATCCCTTGAGAAAGAGTGCTTTCCAGTTTTGAAACGGTGTGGAAAGACAGGCAATCAATTGATTGCTGTTTGGAGCTTTTTAAATATATTTTGATTCAATTCCTGGAAAAAATTCTGCAGCTTGTTTGTGAAGGTAGTTTGGCTGCGGTGACTTCTGGATTGAGCTGGTACTTTCATTGCTGTCCATATTGGAGAGACCACAAAGCACTGCACTTTCTTCAGTACCTTCATAATACTTGCAGCTTTCCATGCAAATAATGATAAAGTTTGTAATTAAATCTCATGCTTCAGCCAGCCACTTGGATTGGGACAGCCTGTTTTCCATGGCGGACAACTGGAGAGATTTACTCCCTTCACGTCTCCCAGAGCATCGGCGATTGACTGTATTTGAAGACAGACTAGAGCTGGTGGGAAATATTCTGAGATCTTATTCCTTTGATGCTCAGCTGGGGAGTTTTTCTTAGAGGTTCACAGGAAAGAGATTGCCTAGACTGGGAGGTGGGAGGAGTGTAGATCCAAGTCAGTTTGGCAGGGCTCTTGGTATTCTTGACTTACTCAGCAAGCATTTTTAACTTCCTAGGAAGGGTGGTCTGATTGGCTCATCTGGTCATGCCTTCCTCAGCTAATTAATTTTTTTAATTCCCTGTAAGGAATTAAAAAAAAATACTAAAAGAGCTTAACTCAAATGAAGTAATTGCATTTAATAAAACAAGAGTTTATTACAAGTGCAACTGGGTTTTACATTAATGCTAAGCAAAAAAAAAAAAAAAAAATTCACAATTTTAAAACGCAAATATTTTATAGTGAAAATTTTTGTTTACAAAAGCTATGTGCATGCCTTCACAATTGTTCAGAAAACATGTAATGGTGATATGCCTGTATCACCATTGCTATCTCAAGAAATGGTGAGACGGCCTAAGCCATGAAACCGCTGAAAGCACCTATCCCTCTGGCTGTCCTGTAACCCTTACCTGTGCTTCTGTACAGAAAAAGGATCCTTTTTAAGATCACACGAAATGAACATAACTACTCAAAAGTAAGCCTCAGCTGCATATACTTTTCCCGGAGGGCTTCAAGGCTTTGGTCCAGAAAGGCATTAGTCTGCTAGTCTACAACAAAAACTACAAACTTCATTATTCTCACCAATTCAAGAGAAAAGAAAATGAAAGAGAGAGAGAGAAATACAAACTTAGGGAATAAAGACTAGTGTATAGATGACAAATTGTTGAAGAAAAGCAGGTGAGTTTGACACTGTTCCATTTGCTAGCAGTGAGTTATGTTGAAATGTATGCCGATAAGACATAATGTGTGGTTTGGGTTTGGTTTTGGTTTTGGTTTTGTTCATGTTTTTTTCTTTTCTTTTAAGCACATTTGAATATAATTTCCATGTGTGTTTAAGTATGCAGCTGTGTGTAATATGTTTTTCAGGTCTTTTGACTCAGCAAATCCTAAAGAACCAACAGTTCATTATTCTGACATAATAGTCTGTGCTGATTTTGGCTGGGATAGAGTTAATTTTCTTCACAGTAGCTGGTGTGGGGTAGCATATTAAAACATATGCTTAAACTCTGGAACCTATTTAATGCTAAATTGCTTGATTACTTTAAATATAATTTACACAAAGTTAAGTGAGTGTAGTTTTTACATAGTGAAAATATTTTTATCTAATAATGGAACATGAAAACCTACTTTTAGCTTTACTAATGTTTCCTCATTAATGTTTGAAAATGCGCCTTTTGTTCTCCATTCACTTGTAAGAATTTTCAACACAGTAACTTTGCAGTAACTGTTATGGCTTAAGTTCTAGGGCTGTGTAAACCTTCCAGGATCATTCTCACCAGTAAATGAAACATTCATGTACTTTTATTTGTTCATAGGGACCTCTCAGGCAAGGTTTCTCTTTGACATATTCCTAGACATAAAGGGCTCTTTTTTCTTTTAGATACTTTACAGGCTAATTTAATTAAAACCCAAAGAAACTAGCAGGTTACAGATTGGATGGGTAGGACATTGGCTAACAGGCTGCACTCAGAGGGTGGTGATCAAAGGTTTTTACTGAGACTGGCAGTTCGTGACAAGGGGGGGTACCCTGGGGATTGATACTGGGCCCCATGCTGTCCGACGTCTTCATAAATGATCTGGATGATGGGATTGAAAGCCCCCTCACCACGTTTGCTGATGACACTAAACTGGGTGGTGAGGTGGACACGTCAGAAGAGAAAACCATCTTACAGAGAGACCTGGACAGGCTGGAAGAACAGCATGAAGTTTAAGAAAGACGAGTGCCAAGTCCCGCACCCGAGACGACGTAACCAAAGATCCCAGTACAGGTTAGGATGTGTGTGGCCTTGCTGGAAGGGACCCGGGGGTCCTGGTGGACAACAAGCTGAACATGGGTCAGCAGCGCAGTGCTTCAGCAACAAAGACAAGTCAGAGCCTCAAAGCATCCGCCGGGGCGTTACTAGCAGAGGTAGAGATGTGATCATCCCGCTCTACTCAGCGCTGGTCAGGCCGCACTTGGAGTACCGTGCCCAGTTCTGGGCCCCATAATTCAAGAAAGAGGTGGACAGACTGGAGAGGGTCCGAAGGAGGGCCATGAAGGTCGTCAAAGGGCTGGAGACTCTGCCCTGTGAGGAAAAGCTGAAGGAGTCAGGTCTTCTCCCTGGAGAAGAGAAGGCTCAGGGAGAATCTCATCCCAGTATGCCAGTATTTAAAGTCCAGCCACACAGAGGACGGAGGCTCTCTCTTCACAAGGATCCACACGGAGAAGACAAGGGGCAACAGGTACAAGTTGCACTGGCAGAGGTTTCATCTTGACGGAAGAAAGAAATTTTTTACAATAAGAACAATTATTCACTGGAACAACCTCTGCAGGGAAATGGTGGAGTACCCATCACTGCAGGTTTTCAAGATGCAATTAGACACGGTACTAGATAATCTCAGCAACAAAAAGTTGAACCAGATAATCTTTCAAGGTCCCTTCCATTATGGGCTGTTCTACAATTCTATGAAAGAAACAAAAAAACCCCAGCCGTCCCCAGATTTCTCTCACTCTAAAAATATTTTAGAGGCTAAAATATTTTTATGTCAAACCTTGGCAAGGCTCTTCTTTGCTGCCAGATTGTCTCCATATTAAAGAATAGCACAAAGGTTCTTTGAGGCAAGGCAAGGAGTTTTGGGGAAACAGGTTTTGCTGCTGCCACACAGTCACTAAAGCTGTTAAGCTACTTAGGATGGGATGGAAATTGAAATTTTATTGAAGCTGATGTATTTTACAGAGACATAACAGTTTCAACAAGAATTGTAAACAGGATGATTTCTTAGGAAAAGTGTCAATACCCTAGTATTTCTCAAGAGAGTACAAAACAAGAATCCAAAGGCAACAGAGACAGACCAAAAGAAATTGAATTTAAAAGGCAATATTTTCAGCCTGAAAATGGATATTCTGACAAAACTGATTCTCAGTTGCATTTAAAATATTTCTTGTTGTTCCAATGTAAAAATAAATATTTTAAAACCTAATTTTGTGAAATTACCTCAAGATGGAACACTCAGTCTCTCAGGAGCTCTAATACTTTCTTTATTAAAACTGTCAGCTTAGTACAGAACAGATAATATAAGACAAGTAGTATCTGCTCTTAACATTGCTGTATCTTCCACCCTTATGAGGATCTGTCATAGGCTGAGATTTCTTTCGGAGGGGGAGGAGCAGCGGGGAAGCTGTTTCTGCCTTGATTTTTGCTTAAAATTAGCCTGCTAATATGTATTTCTATATAAAATAGACATTTTAAAAACAGAAATTGCTGTTGTGGCTGTTGCCATTAAAGGGACTATCTCATGTTACCTAAACTAAGGTCTTCCTCAGCTCACAGCTTCTGTACAAGTACTTCCATATCTAACAGGCTAGGAGATGGCAAAAATGGGCAAGTGCAAATCTAATATATACATGACATCGAGTTTAGGTTGCTTCACTCAGCGTGGCTGGAAAACTGTTAGGACGTTTCTCTGATTTCAGAAAACAGCCGTTTATTCACTGTGCTGACTCAAGGACAATGCTGCCCTTAATCTTCTGGGCCTTTATGGACCTGGCTTACGTGACCCCACGAGAGGCTGCCTGTTCTAGCCTCTGCAGGATGGCAACTTGCCCCACCATCCACGTTTCCCAGGAGTCATGACGTTGCCAGCCTCAAGGGTGAAGCTCAGGAGAAGGGGAAGATGGGGCTTCCTTGGCAACATGCCCACGGGCTCAGCACTGATTACGAGAGATTAGAGGGACCAGTCATTTCCCAGGCTTCCGAGCACAGAGGCAAAGCAATTTCTTCCACTGAGCCTTTCAGCAGCTGCAACTTAATACAGTAGTAAAGGAGTTAGGTGAAAAAAATCGAAGGATTCAAGAAAATGTGAGGCTCTTGCCTCTTCTTAGAAGAAAAAAGCAGGACAGGGGAAGAAGGGCAGTTACAGTCCTTTTTAAAATGTGCCTGAATAATACTGAGAGGTAAAAGAAGAAAAGGAGATCATACACATCTCTGCATCCAAAATGTCTGTGAAGGGCACAGCTACTCACATTATGTCATCATATTGGAATTTGAAGGTTTAAATGGAAAGAATTATCTTTTTTTTGGTAACAAAATACTTTTTAAAAAAGTTTAAATTTGCTTGATCTAAACAGATACATTTTGTGCAGCATTATCTCACTAGTTAGTCAAGTCTACATTCACAAAATGGTACAGAAGCTGAAGAAAGAGAGACCTTCTTTAAGAGTCCCTTTCTCCCTCAAAATCACCCTTTCTCCCTCAAAATCAATCAACTGAAAAACATGTACTCAGTGGTTTACCAAAAGGTCATGAAAAGAAGAGAGAACAGATTCGTTTCAAGTAATATTGATCTTTTTACCTGCAGATATTCCTTCTGGATGGTGTTCAGGCACCAGTAGTGGATTTTTTACTCACCCATTTTTCACTGCTTGCCATAGGAAATGTACCTTGTACCATGGAGCCAAATATATCTCCTTCGATGATGAAATTTGTGTGATCCAGGCAGTTAGATTCATCTCTCTGATGGTAAAACATTATAACATAACTTGATTGATACCTAGGAAATAAGCATCCTTGGAAAAATGCAAGACACTTGAAACTGTTAATTTCAGCTAAGGCTTTATGTAGTCAAATAAAGCAATTAAACTGCAGTGAAGGGTCATAAAATCAACTGATGATGCTGTGAGTTTTAGTGATATTATTTGCAGGTGGCATGAACAATATGCTTTGCACAGTTGGTAGTCTGGATAGACCGAGTGAGAGATAAGAGAAGCTAATGTTCTTAAGATAAAAATAATATCACTGAATACAACTATAAATAAAATTGTACTAAGCTGGGAAAGTAAAAGATAAATATGGATTATTTGCATAACTGTACTCTCCATGGCAAGATTAGTTACATCCAATAACATCACAGTCTTATAGGCAGGGCAATGGGCTTTTCTATTAAAAAGGTTACTTGGTATTTTCCATGATAAGACTCATTTTAATTGCCTACACACTTTCTAAACTTTAATGATTCAGACTTATCGAAATTTGCCCATTTGATATCTGCCTCAAGTCAACTATTTTCACGCATTTTTCAAAAACAAGGCCAGGGAGCAAGTTCCAACAATGTTCTGATAACATTCCTGTAATGGAATTATTTGTGTGTAATACTAAATTATGTGAATAGGTACAGTCCTTAGTATGCAAAAAGAATACAGTTTTTACTCTTGTGCATTGCAGGATCAGTATGTTGTTCAGTGAGCAGCTTGGGCAGTTGTTCCATCACGTATTATTTGTATGATGCAAAATTCCCTTGACTTGAAAAAGGGACTTGCATCATTGACTTCAATGGGACTTTGCTTGACAACAGCGACACACCAGAATGTTGCATATTCAAACGGGTCAGAGACACAGAGCAATCTGCTTTGCTCCCAGCTGTGCAGTTATCACATTATTACTATGCAGACTAGAATTCATTTGCTTCCTAACAGAACATGTCTATATAAAACAAAATCACATCCTTCTCTTAAAAACAAACAAACAAACAAGCAAATAAACACCACTATCATCCCCAACTCCCCCCGATTTTTCTTTAGAATTATATAACAATTAGTAAATGATAAACCTGAATAGTTTTGACAGCAAGTAGAAATTTGGTACTTCCAGACTAGATGAAGACATAGTTAGGCCAAATCGATTGAAATCAGTTGACACTGACAAAGTAGAAGAGAGCTGAAATGAACAAAAATAAATGGGATGAGCACTTCATAATGGAAAATATGAAATTTAAATGAATAGTTAAATAGAGGGGAAATCTATAACGTTAACTGTATTTGATTCATTGAATTCAACAAGGTGCCATGCAACCAGTGCAAGTTGTTCTAATGGTACTTATAGATCAGTAGATGAAGTATTGTGAACATTATGGCAAAAATAAATAGATATTTCCAGATATCTTTTGAAAATAGTATGTTAACCTGTTGCCTAATACTTAAGAAAATTAAACCCAGCTTTTTTACTGTGGATTCTCTTGTCTTCATCTATCCCTTTATTTTACTAACTAAACTACACTAGAGATTTTTTTGACCAGGTTAAACAAATATATAGTATACATAATAATTATTTTATGTAATCATTATATGTGAATATACACATTTACATAATTTCAAAATATTTTGTGGTGAGGTTATGCCTGAAATAGGAAAACACAGGCACAGATACATATTATCGTTTAAGATAGTCTTATCGGAGGGAGGTGAAAAAAAGCCTGTTGAGTTCTGTTTCTGTGTATCTACTTGCATTTAACCAAAAAGAAAAGGATGGAGTAAATGACGAAAGTTGATGTATTGTATGTGCACAATAAAATACAGTTCACTTCAGCGTTGTAACAAAACATAAGTCAGCAAAAAGCACAACCTGCCATAAACATCGATTGATGTCAACACTGTACAACACTGTACATGACAAGCAGTCAGAGGAATCCCTTCTCTTAAACAACTTGTTGGCAGACTTGCTGGTGCGATGTTTGGGCTTCCTGGAAGTTAAGAACTGGAGGAAAAGTAATGAAACAAAGACACACTTCTTCCTCTGCTTTGTTAAAAAGCACAATCAATTAGAACAAGGACATATTTAGAGCAGTTTTACCAGCTTACACTTAGAGGCTACCTACTGAAGATTTCGAAAAAGAAACAGGCTTTATGAACAGGAGACGAGGAAGAATTCTCAAAAAAAAAAAAAAAAAAAGAAAGAAAAAGGATGAAAGAGACAGAAAAAGAAAGAAAAAAAAGAACACAGTCACTAATGCTTTAATCAGAAAAAGGCACACTGCAAAATAACTTCTCTACATGAAAAATTTCCGAGCTCATTTTATTCCAGACTTTAGTAGCCAGTCCAGAGGAAACATTGTATGAAGGAAAGCTTTCTCAAGAGGCTATAAAAGCAATTGAACTTTTCATTCCACCCCATCTTTCCCAAACAACAACAGCATCCAGTTGATAAAGAATTCCTACAAAACCCCCACTGGATTATGTATGATCTCTTGGGCTGAAGTCACAAAGGCAGCCTTCATGCAGTCTATCTTAACCCATTCTCGTGTTAGCTGACCCACTGGTTCACAGTGGGGAACAGCATTTTCTGCAACAATAACTAAATCCATCTTCACGTCTTTTCTGACTGAAGTCACTTTGGTTTTTTAATCATAATTTTTTCTTCTTTATAATTATAGAACCCAAGATTGTTGCTTAATCTGTTTCATTTGTTATTCACATTTGTTGGGTTACTTGAAACTAAACACCAGAATATTCAGTTGTGGTGTATAATTCTTGTGTTAGCTCTCAATATTTCTTTCTACCTATCTTATGTAGAGTTTGACTGAACATGCATTCTGTAAAGATTTTTACTTTGTCATATACAACATTTCACATTTTTCCCAAATTCTACAGTATCTAAACAGGGAATAGCCTAGTTTGGGATTGGAGGTTTAGATTTGGTTTTTCCATTGTTTTCTTCAATCTTCTGCTTCAGACCAATTTTCTGTTGCTTTGTTTGGGGGTTTTTAATATAAATTCAGCAGGCGTGTTCAATTATTTGGCTGAAATTAAATTAAGTCTTTGTCTTCACCCTCCTGAAGTGGAGTATCACTTGAACCTAGAATTCTGAGACCAGTTTATGCCCTATTTAATTCAGTGGCTTGTGAATGCAGAACTGTCCTCTATGCCTTTAGAAAGGAATGGGAAACATAATTCCTCCTTCAATTGTCCTATGTTACATTACTCAGCTTTTAGGAAAGGAAAACCTAGCCCAATCTAAGATTCCTTACCATAGTCTGTAGGGATTACTATGGTTTCTTTACATTTCAATGCAATAACCATTAAGGTCACTAGCTCTTAATGAAAGTTTATGAAGAGTGAAGCCTTTCTTAATTACCTGATTTTTTCATTTAAGATACTTAAAGCCATTCAAAGGTATTTCACCATTTGTTTACCCCATTCACTGCTCCTTAATGTGCTAACTTCTACAAGGTTGATTAATCATCCTTCCCATCCAACAGGGAATGCTGCCTACAAGGAAAGTCCCTTAGATTTTCACCTGGTGGTATATTATATACACTGTAATAATGATTTCAAAACATGCCTACCAAATGGAAGGCAAACTTTGATGTGAAAAAGGATGATCAACACTTGAAGGTGTTGGCTTAGAGTTTTTTGTTTGTTTTGGTTTTTATTTCTGATCTTATCCCAGGGTTCATATTTATGCGTGTGGTCAGTTGGCTATTCCTTTCTCTTTTTTCATTTACCATGTCATTATGCTGTTCACCTCCTATATTTCACCTTCTTCTACTCTTCCTCCTCTTTCTTTGCAGTCATAAATTTGTTTTTTTCATTACGCAGTATATTTAAGAGGTGATAATTAGATCTCAGAAAAAAATCCCTTCTATGACTTATATTGTTATTGGAACACTAGCATTCCTCTTCACTCCGCAGGGTTAATGCTAGAAGGTGCAAACAGATTTTAAAAGTCTTGAACAGCAAAATAAGAGAATATATTTATGGAAACACCTGATGTTGCAGGAACAAAGCCAGTAAAAATGCTTAAACATGATTCACTCATGTAAACTTCAGAAGCTAATAGGTAATGAATGATTAAACTGCATCAAGAAAGTCACTCAATTATAATAATGTCCTCAATTTGCCTTATAGGAAAGGTTTGAAGCTGTGTACTGGTTAAAATTGATAATGACCGTATGACTCTCAGGCTATGAAAAACCGCGTAGCCTGATACAGGAAAAGTTAAACTAAACATTAGTTTAAAAAGAAGCTGGCAACTGATACAGAAAATGATGTTAATCTCTCTGGCTGTTATTTTAATGATAAATTCTCCACATTTCACCATTTATTTTATTTATTTATTTATGTATTTATGTATTTATTTATTTATTTATTGCTCAGTAAAACAACCAATTTGATGAATGAAGGTGAAAGAGTTTGGACAGGGAAACTAGTAAATAAACCCAAGTAGAACTGCCAGGTCCCTGTTCCTACATGATATCACATTTGTAGCTATTCTAAGTTTCCTTATTCTCAACCAATTTTTTTAACAATTCGCCTTTCAGATTGACTGTTGGACGGGTATCATGTCTGACCTTTAGAAGCAAGATTGGTTATAATTATTCAACAGCAAAAAAGCTTTACAGCTACCACATAAATATACCCATCCATATGTTGTTATATACGCCACTGAGTACACATGCACGCATAGAGCGAGACAGCAAGTTTCCTGGACTAGAGGCTGATAAGCCAAATATAAAAAGCTGCCAGCCCAAATTTCAAGCAAGTTTTATGTTTCTTAAATTGAAGGTCTCCTCAGCAATCACCATATCATCACAGACATGATCTGATAGTAACATTTGGCCTGAATCAAAATTATAATAATAATAAAGCTTTGTACTCCCACATGGTCATTGTGAGTTTATGTGTATTAGTTTTTTAGTGTAGACACTGACACAGCCATCTTAAAAATACTGTTTCTTAAATAAGAGCCATGAGTGAAAACAGCTGACTACTGGCTTATTAAGCGTAAATAAGAAAAGCAGCTATCACAGCATATATTCTGTGCGGAAGAAGATAGTGGCTGCTTGACTGGCTGCACAGCTTGCATAGGGGAGCCATGCGTAGCTGGCCTCCTTGGAAAGGAGATGGGAAACCTATCTTCAGTTATATTTGAAGACATCATGGAAGAGGAATAAAGTGGGGTTTGAGTGACATAGGAACAACCTAATACTAAGAGAAAAACGCAATGGAGGCTTGGGTTTGCATATCACTGGATCCACTGTATATGAAGGGGATTTATATTTTTTAGTAACCCAAACTTTCCAAATGAAGTATTAGGCATTTCAAAACATACTAAGAAACAAATAGAAAAAGAAAATTTGTGCTACATTCAAAGGTGGTGACAGTTCTGTGTTCCCGCTAACGCCAGGAGGTGACATCGGCAGATTCTTTGCACAGATGAAGACTGGGAGTCGCATTTTCCCCATGACCCAGTTGCCAACAGTAGCATGATGATGTGTGCTTGGCCTTTGGATCAAATGCTTTAACCCTGAGACACTGCAGGCATAGGACCACCAGTACTAATGGTTTAACTAGATTGCAATTATTGTAGAGCTGGTTTTTTTCAGGAAATCAAACCTTTTTTGCTTCTCCTACCCCTCCCCCCACC
>JAOBAS010000013.1:2737313-2751241 GCA_025311575.1 Elanoides forficatus | reverse complement strand
ACGTCCCTGCGTGACCCACACCGTTTCCAGCGCAAATCCAAAACACAGCCCCGCACCAGCTACGGTGAAGAAAATTAATTCTATCCCAGCCAAAACCAGCACAGAAAGTTTGATCATATTAGTGTGGTATGTTTTAATGTTCCTGTATAAAATCAATTGGTGTAATGGCTTTTTATTGCCCAAGTAACTTAACTTCATCTAATGTTTCAGAATTCCACTGAGGTAATGATCCCTAAAATTAGTGGAGACCACTTGCTCCTATCTTACCTGCTTACCTAGGTCCTGTGCAATTTGAAGTCTAGAGCCTGGCAGTCCAACTCTTTTTCTTGTGCAGGAAATGCCTATCTCAGCCTTTCCACATATGTAAACTCTGCACCCCTAGCTCGATCTTCAGTCTTTCAAAACACTCTCCCTGCAACACCTTGTAAATATTATTTCAGACTTATCTCTGCTATAGAACCTATTTTTCATTCTGAATATAAAATAATTAAAGGTACAAATGTTAGTATTACATTTATTACAGAATGTGTATCTTGTTCTTTCAAAACACAGGCTAACATAAGTTAATTGAGTATCCCGCATTCTTGGCGTTATCTTCCCATAGATCAGTTCAAGCCATGTGCCATTAATTTCAACATATTTAAAAACCTGGCAGAAGATGTTTTGAAGGTTTGTCTAGAATACTGAGGTGAAACAAATGGTCAGCAATATTATTCCTCAAGCAGGATGAAACTATTCACAGTAAGGAAAAAAACCTCGTCTTTGTGCATGACAATTCTTTTTCAGGTCATGGTCCAAGAAGTGAAGAAAATCACAAATTTACAAGCGGAAGGACCTAGCTCTTTGACTAGACCTACTGTTTCAACAACAAATTAAAAAAAAAAGAAAGAAAAAAAAAAGGCTAGAAAAAAGAATGGAAAGTAATAGAAATTCCTTCCAGTATGGACTAGCTAGAATAGGATGGAATAATGTACAAACTGGGCAGCAGAGCAGGCAGAGTCCTTGCACAAAGGACACATCGATGTAAAAAGTGATTAAGGAAAAATATCACGACCAGATATGTTTTCCTGATCCTGCAGTAACACAAAAGTGCGTTCCTTCTTAATCTTTATTTCCTCTCATATTGGGTTTTTTTTGGTGGTTTTTTTTTCCCTCTTGCTTTTTAAATATCAACATTCCAGAATTCTAAAGATCTCCCCGATTACTGTCAGATACAAAGTTTTAAGACTTTGTAAAGTAATGCCTACTTTTGTAAAGCTATTAAAATTCTATTTAACAGAATACCGATAATGCACTAATTAGAAAATTTGTAATTTTGACACTCTAAAGACAAACAATGGAAATTCACAATCAAAGCACAGAAACTATAATCACTTAGTGATAATTTTAATGTCTTTTGGAATGGCATTTGTATTCCTCTTGTAAAGTCCAGTTTTGTCATTACTGTTTAACTGATGTGCAATGAGCATTTGCAACTGTACTTTTTTTCCTCCAACAAAAGAAGAAAACATTATTTTATAAAATTCCCCAGTCCCTTGGATCTTGCGAAATTGCAAACATTCCTCCTTTAATGACTGGTTATAACCTAGTTACTTAAAAAAGAATAAAATCAAAGGAATATAAACCTAATCCCTCTTCCTTCTTGCCTCTTGCAATATTATTTGGCAATTATTTGAAACTTGAAATACACATTTTTATAGTTTGTGACCACAAAAATTTACTGCTAAACAACGTTTCTGTTTTCATAGGTGTATCAACTATGCTGTACTTTTATGAAAGGTATTCCCAAGAGCTGAAAGAATGCTACTGAAAGAACAGTTATATAGTCAATAAGGACTTTTTTTTAAACGTTGTGTTAACACTGAAAAGAGCACTGTGGTCTCCTGACTTCTGCAACAGGATTTGTACTGAAAGTTTATAGACTAAGAGATAACATTATATTAGAGCTGTGGAAACACAGTTCCTGCAGTTTTAAAGAAGGGAGGACCCTGAACTCACAGTGAAGACTGTAGTTAGGCCACTTGATTTGCAGGTTGGTTTAACTATTGAAATGAAGACAAGACGTAAGGCCAACCCAGTGCATCTCAGAATGTAACTACACTTGAATTTCCACAACCAGTGAATAAGACAACTTTTTTTTTTTTTCCTCTTATTCTCAGACTTCAAATTTCCTCGAAAGAGTGGAGTTAGCTTCAGTAGAAGATATGGGTTGCAGGAGAGAAGTGTCAAATGACGAGGACAGGCCCCAGGATGCTCGAAGGGGCAGAGTTTGCGGTGCTGTAGATGAGTGTCTCTCCTCACTAATTCCCAAAGCCATTATTCCCTTTTGGCTACCTCAGCATCCTTTCTAGATCCCGCTTTCTTTAATCTGCTGATTTTAAAAAGGTATTTATTATTTATATTTTCCTTTCTGAAACTCTGCGGAGTATCTTGGATCACAGCAGTATTTCTCCACATACTTTGCAAATATCAGCACCCTGGCCTTGCCTCAGAGAGTCCTCTTCTAAAATTGTTTTGGTTTTTCACCTCTGAAGAAAATATTTTTAAAGATTCACAGATTTATTTTTTTTTTTTTTATTTACACTTTTTTCTTTTCCTTTAACTAAAATGTTTTCAAGTTCTATGCTGGAGTCTATCTGAAATAAATTGGTAGCCCAGGTATAAAATTCTGGCAAGTGGTTACTGACCTGTTTTTACTAGTTTTATGTCATGTTTACTATTGTATTGCTAAGTCAGGGTTCCACTATTTTTTCTCTTAAAGTTATGTGGAAATCTTATTTCTAGTATCAAATGTGAATGTTCCATGCCAAGTATAAACTGAAAACTCATTTTGTGATAAGTAATCCTTGACAGTAGATTGCCACTCAGCAAATCAGAGAACCAAAAAAACCAGAGGACCAAAAAAATGTGATGGGAAGTTGCCTTTACTTGCTGTAAGAGTACTGTTTCTAGCCTTATGATAAATAAAAAGTATATGACTTTACCACAGATCTAGCCTTCTGCCCTTTCAGTATTTAAGAAAGGAGATAATTAGGATGCTTTCAGACACTGAATTTCGTTACCCATCATGAATACCAGTGCCCATCAGCTCAGATAGGCAGTCCCATAACATGATTGCTCTCATTGCAGGGTGACATTCCAAAATGGTCAGAGGGCTTTCCTGAAGAAGTACCCATTTATTTCAACTGACAAGGAGGAATCACTACGTTATAAATAGAATTCTACATAAAATATGCATAAAACTGAGGGAGAAAAATCCAACCTGTTTGTTAGGTTACCCTGGAGAGATGAGAGGATTCCAAAGACAGTCTTCCTAGATGCAAAGCTCTTGGAAGGTGTTGAGGTGATAGTAATCATCAGCATGTTCTGAGGTAAGTTCAGAAGCTCCTGATATACTCCTGAGTTCCTCACAAGTGATGCCTCGCTGCCCCATGTCTCTGAAAGTCAGCCTGACATAGATTATAGCAGTATCTGTAACCACATGTGTTCTTTTAACTCAAAACCAACTCAGGCAGTACAGGGTTTTTTCAGACAGCGTGTGGTCTCTAAATAAATAAGTACTTTCTAGTTTTCTTTACAGTTCAGAATGCAGACTGAACCTCCTCAAGATTCTGCAGTACTCCCCATGGTTTTGGTAGCTGGTAAAGAAGCTGTATATTACAAACAGCACCAGATTAGCAGCTGCCAGTTTTATTGTTACTTCAGTTAACACCATATGTTGCAGCACATTGATTTTGCAATTTCTTTAGTTTTCTCATACCTTTCCTCAAGGGTCAGGGTGTTTTAGTCTCAGTACCATCTAGTTGGGCAGTAATGATAGTATTCAGTTTTGGAATATACTGATTTAGACAACATTTATAAATTAAAATACTGTGTTGCTATTTCTGTAGCCACCTGCCCAGTCTTAGTTTCAGGGCACAAATATGTAAATTATTAACTCACTCTAAATAAGTGTGCCAATTTATAATGTTTCAGCTACTCCATAGTAATTACCATGTGCTGCTATAAATAGGAAAAATGAGAGGTTTATTTGCTTTCACTGAAAGAATGAGCAAACTCTTCTTTTGCAATGGGATAAAAGTATGTGTATGACTAGAAATAAGCTGTCTTTATGAGTCTTTCCTACCCTATAGCAATTTGTTTGAAGTCATACCTTCTGCATATGTGTTGCTTGTATGTCTGAATAATTACCATGTACCCACAAAAATTTGCATAATTTTAGAAGGACTGAGAGGGACAGAGTCAGAATTTTCATTTTCCCGAATTTAGTATTCTTTATAGAGAATTCTCTCTAGCAGACACACCAGGTCTGTGCCATTAGTTCAGTTAAGCTTTAATCTTTTTTGTATAAAATAGAACAATTCTAGAGGGATGCAATGATAGCAAAGGTACTCATGGAATAAGAACTGCTGGGAATCCAGGCTACTAACTGGAAGTGTGGAAATTTGATACTTAAATGCTTGACTACAATCAGAAGGAAAACAGACTCTGAAGCTGTCTTTCAAACCTAGGTGAGTTCTCTAATTGCTCAATTGTTTCTTTTTGACCATAAATTATTATACTTCAAAGGCCACTACTCTCAAGACGTTAGTCATACACATGAGAATTTTTGATATTTTTTTTTGTAAATAGGAAAGTATGTTTTGTCAGAAAATTACCTAACAATCAGATTGGAGATTGAGGAAATCTATGTTGATGTTTGAAAGAATCATTTGGGATTCAAAAGAACCAAAGAAGTAGGAAAGGGAAAGGGAGAGGATGCTCAAGTGTTGAGTGACACATGTATTGCAAAGCAAAAATCATTGTCCTTTTGCTTTCTGTCTTTGAATGCAGCGTGTTTTACTTACAGAGGAAAGAACAATAGAAATTGAAGATTTCAGTCTGTAGACTGTGAAGTGTAGTGGTCTTCACAATAATCTTTCAATTTTTATATGAATAGACTATATTCAAAATAAATTGATTACTCTTTATAAAATATATTATATTTTATGAATAGTTATTCAAGTATGAACACATACAGCCTTCTTTTATGTTCAGAACTATCTGCCTTTGTTGCTATTATTATTATTTGGTGACATCTGCTATATACTCCTGATAGTCTGTCTCTTCCAATGGACTGAGCCACTGAAGATAGTAGTTTTATACTATGAGAAACTAAGCTGAAAGGAACAAAAAGAAAGGAAGAGATGCAGTAAAATAGACTATTTTTTTAATATACCTTCAGCAATAGAAATAATCTCTACCTTTTTTGTTAACTGTTTGCACAATACTTAGATTATGGTCTGTATTAAGTCTTCTGAAATTCATCTGTATGTTTGGGCAACAAACAATGACTTTGTGGTTCAGTTGTGAATTTGGTTATTGCTATAGCTTGTTCTCACCATTTTTATACTTTTTGTTTCTTCAGATTAAGAAAGAATATGAACAAAAAACCCATTTGCTTTCATTCAAACCACATGTTTAACAGTATATTCTAATCAAAATATATAATGTTATCCTAAGTAAGTCATTACTTTTTTAACAGAGTCCACAATTTTCTTACTTTGCAGCAGTAAGTAGTTAACAATAGCAATAATTAACTAGCAACAGCAATAATCAAGCGGTAAATAGATTCCACCTAGCTTGAATATACAAATCTAACTATTCTAACTGATTCTCATTGAACATAATCAGAGATCTGCCCTAGAAGTCACCAACACAAGTTCTATTATATTGCTAGAAAAGACCCTTTTGTTCTGTGTTTATTTAGACTTGTATTTGTCTGTTAAAAAAAACAGGTTCTGGCATTCAAGTTTTATCTCTGTTCCAAGCATTACATGTAGCATCCTAAAATAAGACAGCAATAATAAACTTGGATTCATCCCCTAAACGTAACTTCTATTCCATAATTCTCAACCCTAATACTGTTGTTGCCATGCTATTTAAACAGCAGGGAAGAAGGATAGATAGAGAACGAATTGGAGCTAGGCTACTACCTTCTGCAGAAAATCTGTTATAGTCTTAAATCCTTTAGTAACTATGTTCTGCCTTCATTTAAGGGTAGACCTTGGTTGGACACATTACCTCAAGGTACATGAATTTTGAATTTAAGAATGTCTCAGAAAAAGATTTATTTGATTCAAGATGAAACTTTTCTCAGCGCATTTAGAATTCTAAGGGAAAACAAGACAAATCTACATGTAAAATGGTGCAGAAAAAGAATGAGGAATAACTATTATTTTTTATTTTTACAACTTATTTGCCACCTCCCTTGATAATGAAAAATGCAATAAATATTATTATATGCCTTGCTGATATTTGGCAGACTTGTAGCTATTTTGAACTATTCAAGGCCTTGTTCTTCTCTGTCTCTTAATAGCAGGATCACAACACTGATACCAAAAGCAGTCACCAACAGCTCTAGTAGAGTGTAGGAAAAAAAAACCAAAGTGGGGCTCTATATTTTAAGAAGATGCACCAGCAAAATACTGTTATGTGTATTTCATATAGTGTAAAAATATTACTGACAAGGTAAATTGGGAACCAGATCAATGAAAGTCAAGGGCAATACATTTAAAACTGATAAAAGATAATAAGATTTTACTTGACATATAATTGACTAGTGTTATTCATTGCCAGAAGATAATACTGACATCAAGAGGAGTTCTGATACATATAGGAATCCTATACAGAATATAAGAAAATTCATAGCTATGCAGTAGAGGATAAAATAATTTAAAACTAATGCATACCTATAAACTCTAAGATATAAATTAACCACAAGCTGACTGCAGTTAGAAATAAATTTTTCCCTTAGACAGGTTATTCCTTGTATGTTTCAGAATTTTCTGCATCTGTCTCCAATTAACCTGGTTGGGCCATCATCCGAGGCGCTATATCTGGTTAGCTGGGCAACGCAGTATGGCAATTCTGAGGCGTTCTGCACGCTTGACTTTCAAAGACAGTTTACTTTACTTGTCCTCTACTATGCTGTTCCTGAAATGTAAAAAGAATTAAGATTTTACAGTATTTACATGATCTGTGTGTCCAGGAAAGCTCATCACAACATATTGAAAATTAATCATAGAAATGTACTCTGTAAAAGATTTTTCACAGCAGTGTTCATGTTCATACATGTGTTCCTTAGTACATTTCTACCACTTTTTTTTAAAATCAGCTATGAAATCTGGGGGGGGAGGAAAAAAAAAGGAAAAAAAGAAAAAAAAAATAGAAAAAAAAGGTTGTCTTTGTTAAAGAAGAAACTTGAAGCTGCTACGCCTGCTATTCCACCTGCAGGAGTTGGCAGCAATAAAAGCTGCTCCATACTGAATGGAACTTTCTAAGTTGTCAAGATAGTTCTTGATAAATCTGTATTTTGCCAACTGTTTACTGCACACAAGGGTCTTCAAGCATTACAGAACATATAGAGAACTTTCCGTGTTTGCTCATACTGCAGACAATGATGGTGCAAGAAGACTGAAACCCTGGGAGCATATGCTTCATGTCACGCTTGGAAATACCAACCACTAGGATTCCCCTTAACTATCATTTTTCAAGCTGCATAATTTTGTGGTTGAGGTAGCAACAAAATGCTAATGTTTAACTTTTTAATGAGACCATAGAGATAAATACAATCTGTTGCACGATGAAAAATCTGGATTTTTACTGTTAAATGAAATTACGTGTTATTCTCTGTTTGGTGTCATCTACTTAATCCTCCTATAAAGAAGATGCATTATTTAAACAGGCAAAAAGTGAGGATTAGCATTCTCTGATCAGGAGTTTTGTTACATCCTCTTCTTCCCCCTTCACCTTCTAGTGTCACTGTTAATGGGCTACAGAAAGATAATTTCATTTTGATTTTTCAGAAGGAGCGTAGCTTACTTGCTCAAACACTATACTTCCACCTTTTGAATTTGACAGCCTACCTACTGAGTAAGGCCCTCATTAAATCTGATGATATCTGCTCACTGCTTAGTGCATAATTTACATCAGAGATGCAACACATCTAACAGTTTGGCTTGGTTTTGCCTCATTTGATCAGGAAGGGCTTAGAGGTGGGATTTCACAAACAGAGAATTACACGGTTTTCCTCAAGAGGGGGCCCTTTCTGTTCAGGAAGGCGTCATGGGAAGAATGATACAACCTACTTCTGGTTTGACTGAATGGAAATTAGTAACTTCCAGTGCTGCTACAGTTGTAGCATTTTGTAGAAAGGTATGGAGCAGTTTGACTGAGAGATTCATCAAAACCTTTAAGTAAATCTCCATTAAATGGCATTCAGGCTATTTTAAGACCTGCTACTTTTTCAAAATAATTAAATGTAAATTCAAGACAGCGGAATATTAAACCAAGGTATCTCCAAAGTCTGCTGCCAGACATTCAAACTCTGTTGAACAAGCTTTCTTAAATATATCAAGTCATTTACATATATTTAAAGAGGCTGTAGTCAAATGGTCAAAAAAAGTCATGCAAAGCTATGACTTATTGACAGCAGTAGTAATGTTCCTTGGTCTTGAATTTCTCACTTGAAAACACAGAAAACCCAAGTGATTTTCTTCTGCAAGTCCCCATACTACCTTCATTTTGACCTGTGCTGGTGGTAGTAGGCAGACACTCCATTTCATTTTTGGAAAGATGCCCTGTGACACTCAGTATAGTATTAAAAAGACCTCCCACCCTCCAGCCTGCGTGCCTTTACAGAGAAGTTCAGTAAACCAGCTGGATGATAGCCGAGATACACACTTGCTGCTGAAGTGAAGTTCCTCACAGTATGACCCAATGTCCTTTGGTTGAGAATCTTTCTGAGAGAATAACAAATTAATTTTTCTGGAAAGAAACAAGACTTAGAATAATTTTAAAGCTGTTATAAAGTTACAAGAGGAAAATAAATTTATCAGCCTTGTATGGAGTTATCGGTAGAACTCATGTATATTCACTCATATATTTTTTCAAATTAAACAAATCTTAGAGGAGCAATATATATGGGCTTCTTGGCGTCATATAACAGCAACAGTTAGTTTAGAGAAGTCCTTTATAAGACAAAGGGTATCCCTCTGTGGCTCAAACTGTGGGGCATTTAAGACATCATCACGTCAAAAGGGCATTGACGGTATTCAGCAGAGAGTTCTGTGGGCTTTTATGAACTATGTTACTACAGCTTCTAATGAAAAGTACTTACTGTTTCCTCTAAGAGGAGGGGTGATTTTAAATCTTACCTGGTCCGTTTGGTGCAACCACTTTACAAAAACCTGAGATAGATAGATAACATACACATGCAATCAATGAGGTTAGCACAGAGTTAAATTTTGAGCCATACTCAAAAAGAAGTTGAAGTGTTTATATCTCTTGGAAATAGGATCTCCACAGCTATTTAAGGAACCTTGACAGTAGTACTACTTTTGCTCCTAGAGTTCAATTTTTTCAAGGTCTGTCTGAAGAAATTGTACATGAAATAGAGTAGATTGAATCAATAACATGTGTCCAGGTTTATTTATTTGGTATCCTAAAGTAAATGAAGTACTCAAGTGTTCAAGTCACCACAAAATTCCTATAAGTGAAGGAAAGAAAATCTGTAAAAAATATAACAAAGCTCTATGTTGCTACCTTTTGGGCCTGAATATTTGATTTCATTAAAAAAATGTAAAAAATTAGTAATTGAAAAACTAAAAATTCAAAAGTAAAGGTTTTTTTTTACTAAGAAATTTTTATTAAATAACATTAAAATTTAAAGGTTTGGTATTTTTTTGCTTTTTTTTCCTAATCACTCTTTTGTTAATAGCTGGGGGGAAGAGGTGGGCTAGGGAAAAGGAGGCAGAAAATGAAATAGCATCCTCAGAGACTGCTTAAGGATTCACCACTATTTCTAAGCTATGTAGAAAGGAAGCTTGCTTAAGAAAACCTGTTTTGCTACTCCATATATCTATATGTAGCATAAACATAAAATGCCTATGCATGTGGCCATAAGACAGAAGTTCACTAGCAAAGAACATTCAGAAAATTTGGTTAATTTTTATTTCTTTTTTCACCCAAATTTTTTATATGCAATTTTGGAAACTACTGGAATGCTAATAATTAGTTAATAATGAAATATCTATTGTAATGGATCAGATTTATCCCCTGGGTACTCCTAAAGCTAGGACTGAATGAGGAAAGATTTAGCTGAATGTGTCCAGAAAGATAGGATTTACTTTCAAGAACTGCATTGCAGGGAAACTTCCAGTATGGAATAGAGAAAGAAAAAAGCACAAGAAAGCTACAGATCAAAAAGATAATCTTACTTCCCGAAAGAAAATGGGATCTTTAAACTCTAGGGTGTTGCAAATACCCAGGGGTTGATATATGGCAGTCTTTACTGCCGCGGGTTTGCCCTGTTTTCTGTGAGCAGGTGGGAATGGAATTGTTAAGAGGTGAGATAACAGTTCTGTATCTGTAAGACATTCATCCTGAAGTACAGTAATACATCATGTTGTTATGCTTTTTTTCTACTAGTAACTCTAGACATATTTAGGCTTCTGAGTACCTCTGTCTAAACGGCCATAAAATAGGATGTGTTAAAAGGGGAATTAGAGAAAGCATAAAAACCTGATGAAGCATGGCTGTCAGAAGTGAGGGAGATTAATATTGTGTGTAGGTATGTATCACATGTACATAGCTGCCAGATATAAGGTGATGCATAGTATATGCATTATTTAATTGATAGACATTAGAAAATATATGGCTTTAAGGGCTCCCCAGACTCTGCAATATTGTCTCACAAAAGAGATATGTGCTGCACAGAGTATGATTTCCTTCTGTGAACTTTCTCCTCCACAAGAAAAAGGAATAAAATAATTTTATGATATGACTATAGGAGGATTTGGTCCCTGCTTCTGAAACTGGCAGCACTTCTTCTGTTCATTTGGATGGTCAGAAAAGTGTAAGAAAAGGAGGGCTACTTATATTCTTTATCCTCCATTGTTTCCTCTGGACTATAGTCTCTATAGGTTTGGGCCATTTTTCTAGCTTTAAGTACTAAAGACGTAGAACAACCCAAAGAGGTAAGGGGAGAGAGATGAAGCCTGGTTCCTCCTCAAGCAATTAATTCCAGCTCCCCGTGGAAGACTAAGTGGAGATTTCTTCATATTCAATTAAACTCTTTTTGGCCATCTTCCACAGAGGTCATTTAGGTCCACAATTAAAATGTTTAGGTGAGGCGGGTACTCATATAATTTACTGAAAATTGAATGTATTAGAACATGATCTTTACAGAAAGGTGTCAAAAAACAAAACACAGCATACAACCCTTTGAAAATTGTTTCTTCTGTGTGCCCGACAGAGAGAAAAAATAAGCCAAAAATAAGGACTAAACAGAGATAACATTTTTTCAAAATCACCTAGGTTCTTAATTTATTTACCAACATATCTAATGCATCGGTGAAAAAAGCTTTGCCTCAGTTATGCCCATCCACTCATTTCCTCTTCATTCTATTCTTTTTGGAGAAAAATCATATCTCTAAACTTGTAAGTTATTTAGCATCGTATCAATGATGCTTTCATATTAATAAACCTGTAAGAGCACAAACATACATTGACACTTATCCTGTTTTCATTCCTTGATGAGTGTAGGAATTTCATGATCTCACAATGCATGTTAGGACAAGTAAACATATTTATCACTTCAAAAAATCCAAACAGACCGATGAGAATCCTTCCAATAGAATAAAATTCAGCTGAAACTATGCCATATGTTTTCTAGGCAAAGCAACTTTTTCTTCTCCAGGGTTTGAAATGAAACAGACTGCCAAATTTCTTTTATTTTACTTTTCTTTTAGTCTCTGTGTAATCATTCTTGAGTGCTACTCAGAATGTTACTGAGAAAGTGTTACAAGACTGGAGATACAGATTTAAATGTAGGAACTTTCCATCAACATGCTTTCAAATTTCTCCTTATAAAAGCTTGAAGAATATATATATATATATTTATTTATGAAACCATACAATGTAAAATATATACATTAACCATATGATAGGTTGCCTAATTGAAGTTTTTAAAAAAACTCCCATGATTTTCAAGCTAACTGCCCTCTCAGTGGTTGTATTTACTCCTCTCTGTGTACTCTTTCTGCTTTCCTTTTTTACACATTTGAATGCATGTTTGGAGCAGGAAGAGATCTTTTTCCTACTTGTTTCTACAACACTGGAGAACTGATCCTTGACTAGGGCATCAGGTATATAGATTGCTGCAAACAGTAGCAATACCTTAAAAACAAAAATAACAAAAATAATATTTATATTTGATTCTGAGTTATGATAAAGAATAGTGAATAAGGAATGACCCAACAATTGATGGCTACCTCTATACTAATGAGCCACATTATTTTGTCAAAAAGATTTTGCCGAGCAGAAGTAATATGTGACTTGTGACTAAAATCCCTAAAACTGTAATTGTGGAATTACTCTGTTCTTTATAGTATACAGATCTCTGGGCTGATGATATTTTTCAGGGAAGTAGAAATGAGGTGAATTATCCTATGAAGACGGCACAGCTATTGTCATTCTGGCTGTTTCCCCAGATATTTTGCACAGTGAAGAGCTTTCAGGGAAAGAAGAAATTGAGCAACAAAATAATTTCCAAACAATTATGTCCTGCCATTTTGTTGATTACCTGCATGGCATCAGGGAGGAAGAATAAGAGGTGGCCAGCTTGTTCTCAGAGGTGCTACAGAGTTCAGAGCAGGAAAAGATGGACAGAGGTTACAGTCAAATGGGCAGACAAGGAAGACCCCCAAGATTGTGACTTCTGGCAGCAGGAAGAAGTGTTGTTCTTTACAGATGTGCCCTTACGGAACAGGCAGAAAGCCTTGGCGGC
This sequence comes from Elanoides forficatus, assembly GCA_025311575.1. Classification (NCBI taxonomy): domain Eukaryota; kingdom Metazoa; phylum Chordata; class Aves; order Accipitriformes; family Accipitridae; genus Elanoides; species Elanoides forficatus. The sequence goes on along the minus strand of JAOBAS010000013.1, from coordinate 2,738,412 downwards.
AGACATGAACAGGTTCCCTCTGAGAGGGCGTCTAGGCCAGCTGAGCCTGATCCGTGCGTCAAAAACAAGAGAAAGCCATGGATGACCGTGATTGAAGGCTGTGGGAGATTAAGACACCCATCTGCTGACCACATGTACCATTTTGTGAGGTTGATTGGTTAAATCCAAAATGTTGTAAAAAGAGAGCTGAGGCACACCCAGTCCTTGGGCTGCCATCCCTTCCTGCTCATCCACATGGGCACCAATGACATTGCCAAGGGAGACCTTGGATGTATCAAAAGTGATGATAAGGCTCAGGGGACTAGGGTGAAGAGGATGGGGGTCCAGGTGATGTCATCTTCAATCCTGCTAGTGGGAGAAGAGGCTCATGTAGGAATGGACACATACAGATGGTGAGCACCTAGCTGTTCAGTGGATGTCACATGCAGAACTTTGACCATGGGATCACTTTTGAGGAAGAACAGACAGGGACCATATGACAAAACAGGACACAATCATCTTTCCCATCAGATTTTCTAACATCTTAAGGGGAGCTTTAAAATAGATTTATCATGGCAGCGTGATCACAACCCAGTGAGAAGTGGACAAAATTGAGGGAAGCAAGGGTGTGCTGGGAGGATGTATTTGGTTTATGTGGCAAGATTTTGGTAGCGAGGGGGACTGCAGGGATGGCTTCTGTGAGAAGGCACCAGAAGCTGCACCCATGTCAGACAGAGACAGTTCCAGACAGCTCCAAGATGGACCCACCACTGTCCAAAGCTGAGCCAATCAGCGATGTTGTTATGATAACGTATTTAAGAAAGGGTAAAAATGAGTATCAAATCAGAGTAGGGTAATGAGAAATAAAACCAAATCTTAAAAAAACCTTCCCCCCATCCCTCTCTTCTTCCCGGGCACAGCTTCACTCCCAATTTTCTCTCCATCCTCCCCCGCAACAGTGCAGGGGGACGGGGAATGGGGGTTAGGGTCAGTTCCTCACACATTGTCTCTGCCGCTCCTTCCTCCTCAAGGGCAGGACCCCTCACTCTTCCCCTGCTCCAGCGTGGGGTCCCTCCCACGGGAGACAGTCCTCCACGAACTTCTCCAACGTGGGTCCTTC
>JAOBAS010000013.1:2717580-2737281 GCA_025311575.1 Elanoides forficatus | reverse complement strand
TCCAGCCTGGGCTCCTCTCTCCCCGGGCTGCAGGTGGAGATCTGCTCCCCCGTGGAGCTCCCTGGGCTGCAGGGGGATATTTGCTCTACCGTTAACCTGTCTCCAGCTGCAATTACTGTTGCACAGCAACTTTTCTCCCTTCTTAAATATGTTATTACAGAGGCGCTACCACCATCGCTGATTGGCTCAGCTTTGGCCAGCGACTCTATCGGACATAGGAGAAGCTTCCAGCAGCTTCTTACCGAAGCCACCCTTGTAGCCCCCTCTGCTACCAAAACCTTGCCACGCAAACCCGGTACAGGAGGGACCCCAAGCTGGAGCAGGGGAAGACCATGAGAAGGAAGGAACAGTAGAAGTGAAGTATTATGAACTGACCACAACCCCCATTCTACATCTCCCTTCACCGCTCACAGGGAGGAGGTAGAGAAGTCCGGAGTGAAGCTGAGCCTGGGAAGGAGGGAAGGGTGGGGGTAAAAGTGGTTTTAGATTTGTTCTTATTTCTTATTATCCTACTCTGTTTAATTGGCAATAAATTAGATTATTTTCCCCAACTTATTTCAACCCAAGAGCTTCTCATCAAATTTTCTCCTCCTGTCCTAGTGAGGAGGGGGAGTGATACAGAATCTTGGTGGCCACCTGGTGGCTACTCAAGTTTAACCCACCACAGAGACAACACTCTTAGTTTGGAAAACAAACAGCTGCAAACCTACAGCTTCACTCGGGTCACAGATATGTGGTGGAATAGCTCACATGAGTGGAGTGCTGTGATGGATGGATACAGGCTCTTTAGGAAGAACAGGCAGGGGAAGCAAGAAGGAGAGGTTGTGCTTTATGCAGAGGAACAGCTCAGACCAATGGAGCTCTGCTGAGCATGGGTAACACACCAGTTCAGAGCTTATTGCTTGGGATCAGAGAGGAGACAAGGAAAAGTGGTATTGTGGTCATCATCTACTACAGAATTCCCGGTCATGAAGTGAATGAAATCTTTTTTAAACAATTAGGGAATCCTCGTGACCACAGACCTTGGTAGTCATGGGAGGTTTTAACCACTCGGACACCTCCTGGAAGTGCAACAGAGTAGGACACAAGACATGCAGGAGTTTTTTGGAGAGAAGTGTGAAAAATTTAGTAACAGGTTGTCAAGAAAAAAAGCATAGCAGAAGTGCTCTAGTGAACATGCTACTCGGAAATAATTAAGAATTGGTTGGGGATGTGAAGAGACTGATGGTGGTGTTAGCTAGAGTGAGGATGAGGCGGTGGAGTTCAAGATCCTAAGAGAACAGAGCAAATGATAGCAGAATTATAACTTAGAGTTTCAGGAAAGCAGATTTCTCCTTCTTCAAGAAACTACCAAGGAGGGTCCCACAGTAGCCTGCCCTAAGGATACTACTAAGCCTTAACGGCCCTGACCGGCCCGTACTATGAGATACTGCCTTTGGCTCTGGCTCGACTCCCATCTCCAGCACTGTCTTCTGCTTTCCTGACTTACTGTCTGGACTTCTCCACTGGATTCCAAACCCAACTCTTTGCCTTGCGCTATCTGATAATCTCCGGACTGTAGACAAAGCCAAGCTGCTATCATCAGCCCCTAGAGACTCAAGATGGAGTCTCTAAAGTGCATTATTCAAATAGCGTGGTGTAACCAATTTTGTTATAAACTACTGGAATGTTAAATACTTTTAGAAACACAGTGACCCCAAACTACAACCAACAAGTATGTTATTAATTACTCAGAATGTTTTGTCTTGTATTATGTATTATGTGGTCTAAAACATTAGAGACATAGCTCAGCAGACAGCTGATTAGCTGGCAAATGAGCCTTTAGTGAGAGAGGCTGTAATGCTTCTAGGACCTCTACTGCAGAAAGCAAACGTAAATCTGGGTGATTGATGAACTTACTGAACACTTTTAAAGCTATAACTTTGGAGATCTTGGAAACCTTCTTCTAAAATGTGTACTTTCCAATTGTTTGAAACAGCTTTTAATAGAAGGCCTACTTTAGTAACTGCAAGATCTCATTAAGTCTTATGTGTTGTGACACTGCATTTTCCTGAATTTGTGATTAGTTATGCACTCCAACTCAATGGATTACAGTCCTAGAACACAACCATGACTCCTATGCTGGTGTTTCTTGTGTCCTACAGAATGGCCAGACATTCTGTTAGAATGTCTTATTTGTGACAGGTATCATGTTGCTTTTGTGGGCATATGTTTTTTAAATAAGGAAAGAATCTATGTGCTTTACCTAAGATTACTTTATATCCTAATGCAGCAAGAACATATGAAATGTGAAGAAATTGTTCTGCTTGTTCTTAGAGCAAGATTAAATCTCCTTTGTTAAAATAGATTAATGAAGGAAATTCCATTTCTATTCTAAAGCTTGCTGAACCTCCTGCAAAACTCTGAACAATCTTATTCCCTGCAGTTTTCACCAGAATTGCAGTATATGGATTCTTACTGGACCAGACAACTTGCAAACTGAAGTGATTAATTTTGATACCTGAATCTTATGGAAACATTTCAACAGACAAAATACGTTGAATTTGAAGCCCAGTTCAAGTGTAATTCTTTAGCTGGTTATTAATAGTAACATAAAGGGCATGCAGTTCAGGATTAAAGATGCTAAGGCTGCCAATTGATAACAAAATGTATCATATGTACAAGCTGGGGTCACGACATCTGGAAATAACACCTGAGAATGAAGAAGAAAATGGAATGGAGCAAGTCTTCTGCTTTCTATTCAGTTTAGTGAACCTAATGTAGATGAAAACTCCATTCAGTCTGGCTACGATATTAAGATTAAAGCCATGTGGTACAATAAAGTACTTTCTGTCATGGCTCATGCATTTAAAATATGACATTTATAAGAAGAAAGTAGCAAATAAGATGAGAAAAATATGTTAGGTGATGAACTACATAGCTTAGTAGACATCTTGAATAGTCAGGGACAGAAAAGAATTTTGAAAAGACTTGTAAGAAGACAGACATTAAAGGCTAATTTTCAAAGCACTTATACTATTAATGTGAGCTTTTGCCTCCACAAGTAGAAAGCACAATTGTTGTTTAAGGTCATCTCCCACTTGCAGAGAAAAGTATAGACTGGGAACATTGTGTTCTCTGAGTTGCTCAGTGTATGTTTTCTTCATTGAGCTTGTCTTTGAACTTGTAAGCAACTTAAGTCAGCAAGGTGTTTCATTTTTCATTTGTGTAACACAGAGTATTTTGAGGTTCATAAAGAATAATAAACAGGAATAAAATATTAAAGTGCATCCAGAAAGTTATATTTGGCACTTTGTATCTCATAGACAAGGTTGCTTGAATAAGAAATTTAAGCAAGAAAAAATGTGGAAGAAAGTGCTCTTCCTGCTGTGCTCCATTCCAGCGAACAGTTTTGCACATGGCTAATTTTATCCAGGAGCGTAGTCGAGCCCGGTCTAGAGGATATGCTGACCACTGATCCCAGCGAGACTGCCTACTTATGTCATAGCGAAGCATCATTACATTAGCTGATCTGGGATTTACAGTGTTATCAATAACTAGTATGCATTATGGCATGTTACCTAGGAATCAGACTATGAGGCTATACTTACAAATATATACATGTGTGTTATCAAGAAGTCACATAATTCTTTTAGTATGGATTCATATGAATGACACAATGAAACTTCACTTATGACTGAATTTAATTAGGTATGGTTAAAATTTAAATATTCATACCACCATAGTAAGTCTGATTTATACTATTAAAAGAAGTTTTCAGATTTAAGAGACTATTACTCAGTAGATTGCTTTCATGACTGCAATTTTGCATGAGTGGATCTTTAGTAATCTAAAATTGGAGCTTTATTCTATTTATCTCAAACTCTAGATTCCCTGGTTTCCTCTAAAATTGTTCTGCACCTCTTCATAACATTCCATATTATCTATACACTGCATTAGCTTTTATTTGGTCTCCAGCAGTTCTGAATAACTGTACACATGAATAAACAAAGTTGCCTGCTACATGCTAATGCCTTAATACTAAATATGTGCAACAAAAATCTGCAAATTTTTTAGCACATTTGTTGAAAACACTGTCTATCTTACCTATGTTAAGCAAAAAGCAAAAAGCATGCTCTGCTTCTCTTAGTTCCTCAAAATCCTGTTATTCAAAAGGCTGACTGTCATGTATAGTTCATGTGAACTACGAGAAGCATCTTCGTTTCAGAATCATTTCATTTACAGTCTAGATACAGGCCTCCAATTTGTTTCTTTTGCTACCTTCTTTTGCTTCTTTCATTTTCTCCTTTTTTTTTTGAAAAAGCTGTTCCTGGAGAGACAGAGCAGACCCAACCAGAAGGCAGGATATGAGATGCACAGCAGGAACATATTCTTTCATACAAACCTGACTCCAAGAGACAGAGATACAATATGTAAGTATTTATTAGGATCTCAGGTCCTTTTAAAAATCTTTTCTCAAAGCCTGACTTTTTTCAGTGACCTACCTCTTAGCCAAACTATAACCAGGATGCAGAAAGACACTCAACAGACATTTTAAAGGCAGTATTTTCAGGACAAAATTTATTTGAAACTGGGAAAGGGTTGGGGTTTGGTTTTGGTTTATTTTATTTTATTTTATTTTATTTTATTTTATTCTTCTATTCTGAGTAATTTCCAATATAATTTTTTCACTGGATATAAATGATTTGAATATTAAAACTCAAACTTGTTATGAAAATTTAGATATAATTTTACCTAACCATTCATCATATGTAAAAGTTATTTGTAAGATTTTAAGGGCAAGGATGATAATTTATTATATGCTTGCACACTGAGTACTATTTAAATAGAAAAGGTAACCAGCCATGGGAGCTATAACAACTTCTTGAGATATACATAAGGAACATTAAAATCTCATCTTACCCTTGTGATCTGCAAAAACACTGTTTTAAAATTATGAAGTCTGAAACTAAATTAATAAAAAGAGTAAACTAAAAGTGATTACACACTTCTTTATTATAAATACTCTCACCATAACCTTTGCAAGGTGCTTTAGAAGACTACAGTGACAAATTCTGACACCCTAATTCTGTAGGATATTTAAATACATGTCTGAATTTAAGTGCAAGAATGACTGCATTGATTCAAGTGGTACTACCTGTGAAACGTAATGTTAGACGTATGTTAGATATTTTAAATAACTTGCCTCAGGCTTTAGCTATATACTTCAGGTATGCACATGGGTGTATTTTGGGAAGGGTTAGAACTTTGATTTTATAAATGTTTATAATGTTCTCTATGCATGGGTACAAATATACAACAACAGAAATGTTAACAATCTTGCGGTTATAAAATACCTCCTTTGAAAAACAATGACCAGGGTCATAAGTCAATTCTATAAAGAGGCAATAATTGTTCAATATTACACAGCTTTGTATATTGCAATCACATAGATTCAGACTGCTATTATATAATTATAAGCTGTCAGAAAATGATTGAAGGTATTTATGTTCATAATTACGTAATTTGGAAAATTATGGTTATAAAATGAGTTCACAGCAAGATTTATTTTTCTCCATTTTTGAAAAATAGAAAGAAATATAAATGTTTTGTAATTAAGAAGTGGAAATAAACATTTTTGATTCTTCAGTATGCCAATGTCTGACTGTAAATCAACAAAATTTTTATCCTGTGTACATTTGCAATACTTGAAGGGTTATGGTCTGAGGCATAGGCAAATAAGTCAAATGCAACAATTGATGATACATGAAAAATGTTGACCAAAATATTACTCTAGTATGCGTATGATAAATACATTTCTATTACTTATCAAGACAGCTAGGTTATAATTTCCTGATACAGAATTGAAATGAAATCCATGAATGGGTAAACCTGAGGAACTAAAGGACTTAACCATTTTCCTGCATTTTTTTGTTCTTGATTAAACTGTTGTTGAAATTAGTAGCACTGTACATAGAGTACAGGAGTTCCATCACGGAATGATTTAGGATCCTCCGACTACGCCAATTCGTCATGGAAGAGTGATTTAGGATCCTTAAAGAATCTGTAAAAGTGCGACTTAACAGAGCTCGATGGCAAGGTTCACTCTATTACTTACTACATGGGAGAAACAGAGAAAGGAAAATGGAGTTAAAATTATTTAGGACTATTTGCATGGAGATCAGAGATGCAAAAAGGTAAAGAAGACCCTCCTGTTGAGTCACAAGGTTCAGAATAGATCCCCTTTCTTTTCTTTGAGTGGTACAGCAGCAGAGTCAGCTCCAGCGGGCTGCCTCTGGAGAGCAGAGAGGGGAGGAGAAGGAGAGGAAGAAGATGAAAAGGTCCTGAACAAAGAAATCCCTGTGCAATTATACCCTTACAGACTATTCACCTGCCCCTCGGGCATTCTTCACCCTCTCTTCACACGCCTTCCATGTGCCTTCTGGTCCAAAAGTGATTCTGGCCTGAGACCTGACTCTTTATTGGATTCCTTCACTGTCTCCAGACAGGCTGTTTGTTATCTCGTTGAGTTGCAGGTGCTGTTGTATCCTTGAAGCCTCCTTATCTTCTGATTTACGCTGGCTCTGGAAGCCCCTGTTCTGACTAAGTAGCTACACGTTCAGGAAATCTAAGTTTACAGCTTGTGGTCTAAGACTTCAGCAAAGCTAGCTACTCATGCGAAGTAAAGATAAACAGAGTACTAACTCACACAACATTATAACTTTAAAGTGATTCATTCTATTTAACTTACTTATTTAAGCTAAATGACTTATATCTCTTAAAACTGAGAGACGTCCCCGCTCAGGGGGAGAGTTTGAATCCAATTGCCGTCCAGGGAGAACTCAACTGGGCTCATCCAAGGATCTGTTGTTGGTAAAAGATCTCATTACTGGAGATCACCGCCACGCGGCCATGCTGCTTAGCAGGGAGAGCTCAAAGAAGGTTCACTTAGGCTGTCATATTTTTGGGATAAAGTGGTTGGCTTGTCGTCAAATTGCATACAACTGCAGAGGGATGCATGAGACTCCTTGTATCCACAAGTGTCACCATGCTCCTTTGTGGGTTTCCTAGAGGAGTTCCTGGCCTGGCTGTGGCTCAGGCCTTTACCTCCTTTGGAGCTTCCACCAAACTGCTGCTGGTTTGGTCAAGAGGGGTCAAGTGCATCCATCACAAGTTCAAAACACCTAAAACCAGCTGCAAGAGCAGGAAACTGAAATATAACTTCTCCTGCAGTATTTGTATCTGAACATGACTAGAAAGCATAAGGGAAGTAAATAGAAGAATGAGTACATTGAAAACTAATTGCAAAGGTGAAGAACACAAATATCACTATCACTATTTGCTGGTGCCAAAATATGCTTAAGACCTTTATAATACTGACAAAAAAAATTATCAAATTCAAAATCAAGTGGTAATCCTACCCTAATGATTTCAAATTCCTTTAAAAGTGAGAAAAATAACACAAAAGGCACAATTCTGTTTGCATTCTGCTGGTTAAAAATTAGAAAGACTTAGGTCAGAAGAGTATCTTAGTTCAGAAGAGCATATGAATAGCGTCTTTTTTCAAAAGCTAAATCTGGAATGCTCATGAAGATCTCTGTGAGGCTAATACAGTGCAAACACATTAAAGAAAGTCTTTTTGACTTAATGAATACAATTTAAACTTAACAGTTTAAATTACAATAATTTATATACGTGTAATGTTCTGTTTAGAAACAGCATCCCGGATGATGGTGCCAGTATCAAAGTAAACACGACACATCCAAGAGAAGAATGTGTATCATAGAAGCATCTCTTAGTAACATTGATCCATTCTGACACAAAAATGATCATCAAACCTTTCTTTGTTTCATTCACAAGGTTAATATTAGCACAATATACCAAGACCAGAAAATGGCCCCATGCCCTGGCACAGGATTGTCTACACCATTTAATTTCTAGGCCAGCACCAGGGATGATTTTGACTCAGCCAGGAAGCAGCCTCCCAAAAAATGCTTGAGCAGAGTTTGAAATTACAAAAAGTCAGGGAAAATGTCCTCTAAATAAAACTTAGCTTGCTTTGAGGAGGAAAACCGCCATATGGTTGTGGGCTGTGCCATGTCACTTGCCCGCAGGGTCAGATGGCAAACCTTAATCCTTAATACTTAATCCTCAAAGGGAACCTGCTGAGAAGGGATTGTATTGAATTGCCTGGTACTAGGAGTACTCCAGAAAGTAGGGTAAATCTGTACTTCTGTACTCTAGAAAGCTAGAAATAGCTTATCCTTTTTGAGCTTAATTACCCAACCATAAGCAAAGAATAAGAGTATCAACCTGCTCTGTGGTGCTGTTTTGAGGATACACACATTAAAGAATTAAAGTTGGCCATATCAGTTGTTAATAGTGTCAGTTATACGAGCTCAGGAGAAAGACTCCAGTGTCCTCATACTGTAATTCTTATTCACATTACAGACTACTGTAGCAATTCAATTCTAATTACTTGTGTCCTGTGACTAAGGGCTAGAAAATTAATTCCTGACCACCTACTGCCTGTCATCATACAAGGAATAAGCAAGCAAAATGATTAAGTAGACCATATATTTCTCACTTCTGTCCTACAAGGCTCCTTATTACATTTTTTCATACTTTGCAATTTCCTAACTTCTGGGACTATGCTTTAACCTGCAGAAAAATTCTCTGTGATATGGAACACAACCAACCACCAGCCAGTCAGAAAGGAAGTCACTAATATTCTGCAAATGAGTTTAGGTCACACCACCACAATTTCTTTTCTCTGTGTATCATTTAGTGCCTTTTCTTACTTGGAAGAAAATAATTCTCTCCATGTGATGTGAGGGTGATCAGAAAAACCTGGGATTTTTCTCATAAATCTCTCATAATATCCTCTACAAATTTTCATATAAGCAGCAATTAAATGTCCTAATAGCACACTACTCTGAGATTAAATGAACTGTTCCTTAATAGCCATTCAGGTTTTGCAATAAATTACCCCCCAAAATTGAAAACTAATCAATTTTACTATTATACTTTTGTTTGATTTTTTTTTCTTCTTCAGAGTGCCAAAGTAATTATAGATATAAAGGATAACTGCATACACCAACAATTTTTCTTTTCATTTTAAAATGTATATTACATATGCTTTCATCTCAGCTGTACAGCACACAGGAACAAATTTTCTTTCACTAAAGCTAGTGGCGAAACTTCTATTGACTTTAATGAAAGTAAGATGAGATCTGCATCATATTTTCACGTATGACTTTCATATTTTCTATTAGGTTATGTGCCAAAAAGCTCATCTGAACACTCACAAAGGAGCACACAGAGAAAATGGCAGGTGGGGGAAGCTCAAATAATACCCTGCCCCAGCTCGTCCCAGGCCCATCCCAGGAGCCATCAGCCCACCAAACGCCCATCTCCACAAGCCCAGAGGAGCAAAGAGCCCGAAGGCGGGTGAGAACCCAAATTAAAGACTCAGAGAAAGGGACGGTCTGTCCGGGCCCCTCCCAGGGCTGTCCCAGGAAAGCCTCAGCCCTGGTGTCCATTTGCAACACCCACCACGATGAGTCAATGCTGGAACACCTTTCGAACAGAGCGGGGGGTAACTGCAGTTGGGTATGGGACTCATTATGGAATGCAGGGTAAGAATATTTTGGGATTGCACAAGATGTATTACGAGATGTGTAGGGGAGGAACTAAGGGCAGAGAAAGGGAGGGACCTGGGTTTGGGGAGGAACAAGCATGGGAAAAGAGAAGGATAAGGGGACAAAAGGGGTCTGTCACGTCAACAGAGATTGCTTGGTGCATTTGGCTGTGCCCCATGCCAACCAACACAGCCTGTCCTGTCTTCTTATTAAACTCCATTTCAAACTTTTTTCTTGCCTGAGGGTCTTCCTCTTGTGTGTGCTTGTGTGTGCGTGTGAAGGTCTGAGTGCCAGCAACCGGAGGGAGAGCCCTGGTCAGAGGGGTCCACTTGTGCATGGAGCAGCACCCGGAGCGAGTGTGCGTGTGCACGCGAGTGTGGGCAGCATTAGTGAAGATCTAGCTGGGCAAGCTGGCAAGTAGGTGATGTGGCCTGGGAGACGGGGGCTGGGGAGGGGCGAGTGTCTCCAAGGGCGAGATGGTGGAAGGGGTTGGCTTTGAGGGACCAGAGTACCAGCCAGTTCTCTCTGTGTGTGTGCGTGACAGTCTGTACCAGCAACTGGAGAGGTGCTGTGGCCCTGAGGCTTCTATGACCAGGCGCCAGTAGCTGGGGAGACTGGCATTCAGTTAATCTAGGTCATCACCTGTGCCGATATGTATATAAAATTATACATTTATGTATGTGTTGCACATGCTCTGTCTGTGCACGTGCTCACCAGGAATACATGTCCAGCCTCATTACTAGTTGAACCGCCGAGGTTCATGGCCTACATGGAGTTGTGGCAGCCTCAGCTCTGTCAGGCAGCTGCATTCAGCCTCTCCCTAATATTTTATTTTATGAATTGTCCTTTTTCTGACTCTCTTGATCATCAAGGTGTTAGTAACAGAGGAAAAAAACTTCCTCAAATTTCCTTTGTATTTTTTCTTCAGAGTTTGCTTTCTCTTGCAGGAACCTAGAACACAACTCTCAAAACTTTGGGGTAAAACATAATTCATGAGAATTTTCTCTTTGTATTCTAGATCTGTAACTTACCTCCTAATTTCATACAAATACAACTCTATGAGCATGAATGTCCTTTGGCCAGAGAAAGAAATAAAACCACTCTAGCTTGAGGTATTCTTTTTGTTCTGTTAAGATGATTCTGGATTAACCTATACCTCATTATGCTCATTTTGAGTTCTTAGTAATCTTTGTTATTTGTGATTTAGGGACATTGGAAAAATGCAAAGACAACCATATAGTTATGCATGGTGTATGTAGACTATATGCTATATAAGATCATGGAGTAACTTAATGTGGTAGGAACAAGATTGCAACTATGCTGCAGATATTTTACTTCAAAGTGCATGTGGTGGGTTGACTTCAGCTGCGAGATGCTCATCCAGCTGCTCTTTCATGCCCCTTTCCCAACAGGAGAAGGTGAAAAAATAAGATAAAAACCCTAGTGGACTGAGATAAAGACAGGGAAATCACTTACCAATTACCATCATGGGCAAACAGACTTGACTGTGAAAATTATTTTGTTGCTCAGCTAAGTAAGTATAAGTAAGAATACGAATCAAAAGAATCCAGATATTCAGATGCATGGGGCAACCCCTGGCCTCTTCTTACAGAGGCCATCCCTGCAGCCCTCACCACCCCCAAAACCTTGCCATATAAACCCAATCCAGTGCAACAACAGGTCAATTAGTTCTTCTCCCTGTGCTCCCTGGGTAGAGATGATCCCAGAAGGCAACAACTGATCTATTTATTCTGGAGGTGGGTGTGCTGCTTATAGATGTCTCTGTTGAAGGGACTTCGGTTTTTTCTTTCTTGCCCATTGACACTTCCACCCACCCTTTTCTATGCCCTTTATCTCTGTTTTTGGAGATAGAGTTTGGCTGGGTAGAGAAAAGACACAAATCTGTTGAACACATGTATTCTGACAGCTATCCCTTTGTGAACTGGCATGTCTCCTTGCTTCTTCTCCCTGCAGAGCAGACAGTTACATAATTCTGTCTGAGAACAACTATTTCTGTTCCAATGGAAAAAATGGAAATAGTTTTCTGCATAAACAGATAAGGCTTTTTTTTTCAGAAACTTGTCACAAGTTTTAGTAAATCAGGAAAGAAAAAGACATTTTATTTATCACCTGCTGAATACTTATCTAAATCTTTCTGAGATGCTAGAATTTCATCACATTCTGTCTTGTATCTAGAGGAAGAGTAAACAGGTTCATATATTGTTACATAAAACTATAGAATGTGATATGTCTTTCCTTTGCATGTTATGAACTTCCCACCACAAAGTGCATCTGTGAAAATAACTCATATCTCAAAACCTAGACAAATTAACCAGATTTTCATTTAAATTATATAATCCTTGTAATTTACACACATTTCAAAAGAAGACATCACTAAAGTATGCATCAGGGGCTTTCACTGCCCTTCATCTGGATAACATCTTCATAATGCACTTTCAAGCTACACACAAGTGTATATCTTTATATCTTCAAATGGTTTACAGAGTATTTTTTCATAAGATGGTATTTTTTAATTAATGCAAAAATTATTTAAGTGCATATGAATGGTGAGCAGAAAGCTGAAAGCCAACAACTTCAAATGAGATTGTTTGGTTGTTGGAATATGATAATGTCTTCATGAAGGAAATTGTTGTAGGTCAAACAAAACGGAAATTAATTAATGCTTTTTTTTTTCAAAATAGAAATCATTAAAAAAGTGTGTGAATGTTTAAGTTGTCATTGTTATTAGGTAGCTTCGTTATTGGTTCTTTTCTTGACATAGAAATACTTGAGAGTCCTGTTTTCTACCTCTGTTGCTTCTTTCAAGGGAGAAAGGCATAATTATGCAGTGCAAAATTAATGAAGTTAAATTGAGCAGAACTATTTATTTTACAAATATTGATTTTATAAAGTGACAATTAGTAAATGTTAAATAAGACAAAGACAGTTTGATTTGCAATTGCTATCTGTAAAGTATGCTTATTTATAATCAAATTTAATGGTTGCTGTAAATGTTAATTTTGCTAATTCAGCTTGGAGATAAAGGATAGTAACCAACTCCACATTAATTTACGAAGGATTAACAGGAAGAGTGTTGAGAATACTTGAATTTTCATGTGAAAGTAAGAATACAAATCAAAAGCAATCAGATATTCAAATGCAAGTCTAGTTTCAGCTAATGTTCCTTCACAGAGTAAAAATCATTTTAATAAATAATATAAAATAATTCTTCCACCTTTTTTAAAATCAATGAGGCTGAATTATTTTTTCAAATTCATTTTGAAAAACAGTCCTACAGATAGCTATTGAAAGTCAAAATCTGGTATATGTGTATGAGGTACATCTTAGATGCATTTAATGGAATGTGACTTAAGAATGTGATTCTCTATTATTTGTGTGAACCTTTTCCATGTCAAGACAATAAAAAGTGGTTGGTAATAACAATGTCATCAGTGTTGATATTTGCTGTTGATTACAGCTGATACTATCACAGCATCTAAAGGTTTCACCCTGGGACAAGGCCATGCATCAAGACTCATCTTACATACATAAGCAAAAGTCTGAAGAAAGCTATACTGATTTGTAGATCCAGAGATTAATTGTTTTATTTAATCTACAGGAATTGCCAGATCCTCACTGATGTGTTAAAGTCCACTGGAAGTGAAATGAAGCTCCAGAAATGGATAGATTATTCTGGTCACCCCATGAAAAAAAACAACCCATGACTCTTTCTTAGGCCTCTATTTTTTTTGCGTTCTTTCAGGTAGAAAGGTAACCTTCTTTTGAAGGTTTGGGGATTCTCTTGAACAGGTGATGGTTTTGGTGATTGCGAGAGAAGAGGATTGCAATATTATATATTGATTCCCACAGATTAAAGGAAAATGCTTATAAACCCTCCCTTCTGAGGATGCTATTCAGCAGCTTGAGGAAGACAAGATTCTAGTCAGAGACTTGGAGAAGAGTGTCATAAACCAACATCCAAACTTTCTAAATTGAGATATAGACAGAATTTAGGTGCTTGTGTCCAGGAAGCAATCTAGAAAGCCATCCTTGGAGGGACATAGAAACCTTAAAATTTGCAGATCTGATTCACCTAATAGTCTCCCTAGTTCATGAAGCTAGACATTTTGTCTACAAAAAAGTATCATTGAGAAACCATAGTTTGACATAAATCCTGTTACAGTATAGTTTTTATGTATCATTGCCAAATTCTACTCAAGGACCCCAATCCAGGCCAAAACCGTGGGGTTGATTAAAAGATTCAGCCGATAGGCGTGCCCACTTCCATTGTAATAGGCTAAGTATTAGTGAGTTAGGAAGATTCAGTGTTTCTTAAACATGCAACAATATGAAACTCTAAGTCTCAGGTGAAGGATGATCATCTAGATAGCTGACTAAAAGGAATTTTAGAAGACCTTTCTTGTCAAAACAGAGCCTTTGGGTAGCTGGAAATAGAAGCCACTTGGCTATAAAAGAAGAAAGTAAACTAGACCTTGATTCTACAACCAAATGAGGTGGGAAGGAAAAGACATAACTATGTTTCACACCTCGTGCTCTGAAAATGTATGCATTTAATTTATACGAAAGAAGACAAGAAGATGAACTCAATATTTCTTCCTAGGCCAGCACCCAATACACTAGGCAAAAGTGTGCCCCACCAATCACTCTATCTGCCTCTCCTTTTCCTACTAACTTTTACTAAAAGATGATTTCAGATTTTTTTGCCCGTATATTATGAGCTATTTCACAGTGAGATGAGAGTTCAAAAAAGGAATGCAGCCATTTGAATCATAATTACACAACATTTTGTATTGCATATATTTGAATCCTTTACTTCAAGCACCACACCAGTGTTGACGAACTCTTACTCAAAGAAGCTGTAACTTACAAACACGCTCCTAATTTTCTCTAGCTTCTGTAGAAAAATGTAATTCTAAGGGTCTGACTACACGGTGTTTTGCATATAAACCCAACCCTGCCCTGCCCGTTTCCTATTGCAGAGCTAAGCTCCTGTACAGAGCTGTGGTGGGTTAGCCTTGGGTAAGGGCCAAACTCCCACCAAGCCGCCCGCTCGCTCTCCCCTTCAGCGGGATGAAGGGAGAAAACAAGAAGAACAAGGGTGAGAAAGCCATCCGTGCAGAGCCAAGCGGAACTGGCTGTGCGTGGCCTGGGGGCAGAGGCCACCCCTGCACCTCACCCCCCATAGCTGCCCAAACTTGCCAGCTTAGGCTCCCTGTTTCTGTAGCTGGGCTATACAGCTTTTGGGCTGATTCTAGACCATGTGAGCCTGGCTCCATATCCAGAAAAAAACAGCAAATCTGCACAAGAAAATATTATAAGCAAGTGGTCTTCTGCTATTCCCATTATGTGTCCCATTTCACCAAACTTTAAAGGACTGGAAAAAGGATCAGCCCAAGTTTCCTCAATGAGAATCAACAGGTTATGTTTTGCAATGGTATCATCCCATGTCTGCTAAGGGCATATGGCTTTTATATAAAGTTTAAAAAATTAAGAAATTACTTCCCCATTAACACTTAATATAAACAATTCTAAAGACAGATAAAGACAGGGGTGGGTGGTATGGTATATTTTTTTAAGCAAAATGCTACCAAGTAAATTATTTAGTTTTACATTCAGGTTGCAATAGAATAGATACAATTATTTATTAGGTTTTAATCTAATATTTCAATATGCATACAGAAAAAGAAAATTGGAACCGTTGTAATAAAACCAATAGTATGCTGTTCTAAACATTCAGTATCTGAAAACTTACATTGGGGAAAATATTTATATACAGCCACTAGTTGAAAAAATTACTGGACATTGATACCAAAAATGGTTGTTAGTGTATAAGCAGCAACTATATAGGCTTGTTATATGCAGCAAAAAAACCCAGAGTGAAATTTTATGAAATACCACAGACATTTCATAAGAAATCAACAGTCACTTACTGAAGGAACCAAAGTAATATATCTATTTTATCTGCAAGCCTCTAAATTACATTTGGATTCTGTGGAATCTACTTTTAACCAAACCTTTTTTCAATTGCTTCTTTGAATACTAAAATCAAAGACTGGATGATTTTCATGGATTAATAAGATTGGCTTGGTTTATAATTCTCTTTCATTGTGTCTGCTTCTGGAACTCAATATTTGCAATTTACAGAGGAAGGAAGACTTCAAGCTCCCTTATTTTGCTGGTTCCTTAATATTTCTCAGTTTAATAATGTTTTTCCCTCAAAAGATATTTTTAGAAAGCCTTTTGTAAATAAGGTATAAACTTCCAGTGTATTTAAAGGTATTCATCAGTAAGTCTCTCATTCCTGTGTCTGAATAACCAGAGCCTTTGGAAGAGTCTGTAGGTGTATAATAGACATCTGCACTACTTTATCCTTATTTTTGCATGTTTTTTTTTTTTTTCCTTTTCCTTCCTAATTCTACTCTTTGAAAGTAATAGTGGCACTTTTTTCCCTTCCTTCTTCTTTGCAGAGGCTCATCTGCCCAACTATCAATGCCTATGAAATTTCAGAATTTATTTTGTGAATATGAGCCTATGTTCCTCCAAGTCAGGCCTATCCAGTCACAACCTGAAATTTCAAAAGACTGTTAATTTTACTATTACTGTGGCTTGGTAGGTTTATCCCCCCACTATTCCTGAGACATGGAATAGGAGAATAAAGCTAGCACTTTAATATATCTCTCCTCATGCAAATTTTGCACAAGCATCAGACAAAAAGGGACAACTTACATCTTAGTTTTAGCACAGTGTAGCATCTTCGCATTCACCTGCTGTCGCAACTAGTTAAAAAAGTCTAATATGGAATTCTAGGAGATTGAATTTAATTACCTACAACTATGTATCTCATTCAAACTGTTTGTCTAGTCAGTGGAGGAGCAGAAGACCCATTAGAGAAGGAGATTCATATCACTTATCTGTGTATGAGAAAAGCCCCCATATAATACAAAAATACTTTATTAGTATGAAATTACATTATGTCAGGTATGCAGTTTCTAACATGGCATAAAGTGGTTTATTCTGTCATCTGAATGTAAATGTTTAGTGTCATTTGAGATACCTTAAGGTATGCAAGACATTTACCTATGACTGGCAGATGACCAGGTCTTATAGGAGATTGTGGTCTTCTGGTGGCGGCTGGAGAACAAGTAAGATATCCTACAGCATCTTAAATGGCACTACATGTGTTCAGCTGAGTGATTTGAGCCAAGCTTATGATAAGATAAATAAGAGGATAGCAAGACAGGTGGATATAAAAGATGGAAACTTTTAAAGATAGAAATGAAATTATGCTTCTTAAGCCATACCTTTAAAAAGGACCTTTCACGACCATGCAATAATCCTTCTAACTGTATCTTCTGTTTACTTCATCAACTGCACTGTAATTATTTAAACAACTTCTAAATTAATGCTGGGGTGATAAATAAGAGTTCATTAAAATGCAGACAAGAAGAAAATCGCAAAAGACAGAGATTAAAAGATTTCTTTAGGTTGTCTAATCTGTCTCTTTGCTAAAGAAGAATTGCGTCTTATTTTTTGCAAATATTCACACATATACCTACAAAGACACATGTTCATGTGTACTCATGGGCATTTGAGTATATTGTATTTAATATTATGGTAGTACATGCTCAAATTTTGTTTCGAATGCCCAAAGCAGTGGGTTTTCAAGAGCTTTTCCTTCTTTGCCTCAGAACACTGCTTTTCTGAAAGCCTTACTTACCTTCATCTTCCTTTCAAAATTTATAGCCGTTTTTCCTAGCAAATTTACAAACTTAGAATTTTTCACTAGTGTTTGCAAGTTTTTAGTACCTGTCATGATTAAAAACATCTTTCTGTGATCCAATCTTTCCACAGTAGCGCACACAGTATTGCACTACAGTAATGCACTTACTGTAGCCTGCTAAATGTGACTTTCACTGTTACTGGGGAAACAGTAAAGGCTCTGCACAGACATGGCAGTGCAGAAGCTCAGCCTCACCTTGGGGTGGTTTTGGCTGGTTTAACTTCGGTACTGGGGCCCGGTGACTGCTGCCTCCCCTCATTTTCCTTCAGCTCTGGGGGGGTGACAAAGGTTGACACCCCTCTGGAGGCCACTGCCAAGCTGCAGCTGGCAGCACAGGAGAAGGAAACGGGCTGTGATAAGAAATAAAGACCCAAGGTCAAGGAAAAAAGAAATTGCCTCCCAGGAATATCACACTCCTAAAATGAAGACCTTACGATATAGGTCATCATAACCACCCTCTCCTTTCTTCCTAAGGAAGTATTGACTTTGAGACTCAGAAGCATACCAGCACTGTAAGCATTAGACGAAAGAAAAGGGGTAGATGCTGGCAGGTTTGAAGGATTTTCTGCTTAACAATTTTAACCACAACATTAATCAGGCTTCTTTTTTAATTAGACAGTTTGGATAATTCAAGTGTTAAAACACTATTTGGTCTAACAGTAAATTCTTGACTCTAAATACATGGTGTCTTCCCTTTTGTCTATGAAAGGATTCTGAATGTCACGCTACAAAATTTGTATGCTTGCTTTTTTCTGTTAATGTTCCTTAAGCACCATTTTTCTATCTAGCATCAATATTATCAGTGCACATGCATAACTGTAAAATATCTTTGCTGATTGTATTTTTTCTTCCATGTTTTGTCTGTCATATTTATTTGCATTGCTAGCTTTTCTTGGCAGAAATTATGATTTATATAGCCAGTAAGACATAGCCATAAGCAGTATAAAAAGTATTTTGTCTAGTATTAAAAGTACAAATGTCATTTGATCTCTAAGGAATTAATTTGTTACAAATAAGATATCACTTAGTTTGATTTGCAACTTCAAAACCACATGATTAAGGGTTTTCGGTGGGAGGGAAATGTTTATGTTCTCCCTGCTTATTTGACACTTTTAACAGAAATAATTCAAATAAAAAGATTGTGCAGTGTATAAAAAAAGCTTTACAACAGTAATGATGATAGAGATAATAAAAACTTCAATATAATCATTGCACTATTCCTACAGAGATCTTAATAGCTCCTCCAAAGTCATTGGCATGACATGCCATGATGACTCAGTTTGTACTTGCAGCATATTTATTTTCCCCATCTGCATGAGGAAAACTAAAAGCAATGTAACTGTTGAGAGTTTTTAAAAATGGTTACTGCCATGACATTGCAACTTCTTTAGGTTAAAATCCTTCCTTTTATCTTGACCATTGTCAAAAACACAAGAAAACCCAGTAGACAAAAGGGTTCATTTTTAGACACATGATGCATTAATATTGAAAGTATTGTTTACTAGAAGTTTTCAGATTGAAAATTTCCATTTTTATGCCAGCTGAGAAAAATGACAAGACTTGCTTCAGAGTGTTTTCTATGTCTAAATTGCAAGACGTCTCAAACACAAGCAATAAAGTAGCTATTCTTATAGACAAACTGATCTACAAATGAAATCTTGCTTTCTTGGGAACAAGCAGTTAACAATTCTAAAGTACTGTTTTAGTTTTTTACCCCTAAAATAACATTTACAGGAAAATAAATTGAAAACAACTGCGAATTCCACTAGCAGCTAAAAAGGACACCAAAGCAAATAATCTCTTGAAAGAAATCATGCTAAAATCTAACTGAAAATACATCTCTGCTTGTTTTGTCATTGAATATTTCTGTCAGTGAAAAACTGGCAATACCCTAAAAAGCAGAACTGAGTATTTATCTTTTGCCTTTCATGAGAGAGGGGAAAAGAGGAAAGGAGCAGAAATCAGGACTAAAGCAGGTGGATGTTGGGAAGAAGTAATTGCATTTTGCTTTGTCCTGAAATATCTAGAATATAAATCCACAAGAAGCCCTTGGCAAGCATATGATCTTTGATTTTTCCATCTTAATTTGAAATTAATTCAATTTTCATCAGGGCTTATAAGAAAGAACACGAGGGCAAAGCAAGGCACTGAGATATGAAAAAAACCAGGATCTCTGTGGGGTCATGTTAAGGGCCCTCAACCCTCGCACTGCTCTGCAGCAGTAGTAACCAGGAGGAGAAGAGGAGGAGGAGGAGGAGGAGGAGGAGGAGGAGGAGGAGG
>JAOBAS010000013.1:2703842-2717480 GCA_025311575.1 Elanoides forficatus | reverse complement strand
TCCAAGCAATAAAAATAAGTAAACCATGAAAATATCTCCTTTTAAGTTTATTGATAAAAATAAAAAAAAGGAGGAGGAGGAGGAGGAGGAGGGCTGGCCTTTCCTGCTTCCTGCCAGTGTTCCACCCCGGCTGCCTGGGATCTCCCCTTCCCACACTTCTCTTCTTGCACAACCTCTTCTCTCCCTCACCCCTTCCCTCTGTCCTGGGCGAGGGAGAAGAGGTTCATCATTGCACTGGAGCACTCAAGACGTCGCTGCTGCAATCCTTACTGCGCTACGACCTACACCGGCCACATTTTACAGTGCCCTGACACCACTGATACCTACACCTACGCTACCACCCGAAATCCCCCAGACTGGAACCTGCCACCATCTCACACAGCAAGAGCTTTTCCTCGACAACGAAACACGCCTCCATGCCTACGCTTTCTGCTGCGGGGCCCTTGGAGACTCCTGTTTTGTGGACGAAGTCCAGCCTGGAGCAGGCTAAGACTTCAGGACAGCTGGCAGCTCTTTATCGTTAACTTGAGAAGTTCTTGGGGCCACGGCCAGGCCAGGAGCTGGGCCTGCAGGTGGGGTCGGGATCAGCCATGGCCAGATGCAGCTTGGGGATGCCCTGGGTGAGACCGGTCAGGGCCAGTGAGGGCTAGTGGTGTATTGTGGGCCCTGACACCTATTTCTAAGTCCTTTGGACATTTATTCTTTTCTTTCGTTTTCCTGCCTTCACTCTCCCTGCAGTTACTAGGTCTTGTCTGTATTTTCTCCTCTCTCTGCCCCCGTTCCTTTCGGGGGAAAAGAGAGCAGCGGTTTGGTCATGAATAGACTAGTGCTCGTTTGGTCCAAAACCCTGAATGGGGAAAAAAAAAACCCACTTTTAAAATGTTCGCCAAAAAATGGCATTTAAGAGAGAGTTTAAGAGCTGAAGATGCATATACGGTACTGCCCAGCACGCTCT
This sequence comes from Elanoides forficatus, assembly GCA_025311575.1. Classification (NCBI taxonomy): domain Eukaryota; kingdom Metazoa; phylum Chordata; class Aves; order Accipitriformes; family Accipitridae; genus Elanoides; species Elanoides forficatus. The sequence continues at coordinate 2,716,525 of JAOBAS010000013.1, read as the reverse complement.
GCCAGCATCCAGCCAATTAAAGCTCAAGACCTCAAGGACATGTCTATAACCAGTGGTTATAGATATGTATTTTGTAACCATAAGTGAATTTGCATGGGCTCTGGTAATCTCCCTTTAGCCTATCTAAGCAATTAAATCCCATTATTCAGAGGTAAGGAGTGTCACAGTTTAATTTCAAGTGATACGAACAACTTCCTTTTTTAACTCCTCTCACCTGCTTTTTTGTTGTCTCCTAGTGTTTATATTGGAAAAGACAGAAAACAATTGTCTCTACCATCTCCCCATGGCACTCCTGATTTTTTTGTTATTGTTATTTCCTATCACTCATCCCTTTTCTACGCCAAACAGTCCTAGGTTACTTAGCCATTCCTTAATCTATACCCATTACATGCCTTTGATCATACTTGTCAACTTTTCCAAAACTTTTGCAAAGTGGAGAAAATCTTACTGTACAACCTATTTAGAGGGGGGAAAAATATGCATTCTACAGCAGAATAACAATGTTTTTCGTTTTGTTGTCTTACTGATTTATTTGTTTCTGTCACTACCTCAATATTTGCTTTTTTGATTGCTGCTAAGCAGTGAGTTGACATCTTCATGAATTACCTACCCTTCTTCAAGTTCTCATTTCTGAGTGCTAAAGGTTAGCACAGAGTTCCTCATTTTACACGTGAAGTTAGAGTTGTTTCTTTTTTATTCATGTCGCTGTATAATAGTAACGTTGTGCAGTCTATCACAAATAGCTAGCATTTCTGAGTAAACTATCCAGAAGAACAGTGGGTTTTGCATCGGGCATTAAAATTGTAAAATTCTCATTAACTTAACAGCGTCAGGATTTTACCTGGATGTTTGAAACTAACAAACGTTAAAATAAGTTAAGCATCCACCTTGAAATGTTCACAGGCAAAGGAGAGCTGTATCAGCGCAGTTCAATCTGATTTGATAGGCAGGTAGGGATAGCTGAGGTGCCCTGGGGTATCCCCTCTGGCTCCGAGTTCCTAGTCCAGAAGGACACACATCTCTTTTCAACCCTGTGTCATAACTATCAGGATAAGTCGAAGACTGAGGGACAGGGCAAATGACAACAGGTATTTTTTAGGCAGCTGAATCATACCTGAGATCCAATATGTTGTCTGGACAAGAAATGTGATTTTCTTACTGTTTTGTAATATATCAGTCAAAATGAGAGTCAACTTTTTAATGTGATGATACAAAGTCAGTCCAGCAGAGTAAATGGCCCAGCTTCTTTCTCAGGATCTGAACACTTATCACCATGCATTTTTAAAGCTAAATCCTGTCCTATTATAATTGAATCTATTATAACCCTGTTCTATTATAATTATAGTTATAATTGACTTTCCTTCCTGATTGTCTGAATGTGCCTCAGTAGTCCAAATAAATCATTACTGCACTAATCATTAAATCTATATATTTTTATGACTTATGCAATAAATGAGCTGTGTCTCTCGCATACTTTATTCTCTCACCCTCCCCACTAGGTATCAGAAGATTACTCAGGGCCAAAGATCCCCTGGACTTCACAACGTTTGTCTTTTGTAGGATTTAGTAGTACCTTTAGTAGCATTAATACAGCTGTTTTCAAGTGAAATTCTGCCTGCAGCTTTGAGTGCAGAGGACAAGCTGGAGTGGGGCAGTGAGGGAAGGGACTGGGGCTGGAGCAATGGTGCAGCCTGGCAAACCCTTGAGCAGGGCAATTGTAACCCAGAAAAGAATGTTTAAGGTCGAAAGATGAAACCAGTTTATCTGTCACGAAACTACAACTGACTCCCTAGCAAACATTGTGAAGAAGAGAAAGTGTGGACTAAGATAGTTTAGGATTTTGGATTAGAAACAAGCCTTGCAAACAAAAATAATAAGAAATAGAAAACTGTCCTTTTGACCGGGAGTGTGTACAAAATAATTACCTTTTTTAAATGATACATGACAAAATTTCCTGCAACCCTTATGAAAGACCACTATTTCATAAATAAATAAATAAATAAATAAATAAAATTAGATTAATTCCTATCAATAAACATATGTTGTTATTTGGCATTATAAATATACATAATATGCATGTCTTTAAAATCAATATACTATAACATGGGGTCTCTGATATAGAGATAAGCCAAAAGTCCAGTTGTGACTAGAAATGCCCTCACAGAGTAAAAATGGAGCACCAGTTAATCTGAAGAGCCACATTCAGGCAATCAAGGTAAAAAATATAAGACAGAATATTAATTATTCTTACAGGTTTCTAATTTTTTAAAAACTTTGATACAAAAATATATGGAGATGCTACATAAAGGGCATATCCAATTCTAAGCAAAACGCAAAATTCAGATTTGCTGCAATACTAATTCTGCCTACCATGAAACCACATGACTGGTCTAATGATTTGTGCCAAGTGAAGGGAGCTATGTCTCATATGTTAAACTTTAGCAAGTAGCCAAAGAAAACAGTACTTGACATTATAACAGCAACAGCAGGCTTGTAGAATTGTATTTCCTGCTTTAATCACAGAGGAAGTGAGAAGTTAGCACCTCACTCTTTGAGAACATTCCCCTTAACAAGCACACACAAAGTGAAACATTTTAAATGCTTTGTGAACTGAAGGGCAAGTGTGTAATGGTGTTTCTTCGAAGAATATAAAGTGAATATGCACAGACAGCAGAAATATAAACGCTGCTTTACATATTATGGCCATGTTTTCAGACCAGACATTCCTTTTGTGAGGAGGTGAGAGAGGGTGCTGGAATATAATTTCCATAATTATCTTTTCTTACTCTAGTGACTAATGTTAACATTAATATGCCAGCTATTTTCATAAACACCTGCACTACAGTAAAACAAACAAAAATACTAATTTAATAAGCAGAAATTTTGTATAACCTCAGACATCTTCTCCTTCTAGACTTCATTTACTAAAATAGCTATTCAAGTGGATCCAGGCATCTCTGCTACAAGATAAAAAGTGTTCATCGATACAGTACTAAATGGGTTTACATAGAAAATGTTATTGGCAGCAAAATCTTAAAGCTTCATTGAATGTAATAGAAAATAGTGCTATAAATGTGATGCTTTGTTAGCAAAGCCAAATATTAGTAACATCGATAACTTCTAATGGTTGATTTATAGAAACCAATGGTTGGGTTTACCAAGTTTTGGTAATTCTTTCCAACAAAAAAGAAAGGGCCACCTAATCAATACACTGGGTAGCTGGGGAGAAGCTTAATTACTGAAGCAAAAACAATGGTTTGACATACATATTTCAAGGTCAAAAAAAGTGTCCATTTTAAAAGAATAAATATCAGGAAATATAAGGATATAAATACAAAGAAAGTGGACACCTGAACTACTCAGGCAGCTCCCTTTAGGAGACAGATCTTGAGCTTTGTCCAGTTTCTTGATTCTGCTTTCATAGCTACATATTAAGAAATAAAAAGATCCAACTGGAGGAAATAACTCAAAAGTTCCAACAGTCCACCAAAACTCAGTGAATACCCACACCACCTCTGTTTCCCATTGCTTTTAATGAGAAGTGTTAGAGGAAGATCTAATCATTAATGGCCTTCAAACTCCAGAAAACAGGTAATGGATTTTTGCTGGAGTTAAAAGTAAGTCCAGTGTGGGTTTTTTCCTGTCTTGAACTAGTGCCAGAAATTGGTCTTTATATCAAGAAAGAGCAAACTGATGAACCAGAATTTTGACATCTCTTAATGTCAAAACTGACCTACAGAACTGCCAGATGCTCTGCTTTTAAATACTAGCATTAGAAAGTTCACTCTCTCTTCCCTCTGCCCCTGTTTTACAGGAAAATCAAAATGTTCTACTTTCAGAGCTACAATTGTCTTCAACATCTGTAAATGATTGACCCAGAGCAAACAAGCAGTCCCGTGAGTGCTGTTCTTGCATCTGTCTCCTTCAGGTAACCCTGTGGGCTAATGGTATCTACTTTCTTTCCTTTTTCTTCTCTTCTCACTTCTGACGTTGCTGTTGCATATAACAACTGTCTCTCCCCAGGGCAGGAGCATATTCAGAACAATTCTTTCATGGAGTCATTCTCTGACACCAGATTTTTGCATATTGAAATTGTCCTGTTCTTCAGAAGCTTTAGATGTTTCCCATGTCCTGATGCATTCAGCAAAATAACCAATACACTACATACAAAACTGGTAGAAAAAAAAATAGAACATTTTTTCTTCAGTGAGTATGGTTTCATTTAAAACAAAATCTCTGACAAGCACATGTTGAACTGTGTTGGTTTTCTAACTTAATTTCAGTTATCTTAAAATGTAAATAAAGAACATTTCTTTGCTTTTACCTTTGACTTCTTTTGATTTAATTGCTTTGTAGTATTTAGCTTAATTATTACTTTATTAGTTATTATGACTGTATAATTTAAATAGTCATCTGTTATAAAAAAAATTAATCACATCGATAATAAACATTTTGACATTACTCAATCAAAACTTTTAAAAAAAATGATCTTGTTTTCTGTGAAATATCACATTTTCATCTACAGTTAGTCTAATCGCCTGATGCTGTTATTTCTTTTCAGGATGGAAATGTTTCTGGTCCAGTTTCAACTATATGTCAATGTAAGTGCATGACTGATGCAAAAAGGTACCTTTACATGCCTTAAACTTTCCTGGAACTGTGAGCCAGTTCATGTGATCACAAGCACAATTGTGAGTTCTTGGCATCATGTTTTATGTATTTGAACCTTGCTATATTTCTTTATATTCCTACAACTTCCATGTACATTTACACGGCCAAAGATTTAGGCATCAATGAAAGAAGATGTAGAAAAATATGTATGTTAGAAGAACAGCTCATCTGAACATCTTTTCAGCTTCTCAACCTGTTCGCTTGATAGGAAAGGAAATGGAGTTGTTACTGTCCTCAAGACGTGCCAAAGTTTTTTGGCATCAAGGCAGCACACACCGTACCCTTTTGTACCTGTCAGAGGTGAGCGCATTGCTTGTGTCACCATTGCCGTATCTAAGTCTTCTGCTATGGAAATAGTCACATATACATGAAGAAAGTAAGAGAAGGAAGAAGAGGAAGGGACAGAGAGAAGAAAGCCCAACGCCAGAATCGGAGTGCCGTAGACTAAGCAGCACAGTTTCCCATTTCCCGTACCGTTGTGGTCTGACTGTTGGGAGACAGTTGGTTACCGGCTATTTACTGAATTTATTCAAAGAATATTAAGCACAAAAGAACAACACGAATCCACGAACCCTCTCTGTAGGATCCCACTGACAGCTCTTATCTCCACAGGTGAAGCGTAATGCGCTGCAGCACTGGGAAGAGATGTATAGCGCAATGCATTGAATGGCAGAATGCTTGACATGAGCCAACCGTAAAGCAGGCAAAGCTCTCTCTCTCTCAGAAAGTATTTTTCCTGTTTAAACTTTCCCTGATACATGGTATAACAGTGCTGCATATATCAAATGTATTTGAAGACGGTATTATACATTTCTGATTCTGGCAACTGACTAAAAAGGAACTAAACATAGGTATACATATTTCTAAGTTCTCTTATTAGATCTAGCCTTCCTTGCTGCTGGATTATAAGCATTTTTATAGATATTATCTGGGTTTTTTTCATATTTTATACTTACTAGTTCACCAGACAAAACTTGCTAGTATTGAATTATTTTAATTCTTACAGTAGAAAAATCTTTGTTGTTGTTGTTGTTGTTAAAAATATAATTATTGAAGTAAAGGAATAGAATATTTAAAATAACCAAAATCAAAGTTGTGGTTTGAAGACCTGTATTTTAATCCTTTACAGATCAAGCCTTCTGGATGGACTACAGTATCGAGAACACACATCATCTTCTGCCTTGCTGCAGGGACATGGTATACCTGAAATTCATTATAGGGATGATTCCACATAACAAAATGTCCAGGCCACAGGAGATAATCGCTAAAAATCAACTTGTAATTTCACCTTTCCTGGAACATGGCAAGAGCATGTTTAGACATTTTAATTTGAGGACAAAATGCTATCATTTTTAAATAGAATCAGATTTATTTTTTTCTGATATTTTACTTTAAAAAATAGAAGCATTCATAATTTCTGCATTTCCTGCATTTAACTACATACCTATTTTCTATCATAAAATATTTCCTAGAGAAGAACTTCAGGCCTGACTTAGTTATTAGGTAAGAATTTTACTATTATTAAGGTTACTATATTCCATGTCAGAGAGCTAATCAGGCTGAAATGAAAGAACTTTTTTCTTCCTTTCTTTCCTTCTTTCTTTCTGTTCCCTCAATTAGTATTCAAAAGAGTTGTGTATGGAGATAGGGCCAACATCACAGGCGATCTGTATTTCAGGTTTAGCTGTTCATTCTGGATTGTCTCTGCCTGAATAGCTCCTCATAGTCAACAGCAGTAACTTGCCCCGTCCCTGTCTTTTCCCCCCAAAAAGTAAAAGTGTTACAGTCACAAATGATATAGAATTGAGTCAAAGACACAAATTTGTGGCATGGTAAGTCCGTAAAGCATACCTTCATTTCATCCTTGACTGTCCACAATTTTCAAAACCAGCCTAAATTCATAAGAGTAAGGAAATCTTTGCAGGGTGCAATGGAAGAAGTACTGATTTGGACAGCACTTAGCCTCCATTCCTAAGAGAGGGGAAATCTGTGTACATACATGAAACTCAGAGTATGGTTAGGCATTGCTTGTATGATACTATGTCTTTGTAATAGTAAGTTGCTGAAGACTCTGTAGCAGAGAATTGTTTTTAAAGCTTTGAAATGCTTTCTAAAAGTACACCACCTTGATTTAATACTGCCATTCGTGTTCACGTAAAAAATTGTCATTCTAATGAATCCTTCTGCTTTGTTTAAAGCCCAAATCCATTGCCAAACAAAGGCTTTGTTGTTAGAAATGTTGATAGTGCCACAATTGATTTTGGATTACGAACCTAAATCGAATACTAATGTCTGTGAAGCCTTATTTCAAAGGTAATAGGAAACGTCTTCATATTATTTGTTCTGAGAAATGACATTACTTAAAACTAACATTCTGGCAAATGTAGTTACAAGCAGACATCAAAGCAGAAGACAATTTATTGGAGAAAAAATAAAAATCCTTTCAAGAATTACTAATTTAGTCTTCAGGACTTAAAGGTGTTGAAAGCAAAGGTGCTAAGGCTCTTCAGCTCCAATTGATTTCAGTCTCAGACTCAATACCTAAGTTTTTACGTTTCACCTTCTGCAGTGTAGAAGCAAGGACCTGTGTCACTGAAATGAATTAGTTTTTAATGTATTTATTATTAATTATTATGATGATTATTATTTGTGTTTGTGCACAGGAGCTTAATTCTTTTTCATATTGCCATAAATTCAGGAGAAATATGGTGCCTGTCTTGTTGTTTTTGCAGTTTACAACAATAAACAACTGATAGAAGCACATAAAGGAGTGCAGAGAAACAATGACATGTGACAGACTCCAATGTCAGCACATCAGCAGCCAAGTTGTTTCTAACTCCTAAGTTTTGGAGTGGTCTGCTTAAATTCACTGAAGAGTTTTAAAGAGGCATTTTAAGGGGAAGAAACTGATACTACATTAGTAATTTTTACTGGAAGTTTTTAGCCTCTCAAACATGTAAGGCAACGTGGGTCAAAGGAGAGAACAATTTGTATAAAAACAAGGGAGGATAGAGTATGGTACCATTTGCTGACCAGATTTAGTAGTTAACCTATTCACACTAAATGAAAGATGTGGGGTAGAATGTGAATAGACTACGTGTTTGAAAATGGTCACGTTTGACATGAGGGGAAAGAGGGAATAAGTGAATGCTAAAAAGCCATGACTGTGTCAAAGCAGTAAACTCGGGAAACCCAGCGTTTTGAACGGATTTGAGGAGTAAGGATTACCTTACAAAGTGAGAATTTTAGCTAAACAAAAATGGAAAGGGTCATCAAAATTTATTTGTGCGATTTAACTCGCATCATTCTTGTCATTTACAATGCTGGTGTTCATATTTAAACTAACTGTCTTTGGCTCCTAGTAGTCAATGAAGTTCTGGTCAGTACAGAAATTGGAGTCCAAAGAACAGCTAGTCTCATTAAATAGAAACCTACTCTGGTTGAGACGATTCTCACCCTAAATGCTATTGACTGCATTGGCTAAATTCCTGACAGCTAAGACATCTATCCCAGACGGGCACATTCATTTAATTAATACTTTGATAAGATGGAAACATTCTAGATGGCTTCAGTTTAGACATTTGTATCTGAGCTGATCACACTATGACCGTTTCATGGTCAATGGAGAGAAACAGGTGTGACATGTATAGGCATTTACTTTAAGACAGGGTGAATCTTACTGAAGAAGTGCCTGCTTTTTTACACTGAATATAAAGGTAGAAATTTAAGTGACAAATTATGCTGTAGAGTTTTATAGTATAGTGTCAAAAATAAAGTCAATTAAACCTCATTTGAGAAGATAATTTTGCTGTAAAGCATTTACTTTACAATGAGAAATGAACATTTATGTTTGGTAATAATAATTTCTTCAGTAAAATATCCTGAAGGACTCCAGGCCTTTTCAATAGAAACTATTGCTTACTTTTGAGAATTATGCAAATATTATCCTCCATTAAAAAAAAAAAGAAAAAAGTCTAAGACCGTACTTAATAGGATCTCATAGAAAAGACTTCATGATATTCATTTACTATATTATATTTTGGAAGGAAAAAGGATTATTTTAGATATACAGTACTAATATTTAGCACACATTTCTTGGACTTACAATTTATTTTAGGAGATGTATACATAAATTTTTAATGTTTATTCTGTATTTTTCAATTAGTATTTGTCTTTTATGTTGTATAGAAAAGACATTTAATTAAACAATGGAAATGTAATTATTGTCTCCAGAACTAAATGACTGTAATATCCCTAAATATAATTTGGTTCTGCAAAGCTGTATAGCAGAAGTAAATATTAAACAGAAAAACATGTTTTAAGAACCCTGAAACACGGGAATAAAACACTAAAAGGGCTCCAAAACTTGAAATTTCAGTGCCTCTAGAAAACACCATGCTAAACTGAGCTGCTTTTTTTTCCTTTTTATACCTATTTGAAAGTTGTTCCACAATCTTGTTACTTAGGTGATTAGAACCTTCTCTAATTTTCAGCCTAAAGGTTTGTAAGGTTTGTTAATATCCATTTATTTTTGTAATAACATTATTTTTTGTTCAAAGAGCTCTTCACTCTCCTTTTGCTCATAAAAGGTTCATCTGATACTGGCAAGTTTGACTCCTTTATTGGGTAGAGGCTCTTCACTAAAGCAGAGCATTGCTTGGCTGCAAGCTGAATACCGCCACTATACAGCACTGAATCAGCAGGACCTATTATCAAGTGGATCATTTTGTTAGTGCAAAAAAAGTTTAGCCTTTTTTGAACTATGAACAATGTTTTCTAGAAACAAGGTGCAAATTTTGCAGCAACTTATTAAGTAGAAGCTTTAATAAAAGTAGTATCTCTCTAACTGAGTGCCTATGCAATAAAAATACAAATTTTGCAATGAACATCATGATCAGCAGTAGGGCAGAATAGAGACCAGTCTTTAATAAGCAATTTGAGGAAAGAACAGCAACAAATTATGGAAAGTGAGTTTTCATGATGTTGCACTTCTTCGTACACTGACTAGGTAGTGACTAATCTTTGTAAGGTATATACTCAGTAATCGGGATATTACTGTAGTAAAATAAAATAGACTGAGTATAAATGACATCATTGTAATATTGCATTTGTGGGTTGAAAAAAACCAAATCAAACCAAACCAAACCTGAACAAACCTAAACAAACCTTTCTCTCCAACATGTCGTCTGTTACAAATAAGAAAGTCCACTTTTTAAATGTCATGTGTGCATTAATGAAATGTTCAGGGCTACATTCAGACCAGCTGAATTCCACCTAAATCCCAGGATAAGTAGGTGGTTAACTTTCAGGGAATGATTCAAAATGGTTATTCTCAAGAAATATTTAATTATTTAGCATCTCCATTTTGACCTCAATTCATCAGTTTGCAAACATATAGTATTGTGAAGTTGTAGAAATCTGAGATACTCAGTGCTACCAGATTCTGTCACAATTCAGAGAACAGAAGAGTGGTGTCTTGTTCCAGAAAAGGCCCGTTCATTTCCAATGCTCATATTATGCCTAATTTATTCGGACTGATTCAATCCTGGCACTGTCATTCCTGATCACTACAATGGAGACTGTTGGATGATGCCCCTTTCCGTAGAAGCCTGGTAGCTGAAGCCCCCAACCCCGGGTAGCCCTCGCCATGTGGAGGTTTGAAGCCACTGCTCCTCCCTCAGGGCTGTGTAAAACTGCCTTGACAGAAGTAAGACTGAGAAAGGACAGGATACAGCTTTTGCAGTTGACTTATTGCTCAGCCCAAATCCATAAGACTTATGAGACCTGAAGGAGATGAAGGAAGTCGAACTCTGTAATTTGCTGTTCTTCAATGGAAGAGTGAAAACATGTCTAGGTTCTAGAGCCTGCTCCCACAGTAGGGCCTCTTACAAGATAGACAGTGTACTATTTTTTATAACAGAATTCAGGTAAAATTCCTGAGACTCAGTATTGGCAAGGACACGTATTCAGGCCTCACATAGAGGAGTGGCTTTATCACAAAGCCATGTCTTCTGTGGAAACTAACGATGAGAAATTTTATCTCACTCTTTTGGGACCTAAGAGCAAACACAGTTTCTATGTCTTAACTGTCAGCTCCTAAGTTTTCAAGCTATGTTGCCTCAGTCATGTCTGAACTTTCAATATCTAGTCATGAGCATCTAGAGATTACTGCATTATGCACTTTTCCATCTCCACACTCTCTAAATTTATTATGGACAGTGGAGATAAAGAGCTATATGCTAGCTGATTTTCTAGGCCAGGGAAAACAAAAGTACATCTGAAATGTTCTTATAGTTACATTGCTTTTCTTTAATATTTGTATTTTCCCCTGTCTCTACCTAATTTCTGAGTCTTGTCAGAGGCTCGGGGTGGATGCCTAGAGCCACATTCCTGAACTTTATATTAGCCTTTAAAAATACTCTTGAAATATTAATCATACATAATATCTATCTGCCTATTATTATCTAGTTAATCAGAATTATAAAAGCTCTTTCTCAGAGCTGTTATGCCCTCATAAATCCAGTGATTTTTAGATTTGGAATGCACAAGCATTGTGAAAACAAAGAACATGTATCACAGAACTGTAGAATTTTAATTAAAACTAGAAGAAGCAGGATAATTAAGGTACACTACTATCATCAATATTACATTTAAGTGGCCATTTGGAAACCTTTACAACCAATTGTCTGCTAAAGAAACAGCTTGTTAAGCCTGTGTGAGTTCAGATACTTTGCTTGGAAAAATTACATCTTCAGTTGGCACATCAGAAACTGGCAACAGTATCTGCTAATATAATTAAAAATTTAATAGAAAATTGCACAGAAGTGAATTATTTGCAGAGAAATACAGTTAAAAAGATTTAGGTAAACTGAAAGTATTTTAAATGAATTACATTACTTTCTTTCCGAGAACCTGTATAAAGCATATTTGAAAATTCTTAATCAGATTTTTCTCAGATACTTAACTCCATAGACTCTTGTGGTACTGGTCTCATTCTCTCTAAAGCCCAGTAGAGTTAACCAGTATTCAAAATATGGTTTTAATGAAATAATTATAACAATTGTTATCTAAAAAATACAGTTAAACAAGCAGATAAATTTACCCTAGTTGGTCAGATGTTACCAGAATATTTTTATATATATATATATATGTGAAAAAGGGAAAGGAAGCTGAACCTGCTGGGTACATGTTTGTCTTTTTAAATATCATATCCCTGTTTTCATACACTAGAAACCCCTCCTTTGACAATGGTATTTACTGTCTAATTGAAGCAAATACTACTTACTGATTCATGTCATTGTTTATGCCATTTCAAGTTAAGGAATTTCTAGACCTATTGATTTATGCCAGTCATCAGTAATAGTGGTCCAAGTAGAATTAGTCTATCACTGTTAAAAACAAACTAGTGGTCTGTGATGGCTGAATGTTATGGAGCTACTAAAAATATTCCAAAATAAATTTAGAATAATATTTTTTGATTTTCCCAGAACAGAAGGCAAAATAACTTAATGGCAATGAATGATGTCTTCTTAAAACTACCACAGGTTACAATGTGATCATATAATCATAGAATCACAGAATCATTTAGGCTGGAAAAGATCTCTAAGATCATTGAGTCCAACCACTAACCCACCACTGCAAAGTCCACCACTAACCATGTCCCTAAGCGCCACATCTACATGTCCTTTAAATACCTCCAGGGATGGTGACTCCATCACTTCCCTGGGCAGCATCTTCCAACGTTTGATAACCCCTTCAGTGAAGAAATTTTCTAAACTTTTCCTGGCACAACTGGAGGTCATTTCCTCTTGTCCTATCAATTATTAGCTGGGAAAAGAGACTGACTCCCACCTTGCTACAACCTCCTTTCAGGTAGTAGTAGTAGAGAGTGATAAAGTATCCCCTCAGCCTCCTTTGCCTCTCCAGGCAAAACCACCCCAGCTCCCTCAGCCGCTCCTCATCAGACTTGTGCTCCAGGCCCCTCACCAGCTCGGTTGCCCTTCTCTGGACAC
>JAOBAS010000013.1:2681748-2692236 GCA_025311575.1 Elanoides forficatus | reverse complement strand
ATGGTCTGGAATACCCCGTTGGCCAGTTTGGGTCAGCTGCCCTGGCTGTGTCCTGTGCCAACTTCTTGTGCCCCTCCGGCTTTCTCACTGGCTGGGCTTGAGAAGCTGAAGAGTCCTTGATTTTAGACTAAACACTACTTAGCAACAACTGAAAACATCAGCGTGTTATCCACATTCTTCTCATATCAAACCCAAAACACAGCACTGTACCAGCTACTAGGAAGACAATGAACTCCATCCCAGCTGAAACCAGGACAATATGAAATATTCTATTTGTCTTGTACTGTCCTAATGAGATCACACCCCCATAGCGTGCTGCCCATCTGGCACACGTAAGGGGAAGGTGTATTTTTAGTACACGTTAGAGGATGAAGCTGTCCCAGCAATAGCCAGGCTTCACTGTAGGGTTATATTCAGGTAAATTAACATCTGAAAACAAAATATGAATAGAACTTAGTTATATCACTTTTACAAAGAAGGATTTTCCCTTTGACACCAATTTCTGAAGAAACTGCGGTCAGACAAGTTCCTGCTGCTGTTAGTAAGATTCTGCCTTGTCACGAGCGTGTATCTGCAATGAGTCGTTGACGGATCGGAGCTTTTACTTGTGGCAAGTGGAAAATGTGTTATGGATAATTCTCATTCTACTTTTTTATTGCAAAGCTACATCACTGCTTACACATAAAAATGTTCTCCTCTTAATCACTCTGTTTGAGAGCCCTTGAAATGTAATGGTGATGACTCCTAGCTAGCAAGCTAGCAAGCTAGATAGATGTTAATGCAGAGTAAGTCATTATAATTTAGGTATGACCCACTGCCTAACACATTCAAATAATTTGAAAGAGTGATATAGGCATGATATACAAATCATATTATGTCTCTAACCAGTTTGAAATAGTGCACTCTATTTTCTCAATCATATTAAGGCAAAGCATAGTCTGGCAATCCATCTCGCTGACCTTTCTCTTCTTTTGTGGATCAGGCGTATGAATTCTTGTAGCTTGCAGAATTAAGCATTTAATCAACACACACACACTTCTCTCCTATTCAGCAGTGAATACCGACCAGTAAAAAAAATGTGAAGTTACCCATTGAACTTCTTTAGACAAAAGTTATCAGTTAGTACCATCACATTTTTCTCATACGTTATACTTCCAGAAATGAGACCAAATTCTATGTCTAATCATCAGATGATAAATGTAATAATACAGGAGCACCATACCACATCACCCTGTCCATATCACCGCTGGAAAATGTATTGACTTGATCAAATCCAGAAAATATCTAAAAAGACTCACTGTTGGCAGTCTAGTGAAATATAGACAGTAATATCAATGTAAAACAGCAGGATCAGAACAGAATAGTGATTCTCCATCATACATTGCTATGTAAATTGCATTTCTTGCTGTGTAACACCCTCTATAAATCTCTAAATTTTAAAAAAAAGAAGGAAAATGGGAGAAAATATGTCTCCTTGCTGCATTTTTTTTTTAAATAACAAGTTCTATTTGACTTTTCATGTTCCTCTTAATATGATAAGGAAAAAAAGGCAAGCTAATTTACAGTATCATTGCTGACTACTTTAAAAGATCATTTAGCACACTTCCTCATTGCTCTTTACATGAATATCTTGTGACTTCCTTTTACTGACATCCACACAGTTACCTACTGATTAATAAAAGTCTCCCAAAAGAATTGTTGAATACCTGATTAAAGGAATGAGTCAAACTTTTATATTGGTAGGAACTTTACAAAAGAATATGTGGACAAAAGCAAAACCCTAGGTTTAACTGGAAAATCAGGCTTTATTAATGACATATTGTGATATATTTTCCTTTAATTGCCTAGCAATTGAGAAAAAAAGTAGAAAACATTGTAGAATTTCTATTAAAGATGTTTATATTTGTTTTTTCATGCAGGGACTATAACTGAAATAAGAATAGGCATGAGCAATTTACAAAATTTTAACTTGCTCAGAAAGAGTTCATGTCACTTTGATGCATCAAGCATATAAATATTCATAAAATCAATCATTTCTTAGTGTGTCTAGAAATTAGCTTTGTATCGATTATGCCTAGTTATCTGTTGTGTTTGTGACAACATGAAAATGGGCACAAGCTTCTTTCATTGATTTACTGTCCAATAAATAATTACTATTCATTATTTATTGATTATAAACTTCCATAATCATTTTACTTCCTTCCTTTTTATGCTATCAGTGTCAGTTCTAAAGCTAGAACAATCTACTTGATCAAATTTTAAAATCAGTTATGCACAGAGGAGAAACGGCATTCAGCAGAGCCCTTTAAATTCACGTGGGAATACAAGGTTTGTATCCCTCAACTCATTTACACCATTTTAGCACACTACAGTTAGGAGGATAATGGAATAATAATCCAGGAGAAGGTGTCCAGAGTTTACATTATGATAACTGAAACAATGGAATTCATATAGTCTTTCTTTCTGAAGGTACTAAAGACAGGAGTTTTGTAGGGAGAAAAAAAGTGAAAAAAAAAAAAGAAAAAAGTATTAAGGTAGAATTTCAGAAAGACTATATTCGAGCAATACTCAACATACAAACCAAAAAAGTATACACTGTAACAGAGACAAACCTGTCATTCTGTCTTCCTCCAGCTCGGGTTTCCTGTATAACCCAATATTTCTCATTTAGGACTTGCAAGGACTGTGACTCTTACGCTCTTGCCCAATGAAATAAAAGCCACCCACTACTGATGTGTCTGCAGATGAAGTAACTGAGGAAATAGCTCACTATTTCCTCCTTGTTTCCTCAGAAGGGAGATGAGGGATAATAATGTCTGCAGCATCAAGAAACATGATAACTTACACAAACATCTTGGAATAAGGATGCAAGGCAGCCAGAGACAACGAAAGCTGTACCCGGACATGCAAATCACACAGAGAAAAGCTTTGAGTCACAGTTTTTTGTACCAGAAACTTACCCAAAATCTGTCTGAAGGGTAAGAGCAAGCTCAAGCTTTTTTCTTCCAATGAGCAGAATTTGAGAGGAAGGAACATGTGTATTTCTACCAGAAAAAGAGTGGTGAAAGTGGAATGCTCATAAGAATTCAAAGAGGTTGGATTCACTCACAGGGAAAAAAAACATTGAAACCACTTTTTCATTTTCTGTTTGAATTTTCTAACCATAAGTTTAGTGTACAAAAGCTGGCAACACCATTACGGACTGTGTCTGGTACAGAAAGTGACTGTTACTGCTGTGTTTTGCATTTACCCATTTATCTCAGTTCTGCCGTAGGCCATTCAGAGTCAAGTGAGGTTTAGACACCTTTTGTCTTCACATCCAGATCACAAGGGTGCTAAGCTGAAAGCTAAGCACCCTGGTCTCCACAAAGGAGTTGTTTCACAGACGATTAGGTGTTTATATTTCTGTTATATTCAGGAAAATATAAACACTTGCATCCAAACTTTGAGGTTAGCTAAATTCATCCTTAGAGAGTTAGATCATTTTGATAACCTTTCAGTATGTCTGATTTGTAACGAACTGTTCTTTCAGTTATTATTTAGTAGGTTTCTGGGTCTTGCCTGAGACAACTATGTTTAAAGCCCTTAAGGTCTCACTGTCAGAAAACGAGTTAAGTTGAAATCTGCACTGAAGCCACAAGATCATACATTCTATCCTGGCTCATAAATGTTTACTCGACCACATGATTATTGCTGTCATTCTTATCAAATTAGATATATTTGTGTGTGTGTGCAGATTTTTTTTAGGTACTTTTCCAGAATTAGAAGAAGTGCACATAATGAAAGATTGTTTAATCTGAACGACAAAGTCCCTTCGTTCTGCTAGGCATTCATAACCACGAAGCCCATTGTGAAATTTAGGGTTCTTTCCAACACTGATTTGAAAATTCATTCTTCCCCAAATACGTGGCAGTAAATGTCAGCTATATGGGTGTGCAATGCATGGAGGATATGCAGACTCTGTTCCATTTTGGAATTTTGTCACAACAAATTAGTCCTATAGACTATATGAAGTTCTATATAGAGTCAGTATATCAGTAAATTAACAACTAAAGGTACGATTGTGAATAGGTATTTCATGCCATATAGCCAAAGAAAGACTACATAGCCTAGTTCGTGGGCCCAGTGCAGGTCTATTTTATTTTTCAGTGGTGCCGAACTATGTCTTTGATATATGTGCTACAGCATGAACGCTACTCCTCCAGCCAAGAGGTACACCTCTGGCACTTGGGCGTGCGCACTGCTGAAGTTGCTGTGCATCTGGGTCACCTCAGCAAGGCAACAAATTGGCCGCTCAGATCTGGAGCAAAAGAGCAAGTGTGCGGAGGTGATGATTAGTGGCCTAGCGTCCTGGAGTTAAGTGAGTCAACTCGACAGCATAGATGCACCCAAGAGTGTTTATTCTCTTTTTGTTTGCATGCATCACTTTTGCACCAATATCTGAGTCAGGTACCTGATGCGTATCAATGCTATACACATTTTTTCACCAAAAATAATGGGCAAATTTTGATTTAAAAAAACCCCAACTTTTTTAAAGCTTGTCCTCCCCCCCGGCTGTCATACACAAAATAAATTTTACACATGAGAGGAAATAATTTTTCAAAAGAAGTAAATGATTTAACTATTTGGACAAAAAAGTAATTCAAATTCTATTGTATTTACTGTGAACTGCTTTTATCACTGCCTCCATAAGTACTTAGTGGAATGATACACTGGCCTAAAAAGAGAACCTTCCTCCAGGGCAATTCTGAACCTACAGTATCTTTGTGCCTTTTGGGTGCTAGTCTGGATCACATTTCTCCTAGTTGTCAAAGCTCATGGAAGCTGTAGTGTCATTTATCAACACCATACTGTAGATAAATTTGGACACATTCCCTGCCTTTGTTATTTTAATTCTGAACTCAGATTGCACAAATAAAAGGTAAGTGAACAGAGAAGCAATCTGAACTACTCAGTGAACAGATATATTTTTTTTTTATGTCCAAAGTACTTTTCTAGTTTTGTGGTTATAGCACACATATTAAAAAAAAGTCTGATTAAATCTCAGAGAAAAAGAAGCACATGAATTAAAGCTGTTCACTGGAATTTGCTTTGAGTAATCACCCCACAGTTCAGTAACAATGAAAAATTCCCATAGCAACCCCTACTGCCATATGGCACCAAAATCTACTCTCATACCTTAAGGACAAAATCTTACCAGACTGAAAAACAATGTTTAAAAATAACACTTTTGTAATTCTAAATTTTATCCTAGGGACAGTCTGGAAAAAGAAATGACCTTGCAAAGGAAAAGAGATATTTTCATACTACATTTTTCATAACTTTCCCCATAGACTTTGGTTAAGAGAATAATCTCAACATAGATTCCTGCATTTTTATATTACACTTCTTCAACTGACGATAAATTCTGACAGTCATGGTAAAAAGCACAAAACTTACTATAATGCAAAGGAATGTACGCTGAAATGTTAAATCTGTCCTAGCCATGGGCTAACTCATAACATCCATTTTAAGCAAAATTCCCCATTGGAAAAATAAGGGGGAAAAAAAAGAAAATTACATAAAACCTGATAATATGAAATGACTGTATTTATTCAAGAGTATCTGCATCCTTGGTATGGACTCACAATGTGGCACATTCAGTAACCTATCAAGACTTCTTGACAGAACTGTAATGGCAAAAAAACAAATTTCAAGATGACAATCACATATCTTCATAGAATCACACAATTTGAGTTGCAAGGGGCCTCAGAAATTTGGTAGTCAAACCTCCAGCTCAAAGCAAGGTCAGCTCTGAGATCACGTCATGCAAAGGAGTCTCTGAGTAGTGTAAGACTAGAGTAGTAGTTTGTATGGAACTGTGTACTTTGTCATACCCTCAAGATTAAGCCAAAGAAAACTAGCCAAGAGGCATCTACATCTGCTTGATAGCCTGCTGCCAAAATAAACCAATGGGGGTCAGAGGCAGCCAGCACAAAGTAAAGTAGCTCCAAACTAGCAGCAACTGAAAATATCCTACTTTTCCTATTATTCTTATTACTATTGTAAGAAAATATGCAAATGAATTGCTTTCCTCAGGCCTTTCAGCTATTTGAAAAGTCTACTGAACACGTTACACTCAATCTTACATACATACATATGCATGTGTATGTGCATGTGTGCACACCTGATTTTCCCTCCCATGCAATTCTTAAAAATAACTGATTTCCAGCCGTGTGACAAATCATGTAATTCACAACCTAGCCCTTCCAAAGACTCTTGTCTTCAGAACAATGTGTATTACAGTGTAATACACAACAATATATCTTCATCACTTCTTGCTTTTGAGAACTCCAGAGATAAATCTGTATAAAAGAATAAAAGAAAAATGGTGCCAAACAGTAAAAAATAATACATACCCACATGCCAAAGCTGTAGAATGCAAATTTAGTTGATCAAAGAGCAGACGTGATAATCTATAGCATAAATTCTATATATTGTTGATCTCACTGGATTGATATATTATTCAGTTGCCTTTCCTTCACAAATTACATTCACAGCGTACTGATTGCAACTTTCAAATCCATTGTTCTTCATCTGAAAGCCAAAATCAAATTGGTTTAAGAAAATAGCTATTACATCCACTTTTTATTCTCAGTGCAGGGTACAAGTCATTGGACTTGTATGCTTTTAAATTTCTTTTAAATTGTGTTTCTTTCCTTGGCTACTTCACTGTAGCCCCTGGACACACAGTGAAGATGTGAGACCTTGAAACCTGTGTGCCCGTATTTCTACAATAAAGACCTCCCAAACACTGTGCACAGTCTTGCCTTGAAACATGTCTGTAAGGGTACTCTGTGTTTGCAATTTAGCTCCTCAAAGGTACATAACAGTTGTGATATATAATACGTACAGGCTTAGCATGAGTCTAAAATAAGCTACTTTTTACTTAGGAAATAGAACGAACTCACAATCATAAAGTCACAAACCATGAGTTATTTTGTCTTCATCATTTTTATCATCAATGTGAAATATGTTCTGTCCTGAGGTCATATTCCTCTGGCACATCCAGCACTCTTGCTTCCTAAAGCTTTCTGTCTCTGCTCTAGGTTGACTTACAGCCAAACTGGTTTCACTTTCTACAATAAATCTCATGGCTAAACTGGTCCTCTTTACATAAACACATGCCATTTTAAATCCACTCTTCACTGCAAATCAGTACATTTCCTGTCAATGCTTGGTTTCATAGACTTCCAAATTTAAGATGTATTCATGGAGAGCTGATAAACAAAATCATTCTTCTAGGACTGAGTGATCCTATCTTTGTTTTCTAACTCTATATACATTTAGGATTCTATCTTTGTTTTCTAACTCTATATACATTTAGAATTAACGAACAAATACTAGTTCTCAACAAAGTTGCTTAGCAAAACATCAGTTTTATACAATTTGACGTTTTCCCAGAATATCATCAGAGTTCCAGTCATCCCCTTGATGAGGAGTCCTAGGTGACAGCTCCTATCATCACCAACATCACCACGAATTCAGAAGTCGTAACTAGACAGATACTACAAAATCAGCACAGTCTGCCTCAACTGTTCAACTATCTGTAAAGGGATGTTCACAGACATTTGGAAAATTTCTACCTTTTTTTTTTTTTCCCACATGGAAATGACAGTATATAGAGCTGAATTTACAAGAGTTCTAATAGCTATCTAGTGTCAAAAGAAAAATAACACAGTAAATTATGGAGTGAAGGAAAATATCAGAAAACAGATCTGGGGAAGTTTCCAGAATTACAGAACACCAGCAATAACAGTATAGCCCTAAATTTCCTACTGTTGGGATGAACATTTCTGTTCAAATAAAGGACTTAATCAAAGCTAGTGTTGTATCCACCGGCTATTTTCAATGGACCATTTTCAAAGATAAGAGCCTGGGGTACATAAACTGTGAGCATTTTGCAGGTAAGCGTAAAAGCTGTAGCTGTGGTTGTCTGACAGCAAAAATGGATGACAGCAGCAGTTATTGTTACAGTAACTTTAATCCCTGGGAGACTTCAGTTCTATTAGGGAAGTTTTGCCTTAAGTAAGACTCACCCTTGCTTAAAAGAAAGGTGAAAATTCTGTGCTCTTTCATTCCTTACACTGAAGTATCTATATGCCCCATGGAAGAAGGAATTATGCTGCTAGTAGACTAATACATCCTTAGAAAGGCTGGTCTTTCCTAAGAGGAAGACTTTGGATGGGACTCAAGAAATCAAGGTTTTGGGGAGTTACCACTGTAGTGCAAGATACCAGGTTCATAGAGTCCTGAACATGTGAGCAAGCTGGAAACTGGAAGAGTTCTAAGAGTTCAAGTCAAAAAGAAGTTCATACAACCCTAATAAGTCTGAGTAAATACCTGAAGTGAACTCAACCTCTGATAAATAAAACAACTGAGACCATACTATATTACTTATTTGAGGGTGTACCTGATAGTATGAGATTTAGAGCAAATTCATATTTTAGACTTCAAATATCTGACATTGATTTAATATCCAGTATCAGAAACTATCTCTATTTGAATCATGTTCCCTGTAAGACTATTCAGAGCTAACTGACTAAAGTGACATGTTTTGTGGGGTACTTGCAAATAGTTTTTGTGCCCATAAATGCCTTCCATGACAGTGTCATTTAATCCTCTGTGTAGTTTTTCAGGATGGTAATTTTGCCCTAGTATGAGTTGACAGTAAAAAGATCCTTTCATGATTATTTTTGCAATGTTATTTAAAAAGGGAATGAAAACGTACAAGACTAATATAGCAATTGTCTAAGCTGTCACTAGGTACAGGAGAAGAGAGAAAAGAAAATAAATGATAGGTTTTTAATATTTTCAGGGAAAGGTGATGCTGTTGGATTTGAATAATAAAATCAACAATCTAGAATATGGGATATTTACTGTGATACCATGAAAATAATAAAGGAAAACCATGCCTTTGGTAGATTGTTGTTTAAGAGGAAAGACAAACTTGCCCAAACACTACTAAAGCATCAGAACGCTATTCTGCTGGTTGGTGTTTTCCCCAAAGAAGTCTTAAACAGCAAAGGGGTTCAAAATGGGTCTGGAGTCATGCTACAGCAGCTCACAGATCATCACAAAAAAATATACTGTTTTTATTAAGCAGACACATATATCTCAGCATGATTTTAACAGTTGAAACAAAGCATTCAAGGAAAGTTGATGCCTTAAGGATGGATAAGAGGTCCCTAAATGTCGGCATAATGACTAAAAAAATACAAAATATTGTGAATCTGGTCTTTGGGAAGAATTGCCTGAAGTTTCATAAGCAAACCAATTATTTTTAAGTAAAATTAATAAAAACACATTCCTAGAAAAAAAATAACCTCTGAACTGTGTGATTATTTTTGTCTCAAATGCAATTAACATCTATGACACCTAAAATTCCAACATAGGAAAAATTAATACGTTAATCTGTGTAAAACAACAAACATTTGTGATTCAGTATTTCTTCCTTGATCTTTACAAGTATCTTTACAAGAATTCTTTTTTCTTCAGCAGCAAGTGACTAAAATGCAATTAATTCCCCCAAGAATACTCTTCTCAAAATGTCTACTGTTCTCAAGGCAGTGAGGTTACAAAAGCTGCCAGTCGCTGTTACAAATGCCCTTTATCAAAATGGCCAAAATCTTCCATCACTGCTAACAGAAGTAAAAGAAACTGCCCCTACAGAAAAGAGGTGCTTCCTTAGTGATTAGGAGATTCCCTGACACATCACGATGGAATGAAAAATGAGCAGAACTTAATTCTGAGACTTAAAAAGCAGCCTGTGTTAACATTGTATGAAGATAACGATCTACAGTTAGTTATTTGTTTCAAAACCCATGAAGTATGGTTTGTGTCCATTCTTAGTATTCACTTTCTCATAAAGCCAAATCTATCCCTTTCTTTGAAATAATTCTATTCTATTTTAATATTTGTGCCAAGCTTTTTTTTTTTTCTACAAAGAATTCACTGAGCAGTATGACTAACATGTATCACACTGTCATTTTACTTTATTTAGGGTCAATGTTTCTAAAATAAAGTGGGTACATTATATTGGGAATGTTTTTCTGTACTTTAGTTTATCTTTGTTTCAAAACATTTAGTGTTATGTAGACAGAGGCAGTTGCCTGAAAGACGCAGTGTTTTGCAATTAGCCATCTCTAGTCAAGACCTGTAAGATCTTTGTTTGTCGACACCATCGTTAAAGCCATTTTAGATCAATTTGTTGAGGCATCATTACCTGGGCGCAAAGAGACTGCAAGCAGAATATGGATGACTCATAAGTCTAGACCAATTATTTAGTGGCCAATGCACATAAAACCCCAGTATTTAGCAAACCATGAGGTTAAGCACTGGAGTGCCCACACTCTGGTACAGCACCTGGAGAGCTTTCACCAGCCGGGCAGGTGTCAGGACCCGTACTGGTGTATTGGCTTTGTGTGGCAAGGTTTTTGGTAGCGGGGG
>JAOBAS010000013.1:2654753-2675478 GCA_025311575.1 Elanoides forficatus | reverse complement strand
GGGCTGGGGGGAGAAGCAGAAAACACCTGGGCTCTGGGCAAGCGCTGCTCAGCGGGAGCGAAAACGTCCCTGCGTGACCCACACCGTTTCCAGCACAAATCCAAAACACAGCCCCGCACCAGCTACGGTGAAGAAAATTAACTCTACCCCAGCCAAAACCAGCACAAGGAGCTATTGACTTGTTATACCCAGCATGGAGGGATGGACCTTTCCATTCCAAGCAGATCTTTCAATGGGCTGAGGAAAGAGTATCCAGCATCTTAGCAGAATTCCTCTTGTCAAAAACTGCCTATACAAACGCTAGAGGTATACTACGTATTCTGGTTAAAATGGAGAAAGTGGACTTTAAGAATACCCCAATCTTGTGTCAGACTGCTATTTCTTGTCAAAACTGCTTTTCACACATATCAGTGGGTCATGCTGAGAAAACATACTTTGTTTAAGAAAGTATTTCCCTAATACGGTTAGGGTTCATTTAACTAATGATTTCCAATGGTCCTGGCTCTAGATTAGGCAGAAGGAATACTCTGGGTAGTATACAGAGGATCTGTTTAGGCTGATTTTACTAACTCTTATTCCCATTTTGAGTATGCTGCTTAAGAGAAGTATTTTAATAATATATTTATATGATTGCTCATAAAAATGTAACTATATTCATTGTCTTCAAGCCCTACATTTTCCTGTCCCATTAGAGTAAGTCATGGTCATTATGCTTCTCTCCTCCCTTAAACCACTACGTTGCCATAAGCAAAATAATATAAGTAGGAAATTTATCTGACAAATGCATTGTGAAATTTGTGCCTACCAAATGCTTTTCAAATCAGAAGTAAAAGCAGCCTTGGGAGATAAATCTACAGAATTTGAAACAGCCATACAGAAATTGCCAGAATAATCCCCTGCATTGCCCAAAGGAAGATGTAAATTAAGAAGCAATACACTATGAGTGTAATGGAGCATGTACTTTTCATGCTTCCATTCATCTCATGTAAACAGCTCATACACTGCACCTCACAGGAATAATTACAAAATAGTGGAATATCTGAAATTACAAATATTAAGACAGAAGAGAAGACGACAATATTTTATTTTAATAAGACTTTTTTATTGTTAAAAAAGTTAATAGTTGCTATCTTGTTTTCTAATTATCAACTTACACAGGTAGAAAGTCAAAAGAATGAAAAAGGCTTTGGGCAAAATCATCAGGGGAGATACGCATTCTGTCTGTTGAAAATAGATGTTAGCTGGCTGGTTGGCATGGCAGCAGTATTCTGTGCTTCCATACAGGACATAAATATTTGAAAAGACCTCAGAACTTCCAGTCTTTAAAATCCCAAGGACCGAGTGGGTTACAGAGCTGCTGCTTGTTCCTTTCTGTGCAAGAGAAGATGAGTTAGAGATACACCCATACCCAGGATATGTTAAAACAGGCATCAATGAATTTTTCAAATTCTCCATCAGAAGATGATCTCAACGACTACAGTCTGATCTCTTCAGTAATCACATGAAGCAACAAGCACCAAGAAGTGCCAAGAACAGTGCTACTGCTTCTACAAATGTGTACGCCTCCATAAGGTCATTCTCTACTGTATCACCATTACTTTTATACCTAATACTTGGCACTTCCATTTAACAAATAGGAGGAGAGAAGAATAAAAAAAAAATAATAAATGAACGACATCAGGGACATCAGCTTCAAGCAGATATTCAAATGAGCAGATGAAAGATGATGGTCAACTGAGTAACACGTTCTGCCTTTTCAACTTAATCGTGACCTGAGCTTCTTAACATAAAGGGTACAGTATCGGAGGGACAAATTCTCAGGATAAAATTCACAAGGAATAGTTCAGAAAGCATTGTGGGGTTTCTTTAGGATTTTCTGGTATTTACTGAAATCAAACGGCTACCAATTCAGAAAACAGCCCAACTAGACAAAGCCCTGAGCAACCTGGTCTGATCCAATAGCTGACTCTGTTTTGAGCAGGAGGTTGGACTAGAGACATCCTGAGGTCCTCCCAACCTGAATTATTCTATAGTCTTACTTACAGGTAAGATTACCTTTTGTGCATTTATTTGTTTGGCTGTTGCTGAAATAGTCAGCAATTGTATGTTTTGATCCAGTGTCAGACTGGATATAAGTAAAAACCTTTTTTCTAGCAGCAGAGCAGGTTTCCCAGAGAAGTTGTGCCACCTCCATCCTTGAAGGTTTTCAAAACCCATCTGGACAAAGCTCTGAGCAACCTGATCTGAACCTGTAGTGGACCTTGCTTTGAGCAGGAGGTTGGAGTAGTGACATCCTGAGCTCCCTTCCAACATGAATTATTCTATGTTTTTATAGGTAGTGTATAGGAGGTGCACTGATCAATTCTTGGGTTTCAGATTGACCTGTAAAAAACGGCCTTATTTTTTTAACTAGTTTACTCTGAATGCCAACTTTTGTAGCATGCCAGTATTATGTAAAAACTGTTCCACTTAGCAAATATTCTACGGGGTCCACTGCACTGTTGTAATCAGTAATGCATGACTGAGAGCCTTCAATTTCCTCTGCTCTGCAACCTAATGAATGACAACAAGAAGTGGCATCATGTAATCTGGGTAGTAAGCCGTGAAGGAGTCCTAAAGCAGACGCACTTATTCTCTTTCTCTTCAGTGGGTTCTCTCTTTATTTTCTTCTTTGCCCATGTAATTCAACAAATGTCCTGTTAAGGAGCCAAAAAAATAAAAAAAAGTTGTCATTAGACAAATATAGGAATAGTTCATGAGGAAATAAAATTATTAAATGTAGTTTTAACCTCATTAGACTTCAGAGTATGGAGAATACAATTGTAATCATAATGTTAGGAGATCCATGTGCCCAGGTAATTCTATGGAACTTCATGACTTTAAAATTTGAGTATTTGTTTTCAACTATTTAACTAAAAAATCTTTTATTTCCCAGTATGAATGTAAAATACCCTGGTTAGTTTAAGGGGACATTTTTATATTTTTAATTGTACATTTCTGTATGACAGTGGATATGGTCATACAATGTCTAACTTACATGGACACATACAGATACGTGTCCATATAAATTAGAAGAAATTTGGTAAAATTGAATGAATAAAATTTTGTGTTTTGCACTTAATTCTGAAAGTGGTGTCACATAAAATTTTAGCCACTCAGATTAATGGGCATCTCCTAGTGATTAGCAGTATGGCTATTCAAAAAGAAAAAACTCTATTGGTTGAAAAAATAGCTAAGCCAATTTTTTCTTTAAAAAAAGCAGAGAAAGATAAACTCTAAGCTAATCACTCAGGAGGTTAAGACTTTCACCTGAGATGTACAAGGCATAAGGGACTCAAGTAAACTGTAGATATAATTCAGCCTGTTACTCGTGCAAAATGTTACTCAGTCATAATGTGAAAGTCAATATATTCCTCAATTTTTGACAATGGCATTCCTCTGTAATTTCACATTCTGTTTTTGTGCATACACACATATTCTGATCTTGATAAAGTTTAAGAACTCATGAAACACATAATAGCTAAGTACAATGACAATGGAAAAATTAGTCATTTCTCCAGTTAAGTTTCCATAGTTGTTAGATATTCTGTGAATATATATACATTTACAGGAACAAACAGCTCACAAAATGCATCAGCTGTTCCCTTTCTGGAGCACTCGTGGAAGAAAAAAAAAACCCTCACATATTCTTACCTAAAATATGTTCTCACTTACACATACTAACTGTGATATAATAATCCGTAAGAAGGTTCAGCCACACACCCAAGCCTCTCAACTTGATATCTGGGCTGTAGGCTGTACTGAGGTTAAGGATACTCTTCCCTCTTCTTTTTGAAGCTGTTTCACTGCATTGAAAAGAATTAAAAATTTATAGGATCAGAAAGAGAGCAAGCTTAACGATGACTCAGTAGCCTACTGGTTCAAAATCTCACTTGCGAAAGAGCCCCAGCTTCTGGTCTGTGTTCCAAAGACTATACATTTTACATGAGACAGACATTGGATAACATGTATAAGTAGCTCATGGAGCAACCTAGACCTTTCCCATCCCAAGTGAATACCTTAACCAGACAAGAGGAGAGCCATACTAACTATTGGATTTTTCAGTGCCCTCTATGAATATTACATTCTTTTCTGCACAGCAGCAGGTAAGCATCTCGCTCACTATATCTGAAGCTACAGCCTCATGTTTAAAATGGTCTCCTGGCACGTTTGCTTGATAGCATGCAGTGAAAAGAGAAAAAAAAAAACCTCCAACGAGTAGGGTAAGTATGAGAAGGGCTACACAGCCATCACCTACTTGTAACATGAAACTTTAGAAGATAAAATCTCTAAAAATAAAAATAAAATCAAATTTTTGGCATAGCAGAATGCAGATTACTCCCTTTAAGATATTTCTACTCTGCTCACTTGAAGAAGGTTCAGCCACTTCCAGCTGAAAATTCTAGGCTGATTATTTTCCTGAAACCATGTTAAAGATTAATAACATTCACAATTTAGATCACAAAATCTGAAAGAAATATTTTGCAATTTATTCTCTATTATTTTCATCCCGAGTATTATCTTGGGCCTTAACGATTTGTCAGATCTCATTGACTACATGTTACTGTGTGAGAGAGTGTATTCATTCTCTTTGTGAGCCTTTTGGCGTTATATTTCTGTGACTGACCAATAAACCCCTAAAATGGAAGACGGCTCAGAGGAGGTGGGCAAGGGCCACGTGCCCATGAAGTCAGAGAGTTAGGCAGGGTGTGACTCACCCCAGCTGTTGCGAAGAAGCTGACTTTATCTCATCGCAAAGGGCCCGGAGGGCGGCCTTTGGTTTAGATGAACAGCCAGCAGCAGTTGCATAGATCAACTGGTGGTGTACATGTTCCTCCCCAGTTCGCTAAAAGAGTTTGAATGTCTCCCTGACTTAGCCAGACCAGCATGGGGGTAGTGAGTAGGTGGCTCAGCTTAGTATGTCAAAAAAATTCAAAAGACAGCAACAACTTTGAGCTGGCTTCAACCCAGCAACTGGGGATGCCCAGCATCCTGACAGTGACCATATTATAGAGACCAATAATGGGGATCACATTCATCTTGTGATTCAACTGTGTATTGAAATGGCTTTATTTTGCTAAGTTTGACTTACATTTGTACTGTGTT
The DNA here is from genome assembly GCA_025311575.1 of Elanoides forficatus. Classification (NCBI taxonomy): domain Eukaryota; kingdom Metazoa; phylum Chordata; class Aves; order Accipitriformes; family Accipitridae; genus Elanoides; species Elanoides forficatus. Next base: position 2,670,333 of record JAOBAS010000013.1, on the reverse strand, counting down.
ACATCTGTATTGTTTATTATTTTTTTTCCCATTTGGTTTCCTGATAGAATAAATACATCATACATTTTCTCCAGATGTTTAAAAACATCTCTGGGTCAGAAGTTGATTAAGGAGAACTTTTGTATTATTACTACCATTTTTAATTCCAGTTTCTTATTCTGCAGTCTAGGTCCATGGAATGGGAAAGAAACTATTAGTACATTGTCTGCCTTCAGGAAGGTTGAGCAAAACTCTGCTTGTTTTCAGACCAATAGTGCGATTTCCTCACTGCATTTTTCATTAAAAATAGCAAACGGGAAAGTGCAAGATCAAATGCCAATGTCAGATTTGCTCCTTTGTCCTCCACACTCTGGTGCACACTTTAGTTAGTGAAACAGAACATCCTCATGACAGCAAAAGCTGGTAGGGCAGGTTTCAGCAGGACTGTATCTGTAATTCAACCACTGAGAGATGTTTTGGGTCCCAATGCATACAAGCTTTTCTCTCTCCTTATGGTACTCTCTTATTCTTCCGATTCATAAACATATTTCCCATTCCTCATGGTATTTAATGGTTTCTTGATTATTTCCTTTTCCCTATCAATTCTTGTCAAACCTCAGGGAATTGCCCTGGATAGTCCTGTTCCTGCCAACCCTGTGCTACTGGGTGAAAATCAAATAGGCAAATTCAGAGTCTGAGACATTCCCAGTGAAGCACTCAACTACTAAGGTTATGGCATAGCGCAGCAAAATTCTCCAAAACCTCCAAATCAGTAAAATCAGGCATTTTTCTGAGGTCACCACTTGTGAAATTCTGTGTTACTTGTGGATGTGGAAGTGAACACATGGTGGTGGGAGAAGGATGACCATTTTATTAGAGCGGTCATTAAGAGCATACTAATATTCAGTTCAGTGTAAGGCATGATTCTCTTACCCTTGCTTACAGTGACTTGTATGCAAGTAGTCTTACTGAGCCAGAGCCAACTATTCAGTGTGAAGAAAGTGGAAAAAATCAGGACTGCATCTGACTATCACCATCACAGCTGTTCTCACTTCATGTCCTACTTGGTAGCTGGGCTACTGAGAAAAGCAAATACTTCTTTGTCTTATTTCTGCACTAAGTAAATGTCATAGCAACCCATTAGCACTGACAAGGTTCTTGTTTCTGAATATCAACTAACTTAACTCTTTCTTTTACACTGCCTGTTTTTCCGTGATTTAAGCCATAGAAAACAATGCCATTGGTTTAAGACTACATGCAATCACAGCATTTGATTTTTTTCCAAAATAATAAATGGATACAAAGAACTCATTTTATTCTTATTCTACAGTTCTATTAGCTACTGTGCTTTGAAGCATTTGTGCATTGCTTAGAACATGACCCTTGGATTCTCAGTAGTTAGTCTTCTTAAGCAGCTTCTGAATAGAAAATTTTTACTTCTGCACAGGACTGGGCAAATTATATCTGAGTTAAATGAAAACAGTGTGAGTATTTCTGTGGACTGATGGAGCTGCTTCTTAAATAACATCATAATGTGACCCTTTGAAATACGCACCAAAGCATATTGAAATCAGCAGGTAAATCCTTACTTCTGTTAACTTAGTTGACTTGGATCAGATTCATACAGTAAAATTGCTTTAGATTTTTTATTTCATTACCCATATTACTGTCACAGTGAAAACTGATATATAGTCTTTATTTACCTACGTCTCAAAGGTATCTGAAAGGCCCTTGGCGCTTTTTTAGGATCACAAACGTTCCTGTATGTTTATGTTAAAACTCATTAGAAGTTGCCTTTTGTTATCTTCCTTCTCTACATTAATTTGAAGTTCCACAAGCTGAAGTTTGTCAGTGTGCAGATGGATCATCAAGCTCAGGATAGGAGGCACTAATTGTCAAAGCTGTCATGCCTGATACCCATCAAAAAATCCTGACAATATCTTGCTTCAGAGGCTAGCAAAGCCTTCACTGATTGCTGTGGAATAGTTACACAGAGTATGAAGATTTCCCTGAATCTCTACACTTTTCTACAAAATTGGTTCCAAAATTAGGGAAGCAGGGATAAATTACCATCTGTTTTTGGTTGCAGAAGACCTAAGTACATTTATTTTCATCTACTTGTTTCTCCAACTAATTAATAAATGATTACAGAGAAAGATGACAACTTAACTTACTAGTCACACAGGACACAGATATATGCTGTTCTGCAGTTTCTGACAGATTGAATTATTGGATACAGTTAAGCTGATGGAAAAAAAGCAAAGGGACAGGTTAGAAGTTCGGGATTCTTGCTGACTGGACTACCTTGTTATGGTATCTTGCTGAAAGTTGATTCCAGGAACATACATTAAATTCTTGTTCTTCCAATCAAGAATAACATAGCTGGTAAATCATATAATAGGAGGCAGTATAAAATATCTTAGCTTCTTTGACCTCAGGAGAGCTGTGATGGAGGAAGCTGTTAAACACAACACTTCCAAATTATTTGTATCAATATCAGTGTTCACCTTATATAACCTTCTCTATAAACAGAAATAAAACCCAAATGCATGTTGTGTGGGGAATTTCTTTGACTTTCACCTAACCTGATTTAGAGAGATTAATTTTGATCCGTGGTGAAAGCTAGGTCCTTATCCATATCATATAAACATAATTGACTGCTCTTAGCATGTAAGGTAATCTGTTTCATAATTGTCTACAGATGCTTAAGTTTCTGATTTAGAAAATACACTCTTAGAGTATCCTTTCACCTCAAACGGCCTTAATCTGTATTTTTCTAACTCCTGTCATTTTCTAACTAACTCATTTCTGTCATTGATACATGCATTAAGGAAAGATGTACTATGAATATGCAGAGACAACTTATTAAACGTGGGGCTCAGATCCTTGGCTTGACGCACAGTAATCAAGATTGACATATACTTCATCTGATCAATGGTTAATAATGCACCACTTCACAAGATGACAAAGAAATTGTTTTCAGAACGCCTCTGGACATGTTTCAGACAAGATTACATTTAAAAGAAAGTATGTGAATGAAGAACCGCCCACTGTAGGAGAAGATCAGGTTTGAGACCATCTTGCATGTACTGTCACAGGAGTGTTGGACTCTGACATGGGAAATGTGAGTACAAAGCTGAGTCTGGTTCCTGCCGGTAAGAGTCCATGGCAATTAATGTTTTTGTTTGAATATCCTCAGTATCATGTGGAAGGTGGCAGAGACTTTCTCTAGGAAATTATTCTCTGCAGAGATAGCCATTGTAGGATGTCTAATTTTTAAAAACTTTAGTGCTATCTTCTAAGGTTTTTAACACCAACAATGAAATCAGGGGCTAGGATTTGGGTTTGACTGTTAAACTAACTCTGCTGAAGAGCTGATGTCATGATGACCATTGCGATAGCTCAGGGTATATCACCTGCTTCAAATGACAGACATAGTGAACTGCAGCATAACAAGTCTGCAATGCTACGTATCCAGCCATACTTATGTCCTAGCACATCTTAAGAACCTGTGCTACAGAGGTCATGTTCTGGTAAATACCCTAAACCACCTTGGCAAAATCAAAGATGAGAGGACACTTCTTTGAAAAGTCACGGATGTTTACTGACTGGGAGTGTCACTGAGATTATGCAGCAACTGTTAGAACTAACAAAGCATGAACACTCGATCAGTGTTTTTAATAAAAATATGTTGCCCAAGCTCTGCAGTGTAGAAGTTAATAAAAGATAAAAATTGGAAGGCTCATTTAAAAAAAAAAAACATGTAGGCCACAGTGTGTAGAATTAATTTAGTGGAAGATGGAAAGCCACACAGTCTACAGCACACATTACGGTATGTACCAGTACTCACCACATACTTGATCCCGTTTTTATTGCCTTTCCTCCAATTTTGCTGTCCAGCTGGTATGCAACAGCAAAGTTCATCAGTCCTAAACACACTCATAGTTTTATCCCATGGCAGTATTTCTTATATCCTCGCACCACTCCACGGAAACCATGCCTGCATTTGCCTTGACGTACACATGCCACAGAGAGACCATCTTGTCTTGGTGGCTTGTCCAGCGCTCTCTCCTCCTTTGACACTTGTCTGCGGCGACTGACAGTTTGTCCCTGTGGGCATCCATGAGTTTCAGCTTGACCATACTGTGGCTGTCAGTCAGATTTGCATAACACACAGTCACAGTCTATGTATCGACACGGCAGCATTAATTACAACCTGTCACACGTAGACATGCAGCTAATACATGTTCCTATCTTATAATTGGCGCTTCATTTTACATTTGTTTTGCACTTTGTTAGACTCTGCAAGATAGCTCCATTCCTGTACGAAAGTTAACATTCTCAAGACTTAAGAACAAATCTTTTATAAAGAGGAGAGAAGGAAAAAAATTAAGGCTGAAGGAAGTATTTAACAATAACGTGAAAATCCTACAGCAGCATATTATGCAAAAAAAAAAAATCAAAAAAAGGAAAATCATGTGCAGTGAAATCCAGTATGCATGTTCAAAACATACTGATGGAATCCAGCTTTCACTAATCATTGACACTGACTCATGTTCACAGAAAACATTTTTTCTGAAGAATTATCTGCTAATACTAAATGCACTCTTTCTTACAATAGACAAAGACCTAGTTGCTCAGTAAAACTTAATACCAAAAGAAAGTGAACTAAGAAGAAAATGTGTTTACTGATTTTTCTAGCACATATTTTTTCACTAAAATCCACCTACTGGGACTGTGCTAGTATGTGTTTCCAGGGTTAGAAAATGGCACACTGAACAGAAGCAAAAGACCTTTGGAAATTTATGAGCAGATAATAAATTTTGCTCCTTTTTCTTGTCTCTCAGTACTACAACCATTGCGCAATTCTATAAAGAAAGGAGAAAAAAATCCTCTTATGAGAATAATATTTTAAAATTTGCAACTAGCTTCACTAGCTTTTGCTAACAAAGCTTAACTCGAAAGAGTTGTTCAAGGTTGTGGTCTTAAGTAGTGGCATCCTGATACTTTGAGATATTTTCCAAAACAACAGAAAGCAATAGGTGCTTAAATCAGCACTACCTGTTGGGCAAATGAGCAGCTTCCCACACTATTTGCTGCATAGTTGTAATCCCTGTTCTGGAACTTCTAATGCTGCCGTGCCTTCTTATGTGGAAGTGCTCATTTCAGGCTATAGCTCCTTCTGCAATGAGCTGGTACCCAAGACAGTTAGTAGCAACCTTCCCTGTGTGATCTGTAGTGTTAATTGTGGAGATAAAATGGAAAAAAAAAAGAAAAATATTAATAATGATTTCTGCCCCTGCTTTGGAGCTATTAGGTCTGATGACTGGAGCTATTAGGACCTATTAAGGTCTCATGTGGACATATAGAAGAGAAGGCCTGTGAGGCTACTGATTCCTGTTCTGCTAGATTCTAAAAGTATATTATGTTAATGAGTGTTATGAGTTTCTAATATTTTTATGAGTTTATTTTTGTTTCTTTCATTGGCCTTTGCTTGAAGGGCTAGATTTTTCAAGCAGTGGTCCGTCCCATCAACTATTTGCATGTAGTTCCAGATAGTCTGCAGCTATTTGCTGCTGTAGCTAGGAATGTAGAAATGTAAATCCTTAGCAACACCCACAAGCACTTAATTAACATGCAAATGACCTTAAATCCACCTCAGAAATGGATGTCAGATTAAGGATAACATGGAAATTTCACTTTGAATGTTCCGGCTTAGAAAAACAAGTCTTACTTCCACTCTCTGCTGCTTCACTTTAGCATAATGTAAATAAAAAATTAGCTTATTCTCTAACACATTTGAGTCTAACGCATACAGTATGGAAGCACATTACTTGGAAAATTACTCAGAGATATAACACCAGAGAGAAATTACTCTCCCCGACTAGGGGATGGAAACTCCATGTATTTACATTAGAGAAAGAGGAACTCAGCATCACGCCACAAAAGAGATCTAACCTTCTTGCTGAGGACTATCAGGAAGAGTATGTGTTGGCTGGTCATTTGGCTAGTAATGGAAATTTTTCATTGACGGGGATAAATTGGAAGATGGTTTTAATGTACACATTTTTATATAAAAGAGATCTAATCCTTTTCTTTGCATAGTCTGTGTAGTCATAATTTTATATGGTAATTTCTGTACAAGCATATAACTTCTTAACTCAATGAGGTACTTGAAAAATATATTTTTGTGCACATTTTGACAAAACTTTAGCTTTACACCTTCTTCTAAAATATGTCTTTTTCCTCAATCTTCCCTCCAACAAAATAGTGATACAGCTGAACAACATTCAGGAAAAGACTCCTTTTTATTTCAGGCAACCTGCTAGAATATTATCAAAGCAATAACAAATTTTCTAAAAGAGAACAGGACATACATGTATGTACAAGACTTCAAAAACAACCTCATTACTCTTATCTTCCTTTAACACTACAGCTTTGTTTATGCTATGACACCATCACACATATTTTAAAATGCAGAAGTAGGAAGAAGGGCAAACCACCAAAAAACATTAAAAAATTCATACCTATGGAAAAATATGTGATATGAAACTTGAGCAAACATGGAGTAAAACCTTTTAACCAGTACATTTTGTTAGGCATGCATAGCAATTATTTTTGGTCTTTACAGAAGTAAAATTTACCATGAAAACAAAAAAACCAGAGGATAAGCAATTTAAAAAAATGAATACGTTGCAGCTCTGTATAGAAGAAAGCCTACTTTATAGTGTTTGTCTTGTTCCACATGACACTTTTGGTGCTTAAATCTGTAACCCATTAACTAAGCAGAAAATAGAAATGAAGGAGTGGGATAATCACATATTCTCTTTTACAGCAGAAATAATGGCTTGAAGACCCTGGAGGTATAGTACCTTTATTCATTACAATGAAATCAAGAAGGAGTATGAGGCCGCTATAATATCAGATAAATTAAGGTTTACACTGTGCCATTGCTAGAAAGCAGCTGCAGTCAGAGCAGTAAAAGAGTCTCTTCATCAATTGAGTGGCATTACCTGGAGTTCCTTGATGGATATTCAAACTCATAAAAAGAAAAACCAATATAAAAAGACCATACAGAACCTATAACCGATGTGTCAATGTTGCAAAGCAGTGACTGTTACCCCTACTGTGGGAGAAAAAGTGGACATAAAGGCAGCTTTCATTTGCCCATAAATTCAGGAACATGTTTTGTACAACAATTATTTAAAGAACTAACACTGGCTTCCTCTATTACACACCTTGGTATTTTCTGATAAAAAGTGCTGTTATAGGAGGTAAGCATTATAACTTTACAACTACAGATGAGAAGAAAGACTGGATTTCAAAGTTTTGTAAGGTACATCAACTCATATGCTATATTCTAAATGGTAACTGGAGCTCCACAGGCAGCTCAAGTATTTTGTCATATACTTGAGAAAAGTGATCATAAATCCCAAAATAGCCAAGAAGCTTGAGTTCAGGGAATGAATTCTGCAAAATACTGGTGAATTCAGTTTCTGTCATGCTTAACAGACTTAACAGAGAAGGAGTCCTTCTCCAGAACTGTGGCCCCTTGCTGTTACTGTAATCATTAATCCATTATAAACATTACCAAATACAATTAGCACAGCTTAGTTCATGGGGTGCCAAGTTACCTTTCTTGTTCCAGCAAGACCTACCACAACCAAGACTGCTACTACTACTGCTGCTACTATTTTTCCTTTTTTCTTCATACATTATTATGCTCAATGATCCTTAAGGTTTTCTCAAAGACCATTAAGGTTTTCTGTGACCTTTTATCAATAGTCTTTCAGTGTACAGAAATCATCAAGACTATCCATCGTCTTAAAAAGCGCTTTAAGTACTCAATTTAGTCAAATGGCAAGGAAAATATCTTTTAGCCTGTGTAAATTTAGAGCTAGATTATCAAGATTTTTCAGATTCAATTTGTAGCGATTCTTACTATTCTTGAGAATGACTACTTAATTTAGGTGCACTAGTAAATGTTGACATTTTTAAAAGAATGTACATGACTTCAGAGTTTATAGATGTAATACAAATTCTCTGTTTTGCAAGACTTTCTCATTCCTTGCAATCTGAAATCTATGTATTTAGGTATGCACTGTGTAAGAAACTAATAAACCATTTTTCTTATAAAGTTTCAATTACATTGATATTTACACATTAAATATATTTTAACAGATATTTTTAATATCATTGCACAGCTTAAGAAGAAAATATCACTGTAAACACTTTTATTAAGTAATATATTTGTATTGGGTACTTTCAGTTGATCCCTGTTAGACTGACCATTCTTTCATTCATCCACTAGAAGACTATTGAATTACAAAACACTGTCAAATCGCCCACAGTCTTCTATGTTTTCAGGCGCTCATGCCACCATGGACTGTAATCCTGTCAGACCTAACAAGCTAAGCAGATTCAGGTTGAATTAATAGTAGAGTTGGAGACCTCCAAGGAACACTTCAGTGTTACAGCAAGTTTTTTAGTGCTACTGACTCAGTGGGAGACACTCTTCTACGTGAGTTAGTACTGAACTAATGCCCCAGTCAGGGAATTCTAAAACACACTATAATTAGGATGCAATAGGCTGGAGTGTTCAGAAATAGAGAATGGGAGACAAAATATGGCCAATGTGGCTGCAAGTGTCTTATTGTATGAAGTGGAAAAAAACAACTGGAAAAGACAAACAAAAAGCAAATTTCTGTTGCTAGAGGGAAAAACAAAGAAAATACAAATGGAGAATATAAAAATATCTTAAGGTCAGATGGTAAAATATAAAAGCATTAGAAAGCCCATTTGATGTGGTGAGGTCCAAATCATTTTACTGATGCATATGATGAATTTCTAACATCTCAAGAAAAAAGACCTACCTAAAAATAAAGAGAAAGTTAAAATTCATTCTCAATCAGTTTTAGCTGATGTGTTGCTCACATTATTTGTTAAAAATAATTTTTCAACTTTTATCAGTCCACCAGGGGTCTTTCCTTAGTTATAAAGGAAGGAACATTCTGCTACAAAACTCTTAGCACATTATTTAATAAATACTGAAGTAAGGAATCTAAATTCTATGGAAAAGCTAGTCTAATATTTTAAGTACTGTGCAATTATTAAAAAATGTGTCTATTTTCATGCATGGTTTCTCCTTCGCAGAGCAAAAAATCTCATCTCTCTTCTCACAGACAAGTATTTTGGAAAAAAAAGTGAAGGAAGGTGAGCTCTGTATCACAGAATACTTTCTCAGTTTTACAAGGCAGGCAGTATTTGCCCATCTGTAGCTATGTTTCAAAATCAGCTCACTTGTCCTTTTCCTAACATGATCAGCAAGCAGCTAAAGCCACCTTTAATACCAAATATATCCCATTCTCTGGCTGGATTTTATTTTCTTTAATTTTCAGATAAAGTAAGCAGTGTTCACAAAAATTTACAGAAGTTGCTGCCCAAAGACACAGTCTGTATTAAATGCACAGGCTGCCTGGATATGCCTCTCTCCAGACCTTGACAAGGAATGTGTTTTGGAAAACACGGGGAAAATTGCTAAGCAGGTGTTACTCTAAGATTGAGTTGATATATTAACAGAGGAAGACAAGAAATGGGGGATTAAAAAAAAAATAAAATGATGTGATAGTCCCTGAAGGGCAGTAAGTCGAATCAGTAGATAGAGCTTCCATTAATGTTTCAGTGGAAGCCTTCTACATAAGAAAAAAATTGGGATTTTCCCCATAAATTCATAATACTGAACTCCACTGGTCAACTTTCTAATCTCTCAGATGATAAATAAAGTTGACAGAATACTTAGCAAGGCACTGCTCATATAAATTATTAAACATTTGCTGATAATATTCAGGGAAGAGCATATGAGAAGCTAGAAGTCCATTGAATATTTTAAGTATTAGTTGTTAATACTACTTCTCAATATGTACTGAAGTCATATGGAAGGTAATGTTTGCAAAAGATTGCTATGGAACATTTTAAAAGTTTTATATAAATCCTGAAGAAATATATTAGAACTTAATTTCCTGAAGACAGGAAGAAGACTCTAGAACCAACCCCCTCCTCAGCCAAACATTCAACAGCAAAACGGTATGACTCAGATTATTTTTCTGATTGTCATGCTACTGGAGATTTGATAGATGTGAGAGTCTGTTTGGGCACTATTTCCTTGTCATTTTCACAGCTCATTATAGAAAATAGTTAGTCTTGCATTTTAGCAATATTTTTACTCTTAAATGTAGAAGCATAAAACTTTTCCTTGTATGAATGTAGCCTCAGAATCATGAATAAATCATTATTCAGTAGGGCACAATGCATTGATAAATTGTGCATGATGACGCCCTATTTTAGGTGATCCAAAGAACCATCCAAATGCAGCAGTGTTGCTGTTAGCAAATGAAAAAATATTGTAGATGAAATGGAAAAGGGTTGTGTCTTGGTGAATGTTACTTAATTGTATTCTACTGATGACAGAGAATAAGGGAAAGAATTTATTGGTATAGCAACTCTAAAAATGGAGTTGTAAGGTATTATATTTTTAATAAAATGTTAAAAATAATTCCATTTAAAAAGGTTTGTTTAAAGTCACGCACCACCTTTTCATACTTTGTCATCCAACCAATCACACTCTCTTTGGACAATTCTATTACGTCCACCAAAAATTTTAATTCATTATTTATAAAATTCAATGTATTCTACTCATTTGCAAATTATTACTTTAAGAAGATGTTTCCAGGACTTGTGTCCAGTGTTGTTTTATTTTCCATTCTCCCAATTAGAGAGAACTTTTTTTCCCTTTTCTTTGAAGGCCTCTTAATTCTGTAAATTTAATTCCAAAATTCAGCCATTTTGCATTTTCAGATTAGGACCTGACAACAACTTAATGTGAAAAAAACTTCTGGTGAAAATTATTAAACAGCAGCAGCTCTTATGTGGGTGTGGCACACTGGTTCTTGTATATACAGTTAATTTTAGATAGAGAAGTTGCTTTAAAATCATTGAACAGAGATGTTTCCCAAACCTAGAGAATTCTTATGGATTACCAGTTTACAAACATTATTTTACCTTTACTGATTTACAGGATATCTGCTGTGAAAAATAGGCTGTGTTCCTCTGTATTATAATGATAGGTAGTCTGCAGACTAGAAAGCATTGCTTATTCAGGCAGACATACTATTAAATACAGTCTTTGTAACGGAGTATGGCGGCTTGCCAGGAGATAAGGTTCACTAGAGCACTGCCTATTCAAATGCATTTCTCTGTTATTTTCTTGTGAAATAATAATCGCTGCATTTCTAACTGCTCCCTCTGGCATTTACACAGTTTGTGGGCACGTTGGTCAGAGAATGACCACCCAGCAATGATCAGAAAAGCTGGCAGATGAGACAAGAACTGAAGCTCTGCCCTGAATGGGGTCCTGCACATTTAACAGTCCCTGAAAACTCACAAGAATGTTTCTCATTGAGTCACGGATGGCTGGAAGTGCCCATGGGAAAATACCAACAGGAATTAAAATGAGTCGCCTGTGCTAAAAGATATGAAAGCCTGTAAGCAAGATTTCCAGTAAGTGTTTGAAAAGGAAAAGAACAATCGGCATCATCATGAAAGTCACTCCTCAGTCAGACTGTGTAATACTTCACAAGACACTTGCGCTCCCCTGTAAAAGTCTATGGATCGTAGGTGCTGGTTCTAAGTCTTGGTAAGTATGCTCAGCCATGGAGGATAGGTTACGCCTCTAGCTAGTTATTCAAATGAATGCTTCAGGTAGCAGAGCAAAGCACGTGGAGAATCTTTAAAATTGGAAGTGACTTCTGAAGGATATAAAAAACAGGCCAGTTCTTGCCCCATCATCCCCAGTGAACATAATTCATCCATTTGCATCAGCTATTCAAGCTCAGTTAATTTTCTCAACCGGTGAAGTTATTCAAGACATCCGCATACGGCTGACAACGGATGTATGGAAGACCTGTGCCGTTCTGAAGAGGCAGCTAAAGCCCCACAGACGGCATGTCAGACAGCGTTAGGTGCTGATGAATGAGCATCAACTCTATGAAACTGTATAAAATCCTTCATCTCGTATGGCAAAAAGATTCATTGTGAGAATGACCTTATAATTTCCTTATGGAAGTACACCAGTGACATCATAAACTGCCTCAGAAGGAAATCTGATCACCTAGCAAGTGCTCTGGCCTGAAAATTTCTAAATCTGAGGATTAGGAACATATTTTCAGGGATGGTTCCAACTCATTCACATGGCCGTTCACTCTCTCTTTGTTGACTTAACCACTTTTCCTTGCCTTTGCCCAATTTTCCCGGTCGCTGTTCACTTCTGTGTAAACAGTGTTCATACACCTGTGCTGTGAGCGGGGCAACTCCATCAGTTAATGACAAGCAGTTTCCCTTCTGGCTTCCAGTCTAAAAATTAATCATATATATAGTTCTTCTTCACAGTTACTCATGATAAAGAGTATGTATTTCAGAATTTATACAAATGTAAAACCCACCTTACTATGCTCTGAATTGCTTCTCATATGTCATTGCTCCTACTGCCTCACTAATTTAATTATACAGTTCACATGAAAAATTGGTGCCAACATTTAAATCCCTTTCTCTCAGTAGGCATAAATGCCAGTGAAGGAACCTAAGTTTGGATGGATTTCTGTTTAAAAAGATATACTTAGCTTCCCTAGAGGACTTAAGTAGGTAAATTACCTTACTACAGAGAATCCCTGAATCTACAAGGAAGTTTAACCAGCAAATTCTCATGAGCTCTTCTACCACATTGCAGAATCTTGCCCTGCTCAGTGCAAAGACCTGTTAACATTACTGTTGCCAGACCTTGTCTTTTAGAAAACTGTTCTTTAAGAAGAATAATTTGCTCTTCTTTTTTTCATGATAGCGAGTACCTCTCCTTACCATAGAAGTAACTCATTAATTCTTAATTCTTCATGCTGAGATCAGATTCACAGATTGACACAGAAGTATCAGAAACAGAGTTAAGATTAATTTCTGGCTACGACTACACTAGATTCCTACCATGGAAAGCCGGTAAGCTGTTAGCACGTTCCATGCTTTATTCTGGCCCGGGCTCTGTAGCGCTTTCCCAGCCAATGCGCAAACAGGGTTCAGGAATTAGCACAGGCCAGATAGGATTCCCAAAGGCAATTTGGACACAGTCCCCCTGTTTCGGATGGGAAGAGAGCTCAGCTGTGCAAACACAAGCTAAGCTGTGCCAGTTGGTCTCAGTGCCCGAAGCCTTTCATTTACCAGAGTGGACATAGCCTGTGTGGCTAAATATTGTAAAAGTTAAAAACATACATTATTAGGTACTGGAATGAATGGTTATCGATATAGATAGTGCTGATTAATGCTTATAGCTTCTTCCAGGCTTGGTGACAAAGTCACATCAATATTAGCCTGTATAAAATAAATTTCAGGATCCTTAGCTGAATTAATAGGGCTGCACAACTGGACAGGTAGAAGAAGAGTCAGCCCAGAAGAAGTGCTGAACTAGTCCCTGCCTTCTCTGTGCTCCTTGGACGTAACCTGCCCTTGATTGTTGCAATGACTCTGGCTGTTTAGAGGAGACTTTCTTTTGTGTTCACGTCCCCCGTGCACTCATTCGACAACAAGGTATAATTTATCCCTTATAACATGTATTAATTGATCCAATATGCTGCACAGTTCTTATTGTTCAACAACTATACGAAATAAGGCAAATCTTCATAATTTTTGGTGGGAGTATGGTGCAGTAAAGAATGAATACAAGCTAATATTGACCTCATGAACTGAAAACCTGCTTCTCCTTAGTACTCTGTAGCTCCAGCAGCAAAACATTAACTGTACGGTAGATTTCAGCTTTTTGTTTTTAAAGATGCTGATTCATAGACCAAGGCCACTTAACCAATTTACCTGACATTTGGAATCCCACCAGAACTACAGACTCAGATGACAGCATCAAAACAAGTTTAATGATCAGGCACACAGGAGTCGGACTGCTCACACAGCAATTTTTATATACAACAAACACTTCTTCAAAAGTCCAGTACATAACTTGGCTTCGTCATGGACAGGCCTAATCTACTCAGCTGGCCTCTATGGGACTGCTACCTCACACTAAAAATGACCACGGCAACAATAAAAAAAGCTGTATTTTCACAGATACAACAATTCTTGAGCCATTTATTACATTTTGCAGACACAAGCACATTATCTTTAAATGAGCCATGACGGTTTTTTCTGTGTTGTCTTTTTTTCTTGTTAATACCTTGATTGCTTTCAAAATGACGTAAGTCTCAGTTTATGGCTGTATTTCCAGGCTATTTCAGCAGTGCAGTGATTTTTTCCTTTTGCTAAGGATTAATTTTTGGGTAAGATTTAAGTTTTATAAAGCATGTAAGTACTAATTCATAAACATCTTTAATACAAATATTCTAAAGATGCTCCAGTATGATTTTTTTTTTTTCCTAGTTACATCAGGAATACTTTTTTAGGAAACAGGCTGCTTTCCTACTGGTAACATAGGTCTAACAATGATTGAGAAACTGTGGAATAACTGAACATCTTAGCACTTTAACTATCTACTTATGCCTACTAATTATTGCTTACAAATCAGAATCACCATCAAACTCTCCTTTTTCTTTTTTAAGGAATTTACTGAACATAAAGCAATCACCTGGTCTTCTGATTCTTTCCAGATCATTGATTATTACATAAAGAATTACTTTAAATATTTCATTTAAAAAAATCACTCTAAAGAGAGAAGAAACTGATAACACATAATGGACTTTGAGAGTCTTGGAATGGCTTTGTCTTTTCCTCTCTTACTGTGGTAACTCTGGAAAATGTACATAGGAGGAGAGAATTAAGAAATAAAATACATGTATTTTTGTCATACATAAAATGGGATGAATTAATCTTTTCTTAAAGCCTTATCACTGAGAAGTGACTTTAAAGCGTTTTAGGTGCAGAAATGTTTTACGGAAACCTTCTCTACCAGTCAAAGCAAACAATCTCTTCATGACTTATAAACGCTTGCTGCTGCAGTGTGCCAGGAAGAGGCATTGTTGACGTGATCTTTGCTTTCTTTATTGAACACAAATATCTTATCTCCAACCATATTTGACATTTCAAGCTTTAAACATACTAGTGAATATAAATCAGAGCATGGGAGCCAAAATTTTGTCTTATGGGAACTGCCTTAAAGGAATTTTTTAGCAGGAAGAAAAATGTTGGTCCTAAGGCAAACTCAAACCTTGCATAGGTGCCAGAAGTATTATTAAGATTTAGAATATGTTAACATAGTGTTCAGAGAGATATCTCCAGGAAAGTCTGTTGAGCGAGTCCTGGAAGAAGCCAAAACAGTGGGTTTGTTCTCGGCATAGACTCAGCTCGGACTCAAACTGGGTTAATTAGCTTTATTGAGAATGTTAATAATAGCGATGGTGTTGATGAATCTGTGTTTGCTCCTGGAATTTGGCCTAAGTTTTCTCGTCTCATCGATCAGACAGATCACTCCGTTGCCAGGGCCAGCTCGGGAGGTGTGAGCGGGCGGGCGGTTTGTGTGGGCAGGGCTGCGGTGCGGGGGGTCGGGCGAAGGAGAGAGACG
>JAOBAS010000013.1:2602262-2650436 GCA_025311575.1 Elanoides forficatus | reverse complement strand
CTGCAGCCCAGGGAGCTCCACGGGGGAGCAGATCTCCACCTGCAGCCCGGGGAGAGAGGAGCCCAGGCTGGAGCAGGGGGATGCCCGAAGGAGGCTGTGACCCTGTGGGAGCACTTCCCTCTGGATGGCATCCCGTCCCTCAGGCATGTCGACCACACCACTCAGCTTGGTGTTGTCTGCAAACTTGCTGAGGGTACACTCAATCCCACTGTCTTTATCATTGATGAAGATATTAAACAGTACTGGTCCCAGTGCAGACCCCTGGGGACAGCACTCATCACTGATCTCCATCTGGACATTGAGCTGTTGACCACCACCCTCCGGATACAACCATCCAGCCAATTCCTTATCTACCGAACAGTCCATCCATCAAATCTGTATCTCTCCAATTTAGAGAGAAGGATGTTGTGGAAGACCATGTCAAAGGCCTGACAGAAGTCCAGACAGATGACACCTGTACCTCTTCCCTTGTCCACTGATATAGTCACTCTATCATAGAAGGCCATGGGCTTGGTCAGGCAGGACTTGCCCTTGGTGAAGCCATGCTGGCTGTCTCAAATCACCTCCTTGTCCTCCATGTGCCTTAGCACATGTATTATGTGTTTATTAAACAAGTCTTCAAGACCACTTCTACCTTACTAACTGAACTGCTTAAACCATTAGATATGAGAGTAACCCTTTTCTTTCACCTTGCGTTACTTCTCACACAAAAGACTGAGGAAGAAGGTACACAAGTGTAATTAATACAGAGGGAGAGGCAGTTTTGCTATGCTTCTGTATTCATGCTTTCTTCCTTAAATAGTTTTTGATAACGTATTATTCAGCATGTAAGGCCACTCTTAGGTGGTAACCTGTCCTTGTACGTTCCAGATATACTGATGAACTAAATTCTGCTTTGTGAATATTTCAAGATAACATGTTAGGCATTTAACTGCCTAGCTTCTCTTCTGGATCAGAAGTGCATCCTCTTGGGTTCCTATTCACATAAACACCAAAGGAAATGAGTTTTCTGTTCCAAAAGAGAAATGAGAATTTTCAGACAGAGGTTAATATTGGAGTTCCACCATCACATTGATATATTTTAATCTGGAATTTCTCCTACTTTTAGCATGTGTTGTGTGTCAAATATTTCAGTTGTTATTAAAAAAACCCACCAAAACCAGAGAGAGGAAAAAAAATCATGGTGTTTATTTCCAAAATATTCTGAGCCTCTGCGAATTTACTCAAAAATAGAGAAAGGAGCAAGAGATGTTATTCAAGATATAGGTTTTTGAGTGGTGGCTTAAGGACAGAAATGAGAGAGGCCTAGTGGAGATTATAGCAGCTAAACAAGATCAGAAAAACTACAGAAGAAGAAACATTAAAAGTGAGCCCAGGCAGGAGGTTATTAGTGAAAAGAAAGATGAAGCTGTACTGTCCTAGACCTGTTTCACAAAGAGAAGAGTCAAGAAATAAGATTATCACAGAGATTTGGTCAATATTTTGGGGGAAAATAATTGTCAGAAATTTTGACAGTAATGGGACTACAAAGCTATTGATGAATATGAGATATATACACATTGAGTAGATGACAGAAATCACTAATTAAAAGAAATAGTTGGAAAATTATGTAAGATTATGTGTGAATGGGAATAATACATTGTATATGACTACTAGTTTCATATTGGATAATTTACTAGTGCGTGAGATTAATATTGTGAATTAATTAAAAGTCTAAATATAAGTATTTACATGTGTTCGCCAAAAAGATTTAAACAAAATTTCTTCAATATAGACTTAAGTTTTTATATAGTTTAGTGAAAAATGCCATGGATAATTTATCTCCCTACTGACTTATTATCTTTATTATTTTCCCTCTCCCCATGAATGAAGGTTTAAAGAGGAAACTCAAAGGAATAAGTGCTCTAAGAATTATTTGATTTATACAGTAAATTTATTTCTTCTCAAAAATCTATGCTAAATACCCATTATTTTTTGACCACTTTATCTCTGTTACTTTATTTAAAATTTTACTATACTATAGTAAAAAGAAATAACTACTTTCGCCTTTCACTTTTTTCAAATAGATAATAAAAAAACTAATCGAACTGTTAATTTTAGATGAATTCAACAACCCAATATCAGTCTGAATATGACAAGAAATATTTACCTATCATTTTCTACAGGGATGGAGAAAAATTATAGACCATAAAGATTACATTGACAATTGGAGACAGTCACTGACTTATCTACCATTAACTAATTAATTGATAGATTGAAAGAAACGTGACAAGGCATATATACCTAAAATGCAAGACCATAAAATTTATATCTTTGCCTTGTTTTTCAAAACCAATTTGCTATCAGGTACAGTGTCCAATTCAAATGCAACCTAAAATAAGGAGCTATCATCTTTACGCGTACATGAAGCACCTAACAAACTGTTAGGGTGTGTACTACAGACAAATCATAACAGAGTCATTTTGAGAATCTATAGATTAAACTTTTAGATCATTGGATACATAGTATCCAACAGTATCTCCAATAGTATAGTATCTGATAGTATCCAATAAAAACAATATTAATGACAGGTTTTATAACAAATGAGAAAATTAAGGTTATAACTTTAGGAACAGTTTAGGTTGGACCGAAACAAATGAGGATGCAATGGCTGTGAAAAGAAAGATTAATATGACTACTCTGCATTGAAGCAAGAATAACGATCTGTAACATCAAGCCACTGTAGTGGGATTTTGTATTTAAATTGTATTTGGAAGTCTTTACTTGTCTTCTATGAGATAACGGCATTCAACGATCACTCATTTAGCACAAGGCTGAGAGAAATATTACAACTCTCTTTATGAAACCCAGTGCTGAGGTCAGTTTTTGATCCAGTCAGATCCAAATCAGATCAGATGAGTTATGGAGCTCACTTGCACATTCCTTTTTGTCCTTATGATCATGTTCCAACAGAGCATTTCTGGCAGGGTGAGTCAAAGCTGTGGGAAGAGACGGTCTCGGGTTTCTCAGACTTATGCTGAAGGCTACCAAAAATCTCCAGTATGTAAAACTAGCTTTTGTTTGAACAAAAAATACCAAACTATAACAAAGTAATTCTTTAAGAGAGTGAAAATGAAAATCCTCAGTGAAGACACTTAATAACAGGTTTGAAACATACATCACAAACAATGTGTGAATAGCAAAAAAGGGGTTTACAATCTATCATGGATGAGCACAAGAACCATGGCAGGTTTTGTATTAAAAACACTACATATGTTGAAGTTTTTAACAATTCTTCCACTTTACTTTCAGGGCTTTGATGAAGTTGCAGTTTGTGGGCTGTTTTCTTTAAGAGGGATTCCTTTAAGAGTATAAGGCTATTTTTTTTTTTCTCCTTGTAAATAATACTTTAATTTTCTTTTTCACTTTCTTTTTTTAAAAAAAAATATCTGTTTTATTTAGCAATGCTTGGCTTCCTTGTCTTATTTATGCTCAGTGTATCAAAAACTACTTGAGCCAAAGCTTTCTGAACTTTAGGAAACTTAAAACAATTAGATCTGTGGTTTTGTTCCCCAGTTTTTTTAGAATGGTACATATGAATTGCAGGCCATGTTTTTTCATATGCTTAGCCTACGAAAAAAAAAAAAGTAAGATTCTTACAGCAATTATTATTTTTAAACAGATTAATAAGGGAATATTAAAGGGATATTAAAGGAAATAATCTAGCAGGTTTTAATATTGAATTAAATAACATTTTTAACAAGACAGTGCTATTTATAGTAGCAGAGGCCCAGATTCAATAATGCAAGCTGCAATGAGTCTGTGTCCAGTGTACCCTGTTCCTGAGTGATTGATAGCTGATGACGCAGGATCCAAAGATCAAAAAGGCTGAAAGAGATCTCAAGACATTTGACTTAAAGTTTAAATTTTCTAACAAGCAAATTATCCAAATGAGCTAATGGATTTTGAAATGTTACCTTCTAAAATCTCTTTCTGTTGGAGTCACTGGAACACTCCTTATGACGACTTCTGATACAGTCCTTCGTGCTTGAATATATGTAACTTGAAATTTCTTTTCTGAGAATGTAATGTAGAACCACACAGATATATGCCAGTAGTGTTTACATGGAGCAAATTAATTTTATTAAGTAAGTAATCGTCTTTCTACATTTTAGCTAGACTCAGAGGGGATCTTAACTTTTGCAAGGCTCCTTTGTTGCAACACCAAATTTTCAGAAGCCCTAAGAAAGCATAATGGTAGAAGCCAAGGAAGTCTTGAAATAAATAAGTATTCGATGGAGAAATGTGTTGATTGTTAAAATAATCATCTCCTTCAGTAGTCAGGGCATTGAAAGAGACCAGTGTTCTTGCTCTTCATTAATTAATCCCTTAACTGTGACACAGAAAGTAAGCATTTTCAATCTAAGACCTTAAACAGTTGATGTGTTCTGGTTGTTGGAGTGTTTATCTAGCAGGTAAAAGAGTGAAGTTAGCTCCTTTTAGCAAAATACAAAGATTTTACTCTCTTCGGGATTTAGGCAATTGTACCTATGTACATTCCTAAAAATTTATGAAGAAGTCATTGCTGTGGCTGGTTAAACTTGTACGAATCGAACATTTCTTTGTTCCTCTGTTCTTTAAGTTACAAAGTAGAACAATAGTCAAAATTGAAGGTGTTGGTAATTAAGATCAATTATTAAACTTCAAAGGGTAAGGAGAAGATAAACGATCAGTTCAGCTTGCTAACTTCAGGCAGAGCAGTGGAACAGACAACGACTTCCTCCTACCTTTGCTGCCAAAGGTGAGCCAGCATCTGGAAACATTACCAGCACAAATTTAGGCAGCTAGAGATTTCACATGCAAGGGTGGATGGGACTTTTGTGAACAGCAATATTGACTAATTTTGGTGCCTGAAAAGATTCTTGGTGCCTAAATCCCTATTATGATTCTAGTCCTTAGAGCTTTAGCTAGAAAACTTGTATAATAGTATTAATAATGCAGAAAGAATTCACAGAAGTCTTGTGAGGCTTAATTAGCAATTACTTGCAGAATGCTTTGAAGATGGAAAATGCTGTATCATTATTAATAACATAATAGTAATTATTTAAAGGCAAAATATTATTCCTCCTTTTATTTTGAAGACTTAATTAATTCTATAATTGTTTATTGCAACAACTAATCAATAAATTTACAGCCTTTAAGACAAGCTAGGTGAGATGTTGATTTATTGCATTTATTCTTCTGAAGAAAAGTTTCTGAAGAATAAAAGAAGAGCTGTAAGTAAAAGCTTATCCTAAAAATCATAAAAATCCAGAAAAAATAAATTATAAAGGCTGATTATATTTAAAATAATAAAGAAATCTGCAGGATCATCATGAAATACTTCCAACAACAAAAAAACCCAAAGCAAAACAAACAAATAAAAAACAGTGAAGGGAAACCTACTTCCCAAAGTAAGATGCTGAAAAAGATGTACTATGTGCTTTCCTCAGCCTTAGGAATTTCTTGTTGTTGTTGACATACACATCTAAATTCTACAGCAAGCTCACTACTCCCCTGCACAGAACAGCCGCAGTAAAAGTTGGACGGTGCTGCTTCCCTCCATCACACGAGCTCTGAGCGGACCCCTTCAGCCAAACCCCCCAAGCTGAAGCAACGCACTCAGGGCACTGACACTCAGTTCCATACCTGGTTTGGGCACGTAGCAACAATTTTCCATACAGCAGCTTCCAAAGAGCGAAAACTTAGGTCTGTGATTGAAATGGAAATTTTAGCACAGTCCCGTGTGCACCTGACCCAGAGAGTTGTGTGAGCTCTGGGGGAGTGTAGCAGGATGCTCCAGATAGTAAATGGAGATACTCCTTACAACGAGTCACTGAAATGGAGTTTAATAACAAGCAAAAAGCAAATCTTCAATGTATGAACACTGAGACTAAGACAGCAAGAAAGTTCCATGAAGGAAGCATTAACAATTTTAATCAGAAGAACTTTTCTCTTCAGAAAAGAGAAGAACTGACTGCTGGAAGTTAAATTCTACTTTAAGCTCTTACTTGCCCTCTGCACTCTAAAGGGATGCTTCTACATTAGGGTTTTAGATCAAATCCTAGTGTGCCTTTGAAAAAAAACTTCCAGTCATCCTCACTTCCTTATACCTCCAACTTTACACATCCTAGAGTGCTTTTAGAGTGAACCACCTTTCTTTCACGTAAAAATAAATTGTAAGAAACTCCCCATGAGTGCAGCTTGTGAACTCTGACTACTGAGGAGTATTCAGTGCATGGAACCAAGCTAGAACTGGTCCAAAAGAACTTCTGGAATGTGTATAATGTGGATTCTTGGTTCCCAGCACCAACTCTTTCACTTCACAAATCCATTTCAGTCTCGTTGTGCTATATGTTAATAGCCTATATATAACTTTTAACAGAGTCTTCTGATGTTCTATTTCTCAGTATCCATATAAAAAAGTACGAATAATATCCTCCTTACAAGGACACTGTTTTTATCATGTATTTGCAAGGTAATCAGTGATTTTAGGATGGATGTTTTCTTCAGAAAATATTTTCCTCCAAAACTCATGTGAATAAGTAATATTCTTTGAATTTGTACAGTTTAATTTTTTTAAATATATTTTTGCTTTGAACTTTCCAACTGTAATCTAAAAATACCGTTAGCAGTACAGCTTCATTCTCCATTTAAATATTCCTTTAGTACTGTACGAGGAGCTTAGGAAAATGATTTTAACAAGTATGTTTGGTCTTCATTTGAATTTCTTAATCTATAAAATATAGGTCAAACTTAATTGAATCAGTGGGGAATGGATGTTATTTTGAGGAATAATAAAGTATAAAGGACTAAACCCAAATCTCAGTTCTGATATTTAGTATTGTGAGAGTTATTTGATCATATAACACTGAGTCTATAACCTTCTCATCCACCATCAACCTGTCTCAGACTTTTTCATATTTTTGTGTTCTATGACTCCTTCTCTCTCTGTTTGCTTCTCATGGTAGGATTTGTTTTTCCTTAAGTAATTTTACATCTCCCCAGTCACCCCATTTCCTTCCTTAATACACTACATGCTTTCTTAACAAAGTGTTCAACAGTGCTCATCATGAATATAGCAATGAAGCTGTCTTCATCAGAAAAATCCAGCTCCTCACAAATACTTTTCCTTAATGAGGATACTCTGATTTTGAAAAATTATCTCGAAAGGAAAGACTTCTTCAGTCCAGGCTCACAATAGAAACAAAGCACCTTAAAAAAAGCAGGAGAATCAAACCCAGATGTTTGTTAGTTAGTTAGTTTGTTTGTTTGTTTGTTTTGTTGTTTTTTTCCAGAGCCATTTATGACACAACTGGTTAGTGAAGAAATTCCTGGTTGTGTCAACTTGAATAAACGTGAAGTCATGTTCATTGAGTAGATTTACTCAATTGACCTGAGGTAATCTAATTATGGTGCTATGTGGTGCTACGGCTGAATTGTTAGTTTAGTGCGACTTGCTAATGCAAACACACTTCTTTCTTACCTGCTTCACATTTACTGTGAAATAGTGTATCGTACCAGTGAGCATCCAGGCCAAACAAGCTCAGTGCCAGGTTATGAATGTCTATGCCAGAGGACACAAACATTCTCTTAGGAGCTGGCTTGCTAATGTTGCATGTGAGTGCCTACACCGCCAGACTATTGGGTGTTTGAATTGATGGGCTTCTTTGATTTTGTCTCTATAGAAATGATGATGGACCAGGACCATTCTCTGGTACTGTAACCAAATGGGCAAATGATGCTGACATCACCAAACCAGTGGACATTTCCCAAAACCACATTGACATGACTGGATTTTCAACAAAGTAGCCACCACTTTCTTTTAAAGTGTAGCTGGAAAAGAAGCCCTTTCTTTGGGTGAGAAATTAAAAAAGAAATAGTAATAATTAGCTAGAAGATAAAAGATTAGGTTTGAATTCTACATTTTGTACTGTTAAAACTTCTGTTTCTCCAGAAAGTATTTTAACTGTGACATTTTAAGGTATTTAAAACACAAGAACACACAATCATCTTATGAAAGCAAGGTCTCTGTTCAGAAAGGAAGTCAGTACTCTATGAAAGAGTTGTTATCCTGCTAAGACACTTATCTGAGACTAGAGGATTCTTGTCCTTTTGCCTTAGGACTGTTTAACACAACAAACAAATTCAAACTACACTGTTAGGAGCTAAGAATCTTGCCTCACGTGGACATGAGCTGTCAAAACAGAAGGAAATGTTCCCTTTACAGACTTGACCCAATAGTTGTGCTAATGACTTGAATGAGAAGGAATATTAAATTTCCAGATAGCACAAAATGAGTACAAGCTCCAAGTACATGGGGGACAGAGTTAGAATTCAAATTGATTTTGACAAATTGGAAAAAAGAAAATCTAAGAAGCTGCATGCAAGACAGTTATTTAGGAAAAATCAGCTCTTCTTATTCTAGATGGAGAATAGCTGACTAATACGAATTATACTAAAAAACTCCAGAAAAAAGTTCCATCCTGTAGCAAGAATGGAGAAAAGTTCTCCACCTGGTAGCAATGACGAGGCAGACAGCCCTCCTTACTGCTGTCTAGCCACAAAGAACGAAATATGTATTAGTGTAGAGTAATAGTGAGCAAAGGAAGTAAAAAATATCATCTAACTCTCAAATACCTAAGCCATTTCACAGTTTTTAAACATCAAATGGAAAGATTTTTCAGAGTTGAATTGCTAATAGGTTTGTTTTACAGTGTATCTTACTGTCTTGGGCTATAGAGATTTTTTAGGTTTGCCTAAATCAGCTTTAGTATTGTTTGTTGACTGGGTGACATTTGCTACAAGAAATCCTTATAATCTTATTCGCTAGATTCTGATTGATACATTAAACAAAATTCATTTTCAGTGAAGTAGTATTAGTGTTATCTCAGTCTCTAATTAAATGAATGGTTAGACCCTTTACTTATTCTTTGAATTATAAAAACAAAGTCTTCCAATAAAAATAAATAAAGACAAAGTCTTCCAAGTCCACAGTTAAGAATTTCTAATGCATTCCAACTACGAGGAATTTGATCTTTCTTTAACACTTCATTAAGAGACTCTTATTAAACATTTTCAATGGCAGATGTATTAGGCTCAACATGTGTTTCCCCAGATTCTTTTTTATTTTGTAATAACATAATAATAGGTAGAGAACACAGGGCAAGATGTTGTATTCAAAGGGGAGAAAAAATCAGCCCTAAGAAGGCAATTACCATTATTATATACTGTCATATTGGTATCCTTTCTCTTCATATGGTTAAGTCTCTTCTAACATTGATGCTGTCTTACTTTCTTATAAAAATTTCTTTAGACTGAATATACAATCAGTATACTGATAGTTTAATTGAAGTGATATTTGGTTTTCTTTTCTTGCTTTGGATTCTTTAGAAATATTAATTATGAAATATTTAACAAAGTTTTTTATATTGTCAGAAATGTACTCAGTGTCTGTTGTCTTTCAAGGCTGAGGTAATTTGGTACTTTGCACAACAGTAAAGTTTAGTTATTAAATGAAAAAAACAGTTCTGCCCATCCAGTTTTAACGCATTCTTTATGAAGATCGAATTGATATTTTCCTTCTATTTGATAAATCTGGACATCAAGAAGTAGAAATGCTTAAGGTAAAATAAGTAACATTCTACTCTCCAAATTCATTACTTCCATCAAAATTGTGCTTTAATTTCATTTGGTTTTTAAAACTTAAATAATAATTTAGAATTATGTATACTGGATCATCTTGCCAAGGTACAATGAAATGGTAACAGAGTTGCTTACAATGTGTAATAATCACCAACCTGAAGCCTTGGAAATGAATTACTTATGTTTGCAGAAAGAAATGCAATACTTTGGTCTTTAATTTTTGTTGAAAGGCTAAGATAGCAGTCATTCTTATATCAAAGTAAAGTAGTTTAATTATTTAGTCCAGCATCTTAGAAAGTTAGCTGTGATTATCCAACCATTAAACTAGACAGATAGGTAAGCATAAGCAAAGTCAGCCTTTTACCTCATGACCACAGTCAGTTTGTGGTGTTGGCTGTAGGGAAAAAATTAGCTCTTTTATCTACCCTTGATAAATATTTCCTCTTGATCAGCTGTGGTGGGTTTGATCTTGGCTGGATGCCAGGTGCCCACCAAAGCTGCTCTACCACTCCCCTCCTCAGCTGCATGGGGGAAGAATATTATGATGAAAGGCTCATGGGTCGAGATAAGGACAGGGAGAGATCACACCACACCAATTACTGTCACAGGCAAAACAGACTTGACTCAAGGAAATTAATTTATTGCCAATCAAATCAGAGTAGGGTAATAAGCAATAAAACCAAATCTTAAAACACCTTCCCCCAACCCCTCCCTTCTTCTGGGGCTTAACTTGACTCCCAAATTCTCTACCTCCTCCCCCCCAACAGCAGCACAGGGGGACAGGGAGTGGGGGTTGGGGTCAGTTCATCACACCTTGTCTCTGCCGCTCCTTCCTCCTCAGGGGCAGGATTCCTCACCCTCTTCCCCTGCTCCAGCGTGGGGTCCCTCCCACGGGAGACAGTCCTCCATGAACCTCTCCAACGTGGGTCCCTTCCCCGGGCTGCAGTCCTTCAGGCACAGCCTGCTCCAGCGTGGGTCCCCCCCAGGGTCACAAGTCCTGCCAGAAAACCTGCTCCAGCCTGGGCTCCTCTCTCCCCGGGTGCAGGTGGAGATCTGCTCCCCCGTGAAGCTCCCTGGGCTGGGGGGGGGACAGCCTGCCTCACCATGGTCTTCATCACCACGGGCTGCAGGGGAATCTCTGCTCCGGCGCCTGGAGCATCTCCTCCTCCTCCTCCTGCACTGACCTGGGGGTCTGCAGGGCTGGTGCTCTCCCATCTTCTCACTCCTCTCTCCGGCTGCAGTTTCTGTTGCCCAGGGGTTTTTTTCCCTTCTTAAATCTGTTCTCCCAGAGGCGCTGCCACCGTCGCTGATGGGCTCGGCCTTGGCCAGCGGTGGGTCCATCTTGGTGCCGGCTGGCATTGGCTCTGTCAGACGTGGGGGAAGAAGCTTCCAGCAGCTTCTCTCCTGTAGCCCCCCCACTACCAAATCCTTGCCACACAAACTCAGTACATTAGCTATCAAAATACAACCTCAAATTGCAAAAGCTGTTTTTTCCCCAAATCTTCTCCTTGTGGACCTATTGAGTATCTAAAACTAAAGGGACTTCATTATTCACTTTCACTACACTGCCCTATGAATATGTTGAGGGTGACCAGCAGAACAAGGGACTAGAAGTTTTAGAAGAAAGTAACAAAGTACAAATGAGAGAAGAGACTTAATCACATGAAAAGCAAGAGCATTGTAACTTTTTTTTCCTGTCAGTTTTTAGGAGTATATTCATAGTTATCAATGAAATAATATATTGAAATTGTTACAGCTATATTTTCCAACTAATGAAATAACAAAATTATATCAGTCCATTTGCAATACTTATTTAAGTGAAATGAATGAAAAATACATTTTTCAATAAAATCTCTCAATCATTTTTAAACTTTAAAAATGTTGAACATATTTGTATTCATGTAAGTAATCTCTTTATGTTTTCCCCCGGTGCAGCTGTTTACATGAATTGTCCTGCTGGCATGGGTAAGTTTTCCAGGAATAAGATCCCAGTTAAGGACTTGATGTTTTATTCCAGTTATAACCATTCGAATTTCTAAGAGAAATAATCATCCTCCAAATCTTGAGTTCAGGTTGTTACAATGGAAACTCTGCACTAAAACCTTAATAAAAACATAAGTACATAAACCAAGCTGTTCTCAGGCACCACTTGGGCAGCTCTTTCAATGTAATGACTCATTCCCTGAAGATTTTTAACTGGGGATTTCAACATAATGTCTTTATCAATGACATAGTGTCTGTAGTTAAGATGGTTCACCACATCATCATATCAAATTCTTCGTAACTTCATCAGACCAACGATTAGAGGAAGGCACAAAAAATCAGTGGCAGAAGTGGACAGATTTGCAATGGTTTTAAAAAAAACCCCTGAATTCACTCACTGGAGTCCTATACTTATGCAGTATATTTCTGAGACTAAGCTAGTCACCTCAAGGTTTGGTTTGATATAAATTTTCTCTGGTGGCAAAAGAAGCTTAAAGACTACTTGTTTCCCTTGTATTCTTAACCACTTGTTCTCATACTCCATATTATTTATATAGATAGAATTGATTTATAATAATGCACTATAAACCAGCCTGGGTAAAATTAAAATAAAATCTACAACAACAAAAGCTTTCATTACAACACAGCTTCCAAGCTGGTAGGGCGATCCACAGTGGTGAAGTATGAGATTAAATGACTGAGGAAATGTGTCTCCTAAAATAGCTTTGTCCCCGAAGAAAGTGTATCTAGAACACTGTTTCTACTGCCAAAAAAAAAAAAATGTATGTGCACAGTGGAGTTTTTAACTTATCGTTTCACTGATCTGGATTAGAGTCATAGTCCCATATGAGTCTCCCAGTAAGTTGCAGAGGTTCAACTGAAGAAGCATTGAATTGCAAGAAAAACATGGGAATAAATGGCTGGAGAGGGAACAGGGCAGACAAATAGCTTCTGCTGCAAACAATGTTGAAAAACAGAACTATAGCCTGAGTCAGTTGGTACTGTAATCAAAGCATTATCAAAAATCAGAGATGATCATAAAAGGGAAGGAAAAAAAAAAAAGAAGGTTCAGTTTTTCTTCCTAGATTATTTCCTAGATGAAAAAAAAGACTCTACAAGTCTTGAAAGCTTGAGTTGAGTTTTAGATTCACCCATTTATAATTCATTAGAACCAGAGCTAGAATATTAAAAATTGTACTTTGCATCTAAGTACATACAAGTGCATCCAAAGATTGCTTTATTGTATATGATGTCATTTTGGCAAAGGAACAATTTTGGTGGCTAATTACATTCACTTCTTATTCTCTTTATTCTCACTTTTCATTCTCTTCATTCAGATGTGAATTATATACAGTATGGACCAATAGAGAAGCAGATCTAAAAAGCTTAGAAGAATTTTGGTGAAGTTTTTTAAGCTTTGTTTATTATAAGAAAGCTACTTTTTCTACTAATTCTCCTTCTGACCAAATAAACATTGCATTTCTCCTCAGGGATAAAAATATAAATATTCTGTGGAGAAAAGACAGTCTATCTATATTTCTGCGTACATATTAAAAGTGTATCTCTGTTGTACTTAATGGCAGCTTCCATATACCAGAAGTAATGGTTTTACCATAAGGTTAGAACACTGGGTTCTTTTTGCAATTGTCTTTCTTTTTAAGAACAGCATCTGTAATGCTTATTTGTGACTTGTATTCCCTGGACTACTCTTGTGTACTCTGATAACGACCACTGTTTCCCTGGGGTTCTACAGTTCCTTCTGTGAGTCTTGTATCACAGATTGCCTCTGGTCCAGTAAATTTGCTGTCTGAAGATTCCAGTTCTTTCACAAGGAATGACCACAGGCTCTGACAAGGACAATTTTATTGTGTACAAGGCTTGGCACTAACACATTCAAGATCAAACAGGCAAGGCATTGCTTTCCTTTTACAGACTGGTCAAAATAACAACATATTATTTTACATTAGCCTCTTCCTGTCAGTGTTTACATTCTTTCCTTACCATTTACATTACCATCCTTACCACTGAGTAAGCCTATTCTTCTCCCTTTCTTTTCCTTTTTTCCTGGTATTTTCCAGGAACATTTATCTCCTATTGCTCTCTCAACTTTCTTAGAAGAATATCTCTCTTGACCAGGGCTTGTAAGAGTCCTACTTTGATTAATGCTTAAGCAAAGTATTTCTGTGGTTATACCTACCAGTTCATGCTAAAGCAACGTCTACAATGACCTAAGAAGTCTGTCTTGGGTAGGAATGAAAAAAATTCCAGGAAAAGATAACCATACCTTATGTTACGTAGAATAGTTTTTTTTAATTTCTTTAAGAAGTGTATGGGCACATGTGTCTGTGTGTGTTGGGGGGCTTGGAGGGGTAGAAGGTGTAATATTGGAAGGTTTGATTCATTACTTAGCTGTGTTGGGTCACTATTTCCAATAAAGCATACTGCAAAAAAACATGTATTGTCCAAAAAATGTATTTAATATTAAAATTTTATTTCACTACTTGTTTGGCTCCCCCAGTGTGTACTGGTGTGCAGACTTATTCTTCGCCAAGGGCAGAACCTGGCATTTACTTGTTGAGATTGCATGTTGGCCCATTTCTCCAGTCTGCAGAGATCCCTCTGAATGGGAGCACAACCCTTTCATGTACCAACCATTCCTCCTGATTACGTATCCTCTGCAAAACTGCAGGGGGTGCGCTCTGTCCCAGAGTGCCGGACATCAATGAAGAGCTGAAACAATGCTACACCGTTACTGACTGGCCTGCTGCTGGAGGTTGTGACGCTGCTCACAAGCTTTTAAGTCTGGAAGTTCAGCCAGTTTTCAGCCCACATAACTGTTCACTTTTCTAATAAGCATTTCATTTTGTCTGTGAGGATGCTATAGGAGGCAGTGTCAAAAACCTTGCTAAATTCAAGATAAACAATACTCACTGCTTTCCCCTCATTCAGCAAGCCAGTCATCTCATCACAGAAGACTATTGGGTTGGTTAAGCATAATTTCTCCATGCTTATTGCTCCCAATCACCTTCTTGTCCTTCATGTGTTTGGAAATGGTTTCCAGGAGGATTTCCTCAGGGACTGTGATGAGGCTGACTAGCCTGCAGTTCTCTGTATCCTCCTTCTTGCACTTCAGACATGAGCTATGTGACCATGTCCCTGTAATCCCGGTGTAAGAGCCATGCAGCAGCATGCATACCTTTGTTTCCTCCTGTTTATTCCCCATGCTGTAGGCACTGGTGTGCAGGCAATAGGTACCTGTTTATGGTGATTTTCCAGGCAAAGTGAGAAAGCTTTTCTCCATCATGCTGTTCTCCTGGCATTTCTTTATTTTTATGCATAGACTTTGAGTGGAGCCCATGAAAACCTGCTTTGTTGATCATGAGGTCTCTCTTATCCACATCAACTTGCACCCTTTGTTTGCCAATCTGGTCTACTATTTCCTTACTTGATTGTGGATCATCATCTCTTTCCCCTGTCTTTCATAGAATCATAGAATCATAGAATCATTTGAGTTGGAAGGGACCTTTAAAGGTCATCCAGTCCAACCCCCTGCCATGAGCAGGGACATCTTCAACTCGATCAGGTTGCTTAGAGCCCCGTCCAACCTGACCTGGAATGTTTCCAGGGATGGGGCATCGACCACCGCTCTGGGCAACCTGGGCCAGGGTTTCACCACCCTCATCATAATTTTTTTTTCCTTATATTCAGCCTAAATCTACCCTCTTTTAGTTTAAAACCATTACCCCTTGTCCTATCACAACAGGCCCTACTAAAAGTTTGTCCCCATCTTTTTTATAAGCCCCTTTTAAGTACTGGAAGACTGCTCTATGGTCTCCCCGGAGCCTTCTCTTCTCCAGGGGCTGAACAACCCCAACTCTCTCAGCCTGTCTGCACAGGAGAGGTGCTCCAGCCCTCTGGTCATTTTGGTGTCCCTCCTCTGGACCCGCTCCAACAAGTCCATGTCTTTCCTGTGCTGAGGACCCCAGAGCTGGAGGCAGAACTGCAGGGGGGGTCTCACCAGAGCGGAGTAGAGGGGCAGAATCACCTCCCTTGATTTGCTGGCCATGCTTCTTGTTATGCAGCCCAGGACATGGTTGACTTTCTGGGCTGCAAGCACACATTGTTGGCTCATGTCCAGCTTTTCATCCACCAGTAATCCCAAATCCTTCTCTGCAGGGGTGCCCTCAATCCCTTTATCCCCCAGCCTGTATTGACACAGGAGGTTGCCCTGACCCATGTGCAGGACCTTGCACTTGGCCTTGTTGAACCTCATGAGGTTCACCCAGGCCCACTTCTTGAGCTTGTCCAGGTCCCTCTGGATGGCATCCTGTCCCTCAGGAATGTCAGCCACACTACTCAGCTTGATGGCATATGCAGACTTGCTGAGGATGAACTCAATGTCACTGTCTATGTCACTGATGAAGATATTGAACCGTACTGGTCCCAATATGGACTCCTGAGGGACAGCACTCATCACTGATCTCCATCTGGACATAGAGCTGTTGACCACCACCCTCTGGATGCGACCATTCAGGCAATTCCTTATCCACCAAACAGTCCATCCATCAAATCCATATCTCTCCAATTTAGAGAGAAGAATGTTGTGGGGGACCATGTCAAAGCCCTTACAGAAGTCCAGATAGCTGATACCTGTAGTTTGTCTGCTGATGTAGTCTTTGTTTAAAGCTTTTCCCACCAGGCTGCCTAGCCTGTAGACAAAAAAGCTCATGCCCCACTCTATCAGGTGGTTTCCATCTCTTCCTAGGAGTCTTTGATCCTGAGAAAGAGTCCCATGGTCATAAAAGTCAAATCCCTCAGTCCATACAGAATCACAGAAAAGTTGAGCTTTCTGGAGATCATCTGCTCCAATCCCCCTGCTCTAGCACTGTCACTCTGTGTGATCCATAGTGGCATGTTTGACATTTCTTTACATACTCTATTATTTCTAAATTATAGTTTTAATCAGTGGTTTTGTCTTTTTAACATCTGAGCCAAGAGATCTATTCTGCTATGTTGAACAAGACAAATTATATGAGTTTCTTCTCAGTAAGACAGAATTTCCACTTTCCCTTTGTAGATACAGAATTAAAGTTTTTCTCTAATTTATTTTCATATAGTTCTTTATTGCTTTTTTTTTACCATCGATTGGAAGTATGAACAATAGTTTTACATTACAGATGAGTATTTTGCCTGACAAGAGTATGAACAGTATTTCAGGTGTTATAAAAACTACTGCCTCGGTAACTGTGAGAAGTCTCTCTTTTGTCTGTAGATGAGCTTCTAGTTTAAAAGTTTTTACTTTCTAGACATATTCTCTGAATGTTGTTTACTCAGGTAAAGATACATTAATTTTTCTAAAGGAGTTTCTTTTCTGAAAGAGTTTTTGAAAGGGCTTGTGATCTGCTGCTGGTTGCTACATGTAGAACTACTGATGGACTAGGGCATAATAATTTTACTTCATTCTTTCGAATACACACCTTACCCCTTTAAAAACTGTTGGAATAAGGAAGCTGATAATTAAAATGGAGTGATCATTTTATCTGTCTAGATGAAAGGATTGATTAAGGTACTCTATGGAAGAAAATTTTTTAAAAAGGAAGGTAGAAATCTTTAAAGGAACAGTAAAATAATCAGTGCTGGCAATCTCCAATTTTGAGTAAATCAGGTTGTTTCCTACAGCTGGAAATAGCATGAATTTATTAAAGAGATTTTTGTTTGCAAGTTTTCTATAAATGAAATTTAAATTGTAAAACATGTATTCACCCGTATATCTTGTTTTGTCAATGGACTAGTAAAGATACATGAAGCAGAGAGGCAAACGAGGGGGAAATGAGAGTTTTAATTAAAATGACTCCATAGGTCATTCTCATTTAGGTGTATATGGAGTTAGAAATGGATAAATCACAACATCCATTAGAGAACACCAATAGGTCGGAACCTGTGGATAGGTTATCGTTGGATACTATGTAGTGAAATTCGACTGAACTTGATGGGGGAAAAAAAAAAGCTATCTGAGGACATATTGCTTTGCCACAAATGGTACCTTTAGGTGCAATAACTGGTGCATTCATTTGGCTCAGAGCTGTTAGACAGCAGTTCAGCTGAGGTCTGACCTTGGTGCCTCATGCTTTCTGGTGCTTAACATGTCATAGATGTCATCTACAAGATGTGTAGGAGGAATTCACATCATCAGTAGTATAGGAACAAAGCAGACTATATTAGTGTTGAAGGAGCCGGATTTGTTTCACAAACATCGAGGTCCTCATCACAAACACCTTTGAGCAAAGTCCATTTTTTTGTGTGTTGTCCACCAGTGCAGCTGAATTGCATCTCCGGTACATTTCTTCAGGATATTTGAATTTATAGAAACACCTCATCTAAACAAACTGGTTTGCTTTTGTTTCTGGTTTTTGCATTTCTTCATCTACATCATAATACTTAAGGATTCAATAACAGGAAATTTGGCCTGATTTTGCCAATATACTGTACATTTAATTTTATTTCAGTGTAAGAAATTCTTTTAAATCTATATGCAATTCCACTGACTGCTGTTACTGAAGACACAGGAGGAATTTTTTGCTAACTTGGTGACATACAGATGAAAGTTGGGGGTTTTTTTAGAGAATAATATAATTCATAAAATATGTTAATTTTTTGTTACTTTATTTAACTTGTTTCCCTTGCCATCTCCCTTATCTGCTTATACAGATATTGATACGCACCGGCTCCTTCTGATTTAGATAAAGAATTTTACTGGATTTAATGCAGGTGCTTATTTGTAGTGTCTTTGAGCTCTGCTTCTTTGAACAATTCACCAAGAAAGACAATTATTTATTAGAGGTTTTATCTGAAGTATGTGTTCTGCAGAAATAATTATCTCCTTCTGCCACCTATGCGAAGTACTTATTTGTCTTTAAAAGATATTCTGATTTTAAAGAGAACTTGTTAAAAAGGAAAGTGTCAGAAAATGCCTTTAGCTTACCTAGCTGAGGCTGTGAAACTAAATCACTGAACCAACATCCAGTCAATTCAAAAAACAGTATTTGAAGTCACGTGTATAGCACAGTCTATCGCTAAACAGTTGAGGTGTTAATGGATTTTACTTTTTCTATGCAGAGCATACGAGCAATGACAGAGAAGTTTCTATGACCTCAGGAATATTACATCTGTCAGAAATGAAATGAGTACGACTGTAAATTACACACTTCCTAAAAGTTCAGAGTCTTTTAGCTGGAGATAGAGAAACCCCGTACCTATCTGCTTTCACTGAAGTGTATTGCCGTGGTTTGTAAAGTCCATGAGAGAAATGAGGTGGCCTCAGGTTTAATTTGTCTTTGCTTGAGCCTTTTCCTCTTGTATCAAGAGCTGTGCACCCTTCAGTAAAGCATTGCTTTAACCTTCATGAATAAGGTATGTGAACAGTGACAATATCTATGCTTGTCTATTCTATCTATATCCATCTATACGATAGCCACGTTCTGAAACACTGCCACCTCATGCTGTTTCCTGCAGAACTAAATGTAGTCAACGTAGACCTAGCAGATTTGTTTCACTAGGGTCCTATACACATTTAATTTTCCTTCCAATACTGGTTTTAAAATTTGGATTAATTCAGAATATCAAAGCCAAATAACTTGGTTTCTTCTACTTCTCCCAGTAGGCGGAGTGAAAAGTTTAGCAAGTCTAGGGAAAAATTGGGCTTGGGCTTGCTTGGAAATGTCTGTGAAACAAAATAAATGTATTCATGACTAACGACTATAACTAGCACACTGAGAGTAAGGGTGGATTTCTGGGGATCAGCTGCTTTTAGTCAAGATATCTGAAAGGCTTGCATTCTCTGGGGATTCATGGTCTTGAATCATCCCCTGAAGTTGGGGTGTAATTGCTCACATTCAAAAACCAAGCATCAATATCTTTCTTTTCTTAAATGGCTACATGAGACACCATCTTTCCTCCAGCAGTCAAGGTTTATCACGGCTGAGACAAGTCCATGAGAGAGAACCAATTTACTGCCTCTTTTTGACATTGATGCAAATTCTTCAGTCTCCTTCAAAACAACTGCAGCCCACATGCTGTAAAATACTATGGGGCACAGTTATCCTCAATGTACCCATGATGACTCTTGCACTTAAAAAAAAAAAAGGAGAGAGAACGTGGTTGAAGGAATTGAATATGACTAGAGGTTAGAGCATCCACTTATGAAGGAAGAATTTTGAGTGTCTGTTCTTACTCCAGGCATTGCAGTTGAATTTTACATGATGAACTTCAGGAATAAAATGAAAACATACTTCAGCCCACCCTCATAAATGGTTGCCTTAACTATAATGGTTATGCATAAAATAATACATTGTTTTCTCTCTTATCTGGTAGATCTCAATTCTTTGCTTGCACAGCAGCTGGAATTTTCATTATGTCACATTCTCTCCACTATAATGTGTGGTAAGTATTTAAGATGGTGTCTATAATGATAGAATTTTGAACTTCCTTAAGACAAAGGAAATTAATCCTATTCCCAGGCAATGGATGCAGCAATCTGAGCTATATCCCTAGCTGGGAAAAAAAACAGTAGAATCACTTCCTTTTGGTCTAAATTTATGTCTTGCAGGAATGTCAGAGATGCAATATGTGTAGTACATAAACTTGAAAACATGACCATAAGATATGGCAAAAATGAAGTCCAGAAATATTTAGGGTATGAATGTGAACGAGGTCTTTCTACAAACAAGAACTAAGCAAGCTTTTCAGCTTTGTGTTAACTGAGACACTCCTGTTGTTTCCAGAAATGGACTTTTAGCCACCTCTAATGTAAAAAAAGCCAACAAACAAACCCCAGTATTTATCTCACTTTTCTTCAGAAATCTATTGTGAAGATTTATACAGCTGAATTAATCAGACTTGTGTGTAGACTCCTTTTATGTTCAGTAGAAGGAAATAAACAGTTTTAAAGCACTATTCATTGCATCCTCAGGTACACATCTAATATAGTTCATGTAATTCTCAGTCTAGAAGCACCTGGGTTTTTTTAGATGACTATAAAATAAACTTAAGGAGAGTGTCTCACATGTCATATTGAAGATACACTTGCATTGTGTGATGAAACCTACTTTAAGTGCCTTGCTAATTAGAGACAAAAAATAATAAAAAAAGGAGTTTAAAATCTTATGTTTTGCACTTGCGTGACTTACTCCAAGCCCAGTTCACTTTCTATAGCTACATTTTTGTGTGTGTCTGAGTCCTTCACACATGCCTATTTCACCTGTCCAGATCTGCATAGAGACAGCAGTCTGCAAAGGAAGTAATAACTAGGTCTGTAGTTTAGAACTCAAATGACAAAGCAATACATAGCTAATGTTTGTAAGAGCAAAAATGATAACACTTGGTTCTATCAGGCATCTTGATGATTTTTTTAATTATCTACTTTACAAAGTTGTTTGTTGGATCAGATAGAGACTATTGGCTTAATAGCAAATTTTTTAAATAATTAACAAACTGATTCTGTGATGTGAGGACATAACAATATTACTTCCAGGGGCTACTTTACAATATTCACAGGCATGTGCATTTCCTAAGGCATTAATAACACTGTAATATGAATAGTTTAAGAAAAGAAAATTCAGCAAATATATGAGAAATAATTGAAAGTGCAGAAACTGCATTATTTCATAACTTGTTAACAGGCTAACATTCAAATTATTAAAATTCTCTTCTTAAAATGTGAAACATACTCAGGTTATATAAACAATATGCTGCCAAAGAGCAAGAAAATAAAGCATGAATCACTCAGTATGTTAACAATAGCTACTAAAAAGAAGAAAATCTGAAAGTGAAATAGCTTGAACTTAAGTTTCAGTTGTTATGCTCTTTTTTGTTTATTAATTTCTTTATGTTTTTTCCAAGAACACCCATGATCCTGGAAAAAAAAAACTTTTCTCAGGCACAGGAAGGTGCAGAAATTGCAACTGACAATAAAAATTCTAAAGGAAATTTCATAAACACAGACATGAGGTCAACCCCTGTAAATCAAAGAATTTGACATTCGGGTCACTGGAGCGGATCTCCTTCATCGGATCTCGCCTTATGGCGAGGAGCAGAGGTATCAGTGGGCCAGGAGCAGGAGCAAGTAGTGAATCCACCTATCTATGAAGGATTCAGATTGGGGGAAGACCATGGCCAGAAGTCATTTTGTGGTTTGTCATTTGTGCTGTTATTAATTCATGATAGGGGTACCTTTTCTTCCTTCTTAGCATTCTGAACGTTTCAGTATTTGCTTCAGCATCGGTATGTACTGACGTATAGTTGTGATGTCAGTAGCTTTCTGGTGAACGAGAAAGCAGCTAAAGCCAGAAAAGCTCTGCCTATTATTTTAGTAGGGCAATGTCAGCTGCTGGGATGTTCATGAACTTATGTGGATGTTTTACAATGGAAGAGGAAACTTGGATACCTCTTCTGAATATTTTTTTTCAATCTATAGGCTTACCCTGCCTTTTATTTAACAAAGTTCAAGCAAAGGTAGTCAGAAATGTTTCCTTTGTACCTTTTGGGGAGATTCTAAGTCACTATGGTCTCAAGAACTCATGTGGGTAAAGATCCAGATTTTTGGAGGGTTGTTGTTGCTCTCCAGGAAGTAATCAAATCACAGAACAATGTAAAAAGTTATTCAAAAACTTAGCAGTGCCTACAATCCTAAACCCTACAAGACTACACCCTAACTGTCTCGGATGATGATTCCCTCCAAAATACAGTTTATAGCACTAAAGAATCTGACCATCAGGCTTGCAGAAACCTGCTTCTCAATACAAGGAAGTCTCCAAATCCCCATTTTAATATTTCTACCTGCAGACACTTCTGCAGACTGAAGATATATTTTCAACTCTCACTGAATCAGAAGGGAAAAACCCTGCACTCAGTCAATTGCCTGTCCAGCCATACAACTAACCACCCTCATCTAATAGCACTGTAGAATTTCACTTCTGATTTATAATGTAAGAAACCACTTTGAACCTGTCATAAATAATCCTGTTAGTACAGCAAATTATATGTAATTCAATGAATGAATGTCTTAACCTTTATTTTATAATGAATTTTTACATGCGTTTTTGTATAGTAGACTAGTAAAACATATATTGTGGCTCCTGGTGGCTCTGCTTTATGCCAGAGTGACTCGCAGCAGTTCAAGGGTGAGTGTCACTGATTTAAATCAACATGATTTTTATTTATCGTGATGTTTCTTGGCTTCCTTACAGCAATCATAAAGATGCTCTTAACATTCTTCATTGCTGGTCAAGTTTTCAACTATGATTACTTAGAAAAAAAACACAGTAAAATGAAAAAGTCCTACAACATTTGCATTGTCTGGAGTAGGGAAAACTATTAGATGTAGTACAGTATTATTGACTTAAACTGTGAAGCCAAATGTTCTATGGCACCCCCAAATTTAAATTTTATTTTTTTAATACACTGTGGGTGTCCTATGCTGTGGGTGTCTCTGATACAATTTGTTCCATATTGACAATGAGAAAATTAAAACAAATATCTGTAGAAGAAAATTATTTAAATGATTCTCCTATAATCTTCAGGTATGGGGTGTTTTAATGACTTAAAATAATCCAATAGGATGCAAAAACAACACTCCATCTGTTTACAGGGTCTCCTAACTATCCCTAAGGATCCTTTGAAGTAAATCTTTTTTGAGATTTCCTTTCTTATTTTCTGTGAATCCTACTAGATTTTCCACTTCACAGGTGAAAAAAAAAAAAAAATTATTACATGAATTACTCTCTTTAGGCTTGATTCCCAAATGTTCTTAATTATGAAAAACCTGTTTTGATGAACATATAATCAAAGTTTCTTTGAAGAGCATGGTTTCATTTGATTTCTCTTATAAACAACACATTTTGCTAGAGAATACTCAAGCTAAGTTGGACTTTTAGATGGATAGCACAGATGCTCAGTGTTAAACACTATCCCAATTAAGAAAAACTTACACATATTTTTGATTCCACTAACACTTCAAGGTGCAAGGTAATTTCTAAAATTAGTAAGGACTATACAGATCAGAAAAATGCGGATGACAGATTGTCCTCCACCTATCTACTGCAGAA
This sequence comes from Elanoides forficatus, assembly GCA_025311575.1. Taxonomy (NCBI): domain Eukaryota; kingdom Metazoa; phylum Chordata; class Aves; order Accipitriformes; family Accipitridae; genus Elanoides; species Elanoides forficatus. Next base: position 2,626,689 of record JAOBAS010000013.1, on the reverse strand, counting down.
ATCTTTTCACTTTCTTCTGTAGCTGATTAAATTTTACCTACTTACTGCAGTACCAAATGAAGGCAACCTTTCTTCCAGGATGTTTGTTTCCTAGGTAGCGAGGCCCAAATTCTTTCTACTAAATGTAGATATTTAACTAAGATGTTGAAGCTGGGAAAACTTCTATTCTGTACATTTTCTCTTCTCTGAGTCAGAGGGCGGACACAGATCACAATCAATATTTCATAGCAAAGCTTAAAAGCTTTAACACTATGTTGTTATTATCAGTAGAAACAAGCTGTTGTTATTAATAGCACGATTATTAACAAAACACACTTATTCGCTCGCACAGTCTTTATTCACGCAGACATTCACACACAGTTACCTGTCCAGGTCTCGGTTTGGAGTCCATTTCCAACAGCAGACTCCAGAACAAAGAGTCGCTGGCACACCAGCGTCTTCCATACAGGTGTTTATGAAGTCCCTCAGAGGTCTCTTTCATCATGTGTGTTTATAACCCTACAGGTTTCGTCTGCACTGAGCAGCCCCTGGCCTCTTGGGTGCAGCCCGGGTGACACAACCTGCCACCAGTGCACCCGCTGGGTGGTCAGCAGGCTCTTGCTCTCCTGAGACTATCCATTCCTGCCGGATCAGCAGCTCTCCTGAGCTTATAAATCCCACGGGAACTTTCACACACGGCTTTCTCAGCACGTGGGTTTCCTCACGTCAGCCTTCTGGGCTTTGGCAGTAATTTTTCTCTCCACAGCTACGGGTACGCTGCAGTAGCCATTTACACACACGCGCATAGAAGAGATGTTTCTGACCATCAAAGAGAGTGGATGGGGAAAGGTACGCGTACAGAGAAATCACGTTCCCCTGAATTTCCGCCACCCTCTCAGAGCACCTCTTCATTGTGTTGTATAAATGCGTTGTTTCTATAAGGAGTCAGCAGCGCTCTGATTCCTAACTGAGATGCCTCAATTACATTTCCGTAGTTGGATTGGATGGGCCCTAGCTAGTTCGTGATGCCGCATTACACGAGGCCTACTCTGCCTGGGATCAGAACTTCGTTTCTGCTCTATCTCAAGTCACGACCAAGGTTTAAAATTTGACTTATAACATCACGGAGGTAAAGGAAAAGATTTTTAACTAGCTTTTAATAAAAATGTACTAAAGATCATGAGCATAGTCAAAGCAATACTTTGACATTTCCTAAGCTTGTTATCTTTGGATTCTACGCTCTTTCTTAACCACTATAACGCCAGTTAGCTATAAAACTGAAACTGTTATCATACAATTTGAACAAAAATGCAAATCAAGCAGTTGTATAAAAGTTAGTTTATGATATCTGTTCAGCACATAAAAAGCAGAAAATGTCAAACATTAAGAATGACCATTTATGAAATTACAAGATCACTTTTCTGTAGCATCCTAAGTTTGCATAGAATGTTTCAGTTACAGTGAGCTCTTTTATATGAGGACAACAGAAGTTACTGATCCTAACTCGTCATTCCCTACACTGTCCCACTCAAACAAAAAGCATGTTACTGGCAGTGCTATATATATATATACTTTTCTTTACAAAAAACCTTGGGAATATCTGTGAAAGATGAAGGTTGTAAAGTGACCAGAGAACCTTCCATGTTCATACAATGCCTAGTTAACCCACCAAACCTGTTACACCATCACCAAACATATATAAAAATAATCTTTTGTGACTGCAGGGAATATCCAGGGTGTTTTGAAACCATTTTGTTTTGAAGTCTTCACAAAGTTTCAGATGTCAGGTTTTTAGAAAGAACCATCTCCTTTGAGTGATTTATCCATGACAAAGATTTTTGTACATTCTTATGTACGAAAGAGGTGTCTGATATGACTCAGTGTTTGAGACAGACAATATGGATTTAAAAAAATGTCCAAGTTTCAGTGTTCCTACATTTCTAACCTTCTAGGATACTTGACGAACAAGACAACCAGCCAAAGCTCTGACTACAATGTCGTTTTTAAGTACCTGCCTAACTTTAAGCAGGAAGAAATTGTTTCATTGAATTTATTGCATTATTCTCCTTCTTAGATGTAGACGTGTGCTTAAATATGTCACTGAATCGAGGCCAAGGTCAATATCTGGTTCACTCAGGCCAATCAGTCTTTAAGCAACCTGAAAAAGAACAGGCCACAGATCTAGAGGCTGATCAATACACACTAGACCGAGTGGCTGGAGTCAGGGCCAGAAGATGAAGTTACTGAACAATAACTAATTAATCAGCAGTGCCCCACTGGGGACTAAAATGCTAATTGAAGCAGAACTAATACAAGTTTGAGATAAAATAACCCTGGAGTTAGACAGATCAACCACTGAGACAAAATCACTTTAAATAGGATCTGTCTCTCATCTACCTAGGAAAGCTTCTTGTTACTAATTATTTATTGAACAATCCCTCCCCTTAGAACTTATGTGCCCAACCACCAAGGAGGATAACATAACTTCTATAGAGCTAACATCTGCTCATTCAGAATTCAAAGCACTTCATCAAATAGTTATAGCAACAGCATCGTGATGAAAAGGAGTGTTGGAAGGCCACAAAGGGAATCCGAGAAGCTTCTTCAGCACACAAGGATGCAGGCAATCCCGAGCAGTTTAACCTGACGTGTTATACTATGGTCCATTGCGGTTACGATTTTGTCAACTATATATTATAGCAACCAGTGTTTTACATACAATTGTGTAAAACTGATGTTAGTATTGCTCTTGACATTTCTCTTGATTGTTAAAGCATTCATTTAACTGTTGAGAGGTGATGTGAGAATCTCTGCTAAAAACTATAGCATAACACATCAGAAACGTTTTGTCTAACATTCATTGGCAGGAGAATTAAGCCGGATAGAAGTGTCTAGGATTCTCAATCTTCTTAATCAAATTTAAAAAAATGATGTGAAAAACAAATTTTGACATTTCTCAAAACACATGATGGCATGAAGAGCACAGAGAAGAAATAAGTTTTATTAATGAGTTTTCATACTCTGCCCATCATTGTCAAATTGACTACATCCTGGGAGCAACTTAAGCATCAGAAAGGACATTCCCTAATAAATTCTAAAATATATAGGAAGCCAGTGAAGATGAGGGAAATATTTCCAGATCCTGGTACATGAAAGACAGTGACAAGCTAAGTACAAATTTGAAAAATTGCAATTAATCTGCTAATGAAGTAAGAAGTAAAACAGACTCCCAGCTTCAGATCCAATTTTTTTTTTTTAAATTGACTTCCCAAAACATTCTGAAAAATTATACAACTTAACATATTTTATACTATGCTGAACATAACAAAAGACATTATCTCATTACATATGACCTAATTAATACCTACTTAATATCTGTTGTGGATATCTTTGAAACTTACAGTCATTTTGGTGGAGCCAGAATTTGGTTCTGAAAACAATTTTAAAAATCGCATTCAGCTAGGACCTGCTTTAATCATATTGCCCTTGAGAAGGTGGACGGAATAAGATATACCTCACAATCAAACTGAAGTAAAAATAGAAATGGCTTGCTGACAAATATCCTTTCCAGAAAGCCAAGGTTCTTAAAAATGAAACAACAGAAAAAGATGAGAAATACCAGTTTATACTCTCTTTACCAAACTCCAATGCCAGCTGAACATATCAGTTCTAATTCTGTACATAAATTTATGTTCAGCTTCGTTCTTTCCGTGTATGAGCTCTTGTTATTAGGACATATCTTTCAGTTGACTTCAACAGAAGCTCTTAAGTGCACTTTGCTCAGATGAATAAAAGAGACGCATCTGAGTCTCTGATCAGCTACACTCACAGGTAAATCAGAACAAATTTGGAAACAGAAAGATTTACCAGCAGTTTCAGGAAAAAAAAAAAAAATCTTATTTCAGTTGTCTTAGGAGATAGCATTTTCCATATGCTATTGACAGAATTTTAGGGGACTATAACTTAAAAAAAAAAAAAAAAAAAGAAAAAGAAAAAATTTCTGGTTATGATACTACATACATCTATCTGCAAGTGATATCAAGTCCATAGTCAGAATAAAGAAATACCACAAGCCCAGATACAAGCTGATCTAAGCCTCATTGCTGCAAAAAAGGTGATCCTAATCCCTTTCTCTCTTCTGCTTAATGCACTCTTCTCCTGCCCTCAGCACCAATGGAGATTAAAAAGAAGAGAATGCATTAATGTATAGTTATAATGGGAAGTCTTGTTTTCACAAGGCTGCAAAATGAAAAATATTACTTTTCTATTTTGCAGCACAAAAACTGATACTAGAAATATATAACCACAAGGTAATCCAATTATTATTACAGCAAATATTGAGTCATTATGACTCCTATAACTAGATGTCACAGAAAATTGTATATTTAGATGTGGTTTTTCTGTGCAGATATTAAGGCCAAGGTGTGTTTGATTTCCTCCCCGTCATTCAGAAATATAGCACACAAAAAAACCCCTGTTACTTGCTATATATTTGACAGGTTGACAATGTAGAAAGCTGTCAAGTCTTACAGTACAGTGGAATTTATCCATCAAAATGAACTAATAAATGTAGAGTACAATGAAGATAATCCAAAATTTGGCTTAAAGTGATAATTATTTGTGATTGATGTAGTGGGAAAAAAAGATACAGCAGTAGCAAAGGAGGAAGGTGGTAAGGCCAAAGTGATAGGGTATGATACCAGTACACTCATATTTTTATTACATATAGATTCATCAGGATAGTGTTTGTTAAAAATGAAGATCTCATTTAGAATTAAAAATATATTCCTTTTTTTTTTTTTTCAGAACCATGTGAATGAAACACATATGGTGGCTTGCAAATAGATGACTCAGACTATCTGAAATGCTGCCTAGAACAACGATTGCTTTCTGTTCTACCAGTGAAATGTTTATTGCATTCAGATGAAGTGCCTACACATAAACATCTGTGATCCTGAATTGTAATAATCAAAACCAAACACAGCGATTGCAAGGGATATAATGATCTGAATGAAGGGGAAGACATCGTAGTGCTTCATCTATGTATCTTCTATTTTCCATAAAACAACAGATAGCAGTCTATACTGTGTATAAAGAAGAAATATCCAAAGAAGAATAGAATCATAGAATCACAGAATCATTTAGGTTGGAAAAGACCTTTAAGACCATCGAGTCCAATTGTTAACCTGGCACTGCCAAGTCCACCACTAACCATGTCCCTAAGTGCCACGTCTACACGTCTTTTAAATACGTCTAAGACTGGTGACTCAGCTACTTCCCTCGGCAGCCTGTTCTGATGCTTGAGGAAGAAAATAAGAGGAAATAAAACATATTTCACAAAACAATTATATGTGTTATATACTGTCATTCTAGGCCATTATATACTCTCTTAACTAAAAATGATGCCTCAAAGCTAAACGGATAGAAGGACTTAGATATACATGACACCAAAATCCTCAAAACTGCTTATACATACAGTGACTTTATAGCTTCTCCCCTGTAATTGCTTTAATTTTTTAGCCATCAAAGTTTCTGATAGTGCTGAATCTCCATTTGCAGATTTAACGAGGTGATTCTAGTCCCACCAGTAGTTCCATGTGGTTCAGTGGCCTTTCTTAAAACTATTACGTGAATGAAAGCTCTACAGCAGTGCTTTCCCCTCCTTCTATCTTAAGTCACGATGGAGACAGATCCAGCTGCTCTCACCCCTACGCTATTGAAAGCCCTTGTTCAAGGCACCCCAGCAGGTATCTCAGTACCAGTATGCTGTCCACGGCATGTCTTCTGAGACCATACCTTGACTGAGCCTCGTACAAAGTCACTTGAGGACATGGCCGCATATTTTGATTACATTTCTATGCATTTGTCAAAGCCTCTTCAATTAAAACCTCTCTGGGACATTAAAAAGCTAGGCTTGCAGTCTCATTTTATCTGACTTCTAGTTGAGATGCCTCATAGCTGAGTGGAGGCAGAAATCTCCAGCTGGCCTAGATTTAGATGCTTGGGGATGAAAAGGGGTGGAACGTGTGCCCTATCTGCTCCTTTTCGTTTTCGGCTCTTTGACTGAGGCAGCCAGTGGGGTCGTGAAATCCTATTTTAGATACCTACCTGTCTCCTCTGTGGCAACTTGTCACTAATTCTCAGCCATTAACTACACTGGCAAGCAGAACAGTTGAAAACTGAGAGCTACAGTACTTGAGCAAACTGAAGTCCTCTGGTACCTTTCACTTTCAATTTATAGGGTGTGGTTATAATTGGAAGGAAATCTTGAATATCATACTGTGTATATCAAATGTTTTGGTTTTATTTCTGCTCATGACCAATAGCATGCACTATTTTGTAAAAGACACAAAGAACACCTTTCCCAAAGAGCTTGCAAAAAGAAGCAGTAGATGCAGAAAAGACAATACGCACTAAAGCCCTCAAGTTTTATATTTCATAAATATAAAAATCTAGATTTGTGTGTATCACAGGAGCAGTGAATCTTTAAGGGAGATTTTAATGAGGAAAAGGTAGCAATAGAAAAGCATAATGCCTTTCCCCTGGGCCTTTTTCTGAGTTCTCACCTCTGCAAAGTTTTTCTCAACAATCTTAAACCCTTCCCAGCCCCAGCACTGCCTTCTGCCACTTTTGTTTCCAAACTATTTACACCATTCTGTGAGGATTCAGAAAGAATATCTTGCCAATCTATTTAATAATAAATAACCAACCAAATTCAAAATCTAAATATTGAAAATTTTTAATCAACCACTTCCAGACCAGCTACAGAACATGAATATGATTGTTAATTACTTTAGAAAAACAAATCCAACAATATTGTAATTGGCTGTCAGCATCTCTCAAATTATTTGTTATAAATTATTTACTTCCTAATCCAAAGCAACAGCATCCCCATATCCAATTTATGAACAACACCTGAGTCTTGCTCAGGGTCCTGAGTTAGTCATCTCTGCTAAGGACTGAATTAGATTGTAATATACATTTTTTCCTTCAAAAATGAAAAATAATGAGGCACTGGTAGAGAATATATGGCTAAATTTGCTGCAGCAGCAGCAAACGGAGCAGTGATGCTGCTTATATATCTGCAGGTTTTGATACTGTAAATAAAATGTAATTTATTTTCCTACAGCCTCTGTGAAGAGTAGCAGGAAAATAATGGGTGATATCTATAGTGACCTCTTCCAGTATTCCCTCTGAATTAAGTTTTTCTTAGTCTTCCATCTTACAGAGGTCAGATCACATTAATCTTACTGTTATGCATAATGCTACTAACATCAGTAGTGAATTAAATGAATGTGGAGAGAGTTGTACAATTACAGGAATACTAGTGGAAGTTTTGCCAAGTAAAATTTAACTTATGATACCTCTTATCTTATATAACATATATTTATGTTAATTGTTAAACATAGTAATTTTCTATTAGAAAATTATCTCTCTATGACACTAGACATCTAAAAAGTATCAAGATTGTGTCTTTTTTTTTTTTTTACTCCAAATGTTTTCCTTCTCTGAATTAACTGTAGCAAGCCATTTCATGTTTAAGCCAGAAAACGGACAAAAAGATATTTTCTTTCATTTTTTTCTACTCTTTGGAATTACTGAGTTTAAAAGAAATTAGAAAGGATTGGCTTTTTCTTTCTGTCCCTAGCTTTTTCACAATCCTTTATTTGTGGTTGTCGTTAAAGCTGGGTTTTTTAGAACTTTCATTTCATCTCCTAGAATAAGGAAGACTATATTCCTATATTTTCAGGGACGGACTAGATCTGTTTGATTCGAAAAAGGTATTTTGTGTCAACATTCCAGACTTTAGCTTGCTGTGCACTCTCAGAGTGTATTCCCTAAGAAATTTCACAGGTATTTTATGTAAGCCACTGTATGCCTGTACATTTTTTTAAATAATTATCTATGAAATTTTCACAGTCAAAATATACCAGACAAAATTCTTTACAGCAATTGCATGCAGTCATATGTAAACTAATCGATCAGTATAAGCATCTAATCTGAGAAAGTTTTACTGCTGTGGCTTCAGTGGGAATATGACTTTTATTCACAGATCACCACCCAGCAAAAAGTTTTCCCCAAAAATGTATTTTTTCAAAAAACCAAAAAACAAACAAACAGATTTCCATTCCTGCATTTTCTTTTTGGGAACATATTTCTTGCCCATTCTCCAAAGGAGTAAACTTTATTGCCATATATTGTCCCAGTTTAAAGATCAAACTCTGTAATCAAAATCAAATAATTCTGTCTTACCTTTGCTGGAGAAATAACTGGAGCAAATGAGTTTAGGACTTCAGCCTTAGGCAATTTTTTTTTCCTCCCCAGACACATGGAAAAAATTTCAGATCCAATGTCCATTCTTTAGACCTTTAAAAAGATACGTATATATGCATAAAGATACAGGTATGTATCTATGGATGTATGCATACATGTTCTTATCAACACTAAATTTGATCTTTCTGTGATATAAATTGAAATTTTGCCTAAATAAATTAAATGGCAAGTGCCTTCCCTAAAGCAACTCAACATGTAGAAGAAGCAAGCAAATCCTGAGTCATGAAGACCTGCAATGTGGGTTTGAGAGGATTTTATTGTTCCACTTAGTGGTTCTCACTTTGCAGGGGTTCTTAAATAAATCGCTTAATTGTGCAGAGGCCATAGGAGGACAATTGTACACTAGTTGCTCACAGACTTTTAGAAAGAGTAATTAATCCAGTAAAGGATTAGATATCTGTTAATGGTGGCTCTCTGTTGAACTGGCTTGTTTGTTACAGTAATTTGTTTTTCTGGAATGTCAATTTTATGCTACTGTATGTGGATCAAAACAACATGGGAAAAGTCAAGTTAATGAAATGTAAGAAACTGTGCTGTACTTATTTAGAAAGAGGGAGCAATATTTAAAAAAAATCCCTGTACGATAATGCTTTCTAGTAGTGTTTTAGAGGTGCTTAGTACTAAATGCTGAAATTGCTTAAAAAGAACTAAAAATCAGCCCATGACTCACTTTTAACTGTCATTTAATCTGCTTTATATCACCCACCAGAGTGGCGGAGATAAAAGTGCTATATTTCTGAGAAGGATTAGATCACACTGACACAAAGGTGTTTTTAAACACATATGTCAAGGTGGTAGATGGGACCCCTTACAGAGAATGTCTCATGCTCCAAGAATGCCAGCTTCACTTTGCACATTGCATCTTAATACTTTTAAAGTAAACAAGACTTGTCTCATATGTTCTTACGGGTCCTCAAGCAGTGCATCATCCGAAAACAGGAGAGGGGAGGAGAGAGAAGGGCAAGGGTGGGCAACGAGAAAAGGGAGGAAGAGAAGGAGGAAGCATTAGTATAAATAGCAAAAATCACATGATTCAGGAAGATCATATGCTCCAGGACAAGTGGAATTTTTTTTTTTTAAGCTTCATTATAAAGAAGTTTCAATATCCATTCAATATGAAATGTGCCAAGGGAAGAAAAAAAAAAAAAAAAAAGGAAAAAGAAAAGAAATCCAAACAGGACAAGGTAAGATATGTATAACATATGTACCATATGGTATATATCGTAATCTAACAAGTTAGAAACGTAACAAAAATAAGAACTTTTTCTCAAAAGGCAAGGAAAAGGCCTGAAAAATACAAAAAATCACCTGCATATTTAATTGAAGGAATTTTCTAAAGAGTAGTAAAATAGTGCAGATAGACACATGTTAACTCACATGTTAGCAGACAGAAGCTGGTTCCCTTCTTAATGATCATCTAAGCGTGTTTTCCACCTCTGTGAGGGAGTGCCTGCAAGACCGATGATATTTGATGTGTCATACCTGTCTGTATGTCTAATGCCATGCTCCAGCCTTATAAAATTATATTGTTTCAAAACTTCCCAACAAAATTGTTTCCATTCTAACCAATTATAATGTTGTGGCAAGACATGCAGTTAAAAATCTAATTCCTTTTTGCTATTTTTTTCTTACCTTAACATATTTGGATTACTTTAACTCTGGACTGCCTATTTAACATTTTAGAATGCATATAATAATACCTAAAGATTTAGGATCTTCAAAATACAAAGTTTTCTTCCTACCCTTAAAGCCATTCTGCTATGATTTTGTCTCTAACAAAGGGTGAAAGGAAAAAAAGGAAAATAATAAAACAGGAAGAAAATTAGCTTAGAAATTGAGCATGTAGTAATAAAGCATAATAGCCCAAGATTCTGTTGCTGTCAAATACACCATCACACTTTTTACAGACATCTTATACACCACAGAATAATAGAAACTATAAAAGGTCCTGACAATACACTGATGGATTTAATAATCTTCACAGTAGGTCACAGGGGAGGAATTAGTTTATAGATTTAGGATTAATAGCCAGAATTTTTAAACAACTAGAATTCCCAGATAGTTATAAAGCTATAAAATATACTTTTGCTTTACGCCTGATTCCGATGTTCCCAGTCTTGCTAATAGAATTTCATTTTATTTTAGTTGTGAAATCCAGTCCGACTGGTCGTATGTATCACACTATTCTACACAGACAAGTGCTTGCCACCTGGACTAATGGCTATAAAATCTAAGTTCTTCCACTTCTTCCCATTCCTGTCATTGTCACCTACAATCCTCTTCACGTTTTCTAGACGACCTTCCCTTCTTCACGAAATGACTTTCCTAAACTGGTCCCTGAAGCTGCGTCAAACCGCTGTGTCAACCCCCACGATGCATGATGCCAAGAAATACTGGCAAAGTCAATAACATCCAGATAACAAGTGTTAGTATAAATATTTCTATGTGCTTTAGTTCTGCTTTTCTTTCTTTTACATATTCTATCATTTTTATTACCGCTTTTGGATTGGGCGGGGATTCAATATTATTACAAATATATAATCAATACAAGAGGTAAGACTTAGACTTAAATCCTAGTAGTGCACTTAAAGGATACCCTGAAATGTAAACTGAGCTTCTTGGTCCAAAGAAACATAATGCCTTATTTACTTATTCTCCTGGAATTTTTCAGCATGAGGAAGCTGAGGACAGATAGGGAAAGAGATGATTTTGGTGCTCTAATTTTAAGATTCCAAATAATAAAGCAAATAAAAAATTACGTGCCTTAAATCTAGATGGACATAAATACAAGATAACATAATAATTCATCTAATAATATTAGCAAGTCTACATTTTGATTACTGTCACAACTCTTGGTTGTTTATTGTAGCTCTGGATTGCAATCACAGGAGTAACATTTCATACTTATGTTCTCAATATTATATATATTATCACATTTAGGGTATCAAATTTTTGCCTGTGATCTCTTGAAATTGTACTGTCATCTTCCTCATAAATCTGTTATGGAAGGATGCTCTAGACACTGGAGATTTATTTTATTTTATTTTAATTTAATTTTAAGGGGAGATAACATGACTTGTTCCTGTTTATGAATTTTCTTGTGCATTGAAGTTATTGTTATGTACTAGTCTATGAAGAGCAAAATGAGAAATAAGAACTCCAAGAGATGTTTAACACCATGGCAAAAGGAAATAAAATCAAAAGTACAGAAGAGTTCTCTCTGATAGAATGGCCTCCGCCGGGAGGATGAGCATCTGTATTGCAAAAGATTCTGAGGGCTCACAGGCATCAAGATCTGGATTCCCGTGATTTGCATGCTGACTACATTTCCCTGTTGAAAACATTATATATGAAAAATCTTTTATTATTTGATTCTTTTCCTGGGCAATCTTCTCATGCCACTTTTAGCTTTTATAAACCATTTGGTTTTACTTCATAATCTTCTTAGTGATCTTTATATTTTGTTTTATGTCATGTGATGTTGTTTTTCCCCCCACTGATATCTTTTATTACTTTCCTAGTTACCCACATGAGTCTTTTGTCCTTTCTTCTATTATTATTCTGAGTAGTGTTAGATACTAATTTCAGAAATATTTAGATTGACTACCCTAACCTCTTAACCTTTGTTACTTCTCTAACAGGAGCTCAAAATTGCAGCCCTGGAAGGCTGAACTTCCCTTTTGTTGGTGTGGATATAACATTAGTAGGCGGGTTACAGGTTACTCCATCAACTGAAGATGGCCTCTGTATTTTACACATATAACATCTATTATAATATCATATAATTCACTCCTTCAAAGCACTTTTATTCATTGTTCAAGATAGAAGATATTATATAGAGTGATGGGAGGTTCTCTCTACCCTATTTCTGTTCATTTTTGTTTTCTCTCTGAAGATGAGTATTTATAGCCCATATAATTATGCCAGCAAAAAGTTTGCATATGTTGTCTTGTTTGCTAAAAATGTAATTTAGATCACTCCTTAATAAAACATGAATATATTGTTCCTAACTTCATCAAATTAAGCACACTTTGATGTCAAATTTTGACTTTATTTCCTGTTTAAAACCAAGCTAAATGCCAATGTTCTGGTCTCTTCTTCAATGCTAATCAACACCATCTGATTGTTACAGAAGCCTCTTGTACTTGAATTTGCCACTGTCTTCTTGCATGACCTTAGTCGACTTTAATGAGATCCCTCATTGACAATGTACAGGATTTTACTACTAGGTTTCTGGTTTAAATGAATTCCATGTTAGTTGTGACGGAAAGTCATTACCATCTGACAGCTGTTCTGCGTTACTGGCTATGAAGAATGAGTTATGGGGTTTTATCTATCCACAGTAGCTGAAGGTGAACAGGTGTCTCCATCATTAAAGCACCAATGCCAAGTGGCATCCTTCTTGGTGTTGTAAGATGTGAAGAGCATCAAAATTGAGTTGTCCCTCCCTCCGTTGAAGCGATCCAACTGTTGCCTGATAACAATAGTTTTTACTCAGAGCATATGTGACACTGTGTCCATGATGCCTCTCACTGTAAGTGTCTTAAAAATGATTGTAAAATGCATTGCATTAGTCTGAACACTTAATAGCGTTTATTTTATGTCATTTTACAAGCCTTTGATTCCCTGCTTTAGCCTCCTTTTCTCCAGCCTGTTACTGTTGAATCCAGCTGATGGTCATCTTTCTCTTCAACATGATTGGTTTGGGGCAAACACCCTCCAGACATTTCTGTGTATTCGATCTGCAGACATGTTATTTACACTCACATTCTTATCAACGGTTGTTATCCAGGTCATTTGCTATGGGTGGCCCATGCGGACACCCCCACACCGTGGACTTCTGTATGTCAAATTTGTTTAAACGGTCACTAACTTCACCTTCCTCTACTGCAGGCAAAGCTTCACTGCACGGACTCTGTCTTTAGGCTCTGCGACCAGAGAGCAAACCTTACCAGTAAGTACTGAGGAAAGATAGCGAGTACCTCAGCCTTTTCCTTGTCCTTTGCCACTAGCTGCCCTGCCTCCCTGAGCAGCAGGCCCATGTGTTCCCTGTCTTTCCTTTTCCTGTCAATGTATTCACAGAAGCCCCTTCCCACCCCTCAGTACTTTCAGCTCCAGTGGAAGTTTGGCTTTCCTACCTCCCTCCCTGCAAGCTCAGGCAACGTCACTCCATTTCTCCTAGGGAGCTTAGCCCTGCTTCTGCCTTCTATGTATTCCCTTGTCGGGTTTGAGCTCAGTCGGGAGTTCCCTGTGCGGCCGTGCTGGCCTTTTTGACACCTGCTCAAATTTTGCACATTGGAATGGACCACCCTTGTGCTTTGAAACAGTTCTGGAAGATCAACCAACTCTCCCAGCTCCTTTGCCCTTCAAGGAAGTTTTCCATAGGATGCTGACAAGCAGATCCTTCAGTAAAGTGCAATCGTCTCTCCTGAAGTCGCAGGCTGTAATTCTTCTATTCATCTTACTCATTTCTCTCAAGATTTAAAACTGCAAAATCTCATGCTCACTGCAGCCAAGTTTGCCCTTGGCCTTTCCATCCCAATCAGTTCTTGTTTTCATTTGTGAGTAGCAAGAACAGCAGAGCACCACCACTGACCACAACGTTTTCCGTTTCTTTAAGGAGACTTCCACTTTGATTTCTTGCTTGGTCTCTAGCAGACACCTAGAGCAATATTAATTCTGGTTGGTCTCTCCTCTGATCCTGGTCTCTAAGTTCTCAACTGCATTAACACCCCTTGGAAAGGGAAAATGCATTGAAGCTGTACTTTTGCATGGAGCGTAACAAGCCCTCATCTTCTCTGCCTGCGCTTTCTAAAAAGCTTGAATAGATCCATTTCAGCACACTTGTTAGCAGCTTACCCTATTTCTCTGTGATCCCGGTGGGATGAAAGCTCTGAACACACACACAGACCTCTAATTCCTCCTGTTTGTTTTCCATACTGTGTACATTTGCATACAGGCTTGAAGGTTGGGTGCCCGTTCACACTGATCTCTTAGAAATGTGACAGCCACCTCCATCATACCATTTCCTGGGGACTTCCTCACTGCCTATGGTACCTTAACTGTTCTTCAGGATTTAGCCACCATCTTTTCACAAACCTGTTATAAAACTCTCCTAAGTAAGTTATCGACTCATTGTCTCGGATTAACCCCAGCCAGCAACTAGGCACCACACAGCTGCTCGCTCACTCCTCCCCCCGTTCCTTGGGATGGGAGGAGAGTCAGAAAAAAAAGCAAAACTTGTGGGCTGAGATACGAATGATTTACTAACTAAAGTAAATAATAATAATATCTAATGTGTAATAAAGTAAATAATAGTAGTAGTAGTAGTAGGAGGAGGAGGAGGAGGAGGAGGAGGAGGAGGAGGAGTATAGTATTGGTAGTAAAATAATAATTGTAATGAAAAGGAATATAATACAATAAAATAAAAAACAAAATCCCCAAGAGAAGACAAGTGATGCACAATGCAATTGCTCACCGCCCGCTGACAAATGCCTGAGCAGCGATCCGCCCCCCCACTCCCCCCAGTTTATGTACTGAGCATGACGTTCTACGGTGTGGAATATCCCTTTGGCTAGTTCGGGTCAGCTCTCCTGGCCGTGCTCCCTCCCAGCTCCTTGTACACCTGCCTGCTGCAGGGCATGGGAAATGGAAAAATCCTTAGCTTAGGATAAGCGCTACTTAGAGCAAATAAAACATCGGTGCGTTACGAACATTATTCTCACACTAAATCCAGAACACACTGTACCAGCTACTAAGAAGAAAATTACTTCTATCCCAGCCGAAACCGGGACACTCATTAACTGGGCTTTTGCCCTGCTTGTCGGATAGATCCTGTCTCTCTCCAGCTGTTCTCACTACTTAGAGAGGGTCTGTGATTGCTGAGCCACAGTCCCTCCAGCAGCAACATCTGGGTGGGCAGGTACGGGCTCACAGGATGCAGCTAGTCTTACCCAAGCCTTTCCATTTCATCGCTGGGGCCGAAGAGACCGTGTCCGGGACTGCCCTGCCTTCCACAGCAGCCCTCTGAGCCCTGTGCTGAGTGGCGAGACTCCCCGAGGCTCCCTCGGCGACATCGGTCACGGCCGCGTGGGCGGGAGAGTAGGGGCTGCGATCCAAGGGCTGGACGACATCTCCACAGCCCCTTGAAAGCTCAGATTTTTAATGGCCCTAGAAGTTAGGTACACAAATGCCAAGCAACATAACAACACTGATACTCAATTTGAGAAAAGGAGAAAAAATAGTGGTAAAGATGAAAGAATAAAGGAACAGGAACAGTTAAAGAACTAAGAGACAAATGAATCTTCAAGCCAAAGAAGTTTGATCCAGTTATACAAACAGATACAAGAAAGGAAATAATTACGCCATGATCAGTACATGTTCCAAAAGGTATATTAAGTCATTACCTAGGGAAAAAAAAATAAAAAAAAAAATTCATTAATAACAACTAAAAGGGAGAAAAGATACAAGTAGCAAGAAATAAGTTTTTCACAATATTCTAGTGATACTTTCAATTTAAGTAGGCATGAAAAGAAAATATAATTTATGAATGATAACACAATATAACTTGGTTTTACCATTCAGTTAAGAAGATGTTCTTTACAGAAGGACTAAATTAGAAAATAAGTAAGTCAGGTTCGGTAAATTAAATTATTGTACAGAGCAATGCATTATATTAAAATCCTTAACAATTTCAGTCATTCAAACCCCAGCTGTACCTCTGTAATAAGATTGAGTAGTAAAATAGAAGACAGAGTCCCATTGATTTAATATGATTTCTGTATACTGCGATACTACATACCACAAAAAAACCATCTGTAACATATTAAAAAACCCAACAAAACAACTAAAAATTGAGGCAGAAGATCAAAAAGTGGTATTAGCCTGTGCCTCTCTTGACTCTTCTGTGCAGTCAGGTTCCTTCTACTGATGATATAAGGAATATGAACACTTAATTGAGGAGAACTACTTCACTTGGCCTCTAAAACTTCAGGGAAATTTGGTGCCTAAGCAAGAGAAGCTAGTTCATACACAGAATTAGTTACTTCATTCTGCTTCTCTTGCAACTTTCATCCCTAGAGTTTGAGTGCCTCATTTATTTTCATAAACTGCAACTCAAGTGGAGTATTATCCCCATTTTACAGAAGAAATAAGCTTTAAGTAATATAATAAAGGCAAGAAGATATTATTTGGGTATTTAGTTTGTTGTTTATCTAGTTCTGTTTTGGCCAGACTTCTCCAAGTATGGTAGCAATATATTGAATTTTTTATATTAAAGCACAGTTCGCACTGAATTTATCTGGATTTGTGAATGCACTAGGAATCCACTAATCACTGTGCAAGGGCTCCAGCTAAGAAACCAAAAAGGAGGAATGCAAACAGTTCTTGTGAAAACTTTGAGCTAAACAACTTGTTCTTTTATCACATAGCGGCTGAGGAGCAGAAGCAAATTAATACACAGTGGTACAAAATTTTTCTGTCAGGAAATGCTGATTCACTAGGGTTGAAACATTTTGGCAAGAGGTATTTCAGAAGCCACGTCTTCTTACCAGCTCACCTTTTTAATTTAGAACTATCTTTCTCCCTAAGAAGTGATACTAGTATTTCCTCTACACAGAAAAAGACATGATACAGAATGAACAATGCATTAAACAAGATATTTCAAGATGTGTAAGGTAAGGAATTTGGGCAGCGCCTGTGCCATTTATAGAGCCTTAGTGAAACAACGTCTGGAACATGTCAACCGTGCTCAAAAGAAATAATTCCACCCTGCAAGAGTCAAGACTAGGGCTAAAATGATAGCTAGGGAACTGGAGATTCTATGTAACAAAGACTGACCAAAAAAGCTTGTTCAGTGCCCGTCTACTGCTGTACTAGTGATAAGAACTTTCTTAAGCTGTTCTCAATTAGTCCTCTAAAAGGAGCAATCAAAAACCACCCCCAAAACTACTTTCATGTTGAAGCTTTCTAGATACATCTAGAGGAGAATAAGCCTCTTGTCTTAAATTTCAGAAAACTGGACTCAATATTCTATTCCAGTCATATATACTACTCATGATCCTTAGAACGGACTTTGTTTAAAAAAAAAAAAAATATAATAAAATTGTAATTTCATCCAATTTATTCTAAAAGTTTAGGGCCAGGGTGGGTGGGGGGAAGTCTTTTACTGAGATTTTTGCATCTGTGCTTTCCAAGATTTAAGCAACAATAAGAAAATAGAAAAGTAGAAGTATCATTGCTTTGACATCCGTATAATGCCTCAGCAAGGCTGTAAGCCTGGGTGTGCCATGCAGCTTTCTGTTATATGGCTTTGGAATTTTGGCTTCCATTATACATATTGGGTAAAAGTACTTATTAGGAAGATTATGCCTTTCCTTTGCTTGCCATTAATTAACGACTTTTGCTCTGATGGAGCTTTCTGACCATCCCATCCTCCCCCTTTTCCCTTCCCACCCTTCCATTCCCCTACATCATAATATCATTCTTGTCCAGCTTCCTTCTCACCTAACTCCAAATCTTCTTTCCAGTCTTCACTTCCCTTTCCCAACTCTCTCTGAGTTCCAGTTATGACTTCCAACTTAACCCCTTTTCTACATGGAGGCCCATAAGAAGTAAACCTTGAGGTTATCCTGTAATTTTCAGCACCTAGAAACAAATCTTACAGCATCTCAGTTTTTTTTAGATTTGTTGCAATGGTCTGAGCACAATTTTGGCCTGAGAAAATATCATTGTCACTGCTCACATTAGAGACTGGTGACATAAAGGAACTCTCCCACTCTGATAGACAGTATAGACATAGTCTGATTTGTGAGAAGTTTGACAGTGTTTGGTGAAAATAAAATCTTTGACAGGTCAGTTACAAAAACTAGAGTTCCTATTAGCAAGTAAAAATCGCAATTTTCAAGACTGGCCAGTATCTGATACAAAAGAACGATTGACCCCTTGCAGCGCGGTTCCCTTGCTCTGAATCATGCAGACACTAGAACTGCTTAAGAGGAAAGCAGCCAGATACTTTCAGCACACAGAAAAATTCTTTATTCATTACTACTTTCTTGGAAATGACTGAAGAGTTTTCATTTCATTTTTCCACAGTTGTCGATTGTTGAATAACTTTTAAAAGCAATGCAAACAGGCCTACCTAAAATAAATGCAAACTGAAAACTACTAGGAAAAAAATAACAAAGTCAAGAGTGGTGGTAGGTTTTAAGCTCTCAAACAGTAAATAAGCTACTACAACCTCTGTATCTGAAAGCCTTTTTGTACATTTAACTTTGTACTGGTTTGGGCTGGGATGGAGTTAATTTTCTTCATAGCATCTCATTTAGTGTTGCTTTAGATTTGTGACCAAAACAACGCTGATAGCACACTAATGTTTTAGCTATGGCTGGGCAATGCTCGCACGGCATCAAAGCCGCCTCTGTTTCTCACTCTGCCCCCCCCCCAGTGAATAGATCGGGGGTGTGCAAGAGTTTAGGGGGGACACACAACCAGGCAGACGACCTGAGCTAATGGAAGAGATATTCCATGCCATGTAATGTCGTGCTCAGCAGTAGAACAGAGAGGAGCGGGGTTTGAGCAGGTTAGCTGTCTTTTGCTCGGACATTGGGTAGGCATTGCTCTACCTATAGGAGGTGGTGAGGGATTGCCATTGCATCCCTTGTTTTGTTTTGATTTGTTTCGCTTTTTTTCTTTCTTTCTTCTTCCACTTCTCCCTCAGTTATTAAACTATTTTTATCTTGACCAATGAGTTTTGTCATATTTATTATTCCTTTTGTCCTTCACCGTCCCACTGGGGGTGAAAAGGGAAGCGAGCGAGTGGCTGTGTGGTGCTTAGCTGCATACGGAGGGTAACTCACAACAAACTGAAACACACATTTTCAAGAAAAGGAAATAAATGAGAGCGTTTTTAATAAAATACGACCTCAACAGAAGTGTTTTCTTGTTGTAAATATCCTTTCATGTGTTGTGTGCACTAGATAGAAATCAATTTACACAACCAATTTCAAGAGGAAGAATGCTGAGACTGTCAAGCTGTTATGACTGGAGATCATCTGTACTGGATGACAGAATGAAGGTAGTCTTGATACTATTGGTATACTCTTGGTACTATTATTATAAAGGTATGCCAACAAGAAATGCCTGTGGTCTTCATTTGGCAGCGCATCAGAGTAACAAAAATAGGAAAGACTTGTTACATAGCTTTCATAGAACATTACTCGTAAGTGTAATTTGGGGGAAATGTTGGAGCATTAGACCTTTCAATAGTAACTTTAAATGATCAATGATGTAGGTTCTTCTTTCTTGTTGTAGTGACCTTGTTTGCTGATTAAAAAGGAAAATAATGATTTATTTTTTTTCTTAAGACTGCTTTCTACAAGTTTTTTTGATTCATAAGGAAATAAAAGATCAAACTGCAGTAATACTACAGTTGGTGTTACAGAGTAAGCTCTGATGTGAATTTGAAACCACAAAGCAATATATGTAAGAATTATACCTATATGTAAGGATTTACCCTAATGTTTAAAAGAATTTTTGTCATTATAAGGCAAAAAGGTGTTAAAAATGTATAAATAATACAATTAGAATAAAACATAAATTATATGTCTACAGAGATGTATTTTTAGGGTCCACAAGGAAATGTTTTTGGACATCATGACATGTTGGGTTTTGTCATACTACATTCAGATAAACACATTTAGCAATCTTGATTTTGCAATAAAGAAACTCAGCCCCATTACTTGTTTTCAGTTGTAACAGAACTGTGACTCTCTGTGACAAATCCATTTGTATTGGTCAGAATGAAAGCCAACAAAGGTAAAAATGGTTAATTACATCCTATAAAAAGCAGAATATATTCTTATTCTTTGAGCACTAGTTTTTTAGATATTCCTATTTTTTATTTAAAACCCTACCTATTTGACTAATGTTTTGCTTGTCATCCAGCTTTGCTTCCCTATATGAATCCCACAGTAGTTATCTGATTTATGGAAGCTTCACTACGAAGCCCCAGCTAACTGTCTCCTGACATGTTTGTGAGCTACATTCAACTGCACGCTGAACTCCCTTGCAAGTCAATGAGAGTTCTGCACAAAATTTTAGAGGTGTAATGTAGCTCGAAGGTCACTTTTCTTTAAGGAATAGTATCTTACTAGGAGAGCTTAACAAACTGACCAGGGCTTTCAAGCAGGCAAAGCTTGGGGCAGGATTCAGTAGCCTCTAACAATCAATATTTCTGACAGAGTGGGGGGTGGTTTGGGCTATTTCCAGCAGCACACTTTGAACTGATCATATTGAACCCTGGATTCTGTAAACGGTCTGAAAGCAGAAATAAACTCCACTTATACGTAATCTGTCATGGCATCAACAGCCCTTGTCTTTCTTTTATCATGTCAACTTCCCTACTCCTTGTATAATGACACAATTAAGAATATTATTTATATACGTAACTTTTTCATGATGAAGTACAAATGTAGGAGTTAAAATATTTTCTATGCTTTAAACAAAATACCAGAAGATGTGTTTATTGATTGACTGAAAATAATATATTATAATGTCCAGTACCACAAAGAAACTCAGAAAAGGACACTTTAATTGGCATGCTGTGATTTATGGTAGGATGTCTGATGACTATACAAAGAAGTAATCACAGTCCACAGCAATAACTATGGAAATGGTATGGGCAGATAGATGGACTTGTTAGGGATTGTTAGGAACAGGTAATAAATTTCAGACCATGTGAAAGAGAGCTCCTATCATTGATGAAATATTCAGTAAAGCTTGATCCTGCAAGGTGCCAAGCACATGCTGAGAGCAGGCCTTTGCCTTCAGACTTACTCCTATTGAAGGTAACAGAAAAGCTTTCTAAAGGCTTGGACATTCCTTCAAGGCACAACTTTGTGCTAAAGGATAGTTAGGCATGATCCCTTTTCCAGATACCTGATTTATCTGGTGGTTATGCCACCTTAGTGTGTCTTGTCTCTGAGTTACATCTCTGTGAGCTACAATGAGAAATAAAAAAGGAAAGAGCCTGGAGAGAATGCAAAAAGCATACCAATTATTGTTCACTGCTACGGAATGCAACTTATACCATATTTTAGAGTTTCCATAATGAAAGTGCTGAATATTTTAAATAAAAAATATGCAGTGTATTTTCTATATAATTTCCTCTGTTCTTAATGTTGATAAAGTACCCTTTATGAGCCTTATATGCTGTTAATACAAGATAAATGCTCCAGAAACATCCAAGTTTCAAAACCCTGGACCACTCTAATACAGTATATGTGTGTGTTCTTCAGGAGCAGAGTTCAGAGGTGAAAAATATGTCCTCTTTCCCTTACTGTTCTTCAACCTCTTTATCATCTATCGTTAGAGCATCAAGTCTGTTACCAAGGAACTTAAAAAAGACAGACCAAAGAAAGAAAAATGTTCATGAATATTAGGAACACCATATCCCTGAGAACAACCCCACTTCATGAACCAACACTTAGCTGGTAAGACAGTGAATAAAATCTCATTCACTGAATCTCATTCAAAGCTCTTATGATATTTGACAATATTTATCTGTAAAGTACCGAAATGGGGGTCCTGAGGGAACAAAACGAAGTCATCTAACCCTTTTCAATCTTGTTTGTACCATAATACACCACCTGTATTGCAGTGCAGCCAAGTATACTGACCACGTAGATGAAAGTTTGAATTTTAGGGGCCAGTGAACACTATTTTTTTCTTTGTTGTAGAAACAAAGTGCTCAAAAACTTTTTGCTTAGCTACTGTTCAATAAAAGCCAAGATGTTCACTTTGTCTTTAAAATTTGTTACCTGCAGCTTGTGAACTAATATACTAATTTGACAAAAGTATAGTGGTCAAAACACCAATAGGGACATTTATTCATGTCTTCATAACAGTTTCTCATTCACAAAATCTAATTCTATCCTGTAACCATCTAGGTGCCTAATGCTTAGTCATTCCATTTAATGTATTTTCTTTTTTATATTTCTTTCTTTTCTGTATAAATATATTTTCTTCTGTATGCAACACTAATAAATACAGTTGTCCTGTAGGCAGTCTTGAGCAATAGTGTGAAAACCTTTGCAAACTTGTAAAAAGAAGCTTGCAGTCTTCCATGATACATTCTATGATGGTTTTAGAAGCAAAACAAACAAACAAAAACTATTTCTGGATCTAAACATAGTAAGAAAGGCCTTTGAATTATTTTCTGTTTGATGGTTTCTGAACTTCATAATAAACTCACTCATTGAAGGCTTCATCAATAAAAGAGGGGGGGTTAAATCTCCATCAAAATGTGCAGCAGCAGGAAATAAAATGTATAGGAGTTTAAGAAAGAGAATAACCCATTTCAGATCACATTTGCCACTCAGATGAGACTGACAAAACCTCAAAATCTAGAAATTATTAATTTGCTAGTATTCAAAATATTTTTATAAATATTCCTCCTGAGAACTTCCTTTGGGGAAAAAAAAAGGTAATTAATACTCAGATTTGGAAGTGCTGGACATGACAGAAGAGAGAGAAGAAGAAGACATATTCCTGTCCTCAACAAAATACAGTTCCTCCTAAACTAAATATGCTAAGATGATAAAATAATGAGTAATAAAATAAACAGTTTAAAGGCATATACATGTATTACCAAACCACAGGAGATTATTTACCCCAAAAGTACTTTTTCTTGTGGCTATACTACCAACTCCAAGAAATTATTAGAAAATATATTTGTCGATTTTTAATATAAAATGTAGTATAAAAAGCTCAATATATAAATATTTTTTTTTCTTTTGAAATAGCTTTTATATCAAATTAGCCCTCAGCTTGTAGCAGCTATAACAGGAAAACTAAAAAGTGCAGGTATTCAATTGTATGTATCAGTGTTATATATGAGACAACACAGTATCCTTCTGTTTTCTGGGAGTGTGTGTCAGAAAGGAAAAGCAAAGACACATTGTCATTCACTTCTGCAAACACACACACACACAAAAGCAACTCATGTAGTCACATAAAGTAGCCTAGAGACAGCTAATTTTAACAGCCTATTGCAATTTGCATAAATTGGGATCACAGATGCAAGATATTTAGTTTCACCCAGCACTGCGGGGCTGTGTCAAAATTCAAATACAATCGTATATATTATCAAATAACTCGCAACAACAATTATGAATTATTCTGTTGATGTAAATTAACACTTGAGAATAAAAACCTTACAAGTACCAGATGCAGCCAACAGAGAAAATGAACACAAACCTCTTCTCATATTTAGGCTGATCATTAGGTTTAGACTTGTCCATAAAAATAGTGTGATCTGTTGCTGGTAAGAGTGCACATCTGTGCTTCTGAGTTTACTCTGTAATATATGCAAACCAGAAGAATGCCTTGTGCCTGTCCAGTTCTTATTTTTGTTATAATGAATGGTACTCTGACTTCATAATAAAAAAGACCATGAAATGTTCAGAAATATATTGAATATAATACATGTAAGAAAATCTGGAAAACAAAGTAAAAGTTATTCTACAATTTCACCAGAATACTCGTGCTTCATAGAATAGCCTTTTACTCTACCAGGCAAGTCTTCTTAGTGATCACTGTAAGTGGGAATTATTTTCTGTGAGTATGATGTGATAGCAAAAAAAGGAGGTGATACAAGACACTAAGAGATGTGGAACCTGTATATCTTGTTCCTTGAAAATTGGCTGTTTAATATTGGAGATTCTTGACTGAGAGGTTCTGCTTTGTAAAACCTCTTCGATTTATTTTTGTATTGCTGCAAAAAAAAAGCAGACATGACATTGGCTGAATAAATGGTCCACAAATTAGGTTTATATCTGACATGTCAGCTTTAGTCTATAGACTGCTGATTATACGTTCTTATAGTCTCAAGACTCTCAGATGTGTTGGGTTTATGTGGCAAGGTTTTGGTAGTGGGGGGTGCTGCAGAGGCGGCATCTGTGACAAGACACTGGAAGCTGATGCAGGCTGTCCCCCCCCCAGCCCAGGGAGCTCCACGGGGGAGCAGATCTCCACCTGCACCCGGGGAGAGAGGAGCCCAGGCTGGAGCAGGTTTTCTGGCAGGACTGGTGACCCCGTGGGGGACCCACGCTGGAGC
>JAOBAS010000013.1:2591480-2602162 GCA_025311575.1 Elanoides forficatus | reverse complement strand
AAGAGCTGCAGCCCGTGGGAAGGACCCACGTTGGAGAAGTTCATGGAGGACTGTCTCCCGTGGGAGGGACCCCACGCCGGAGCAGGGGAAGAGGGTGAGGAGGAAGGAGTAGCAGAGACAACGCAACCCCCATTCCTCATCACCCTGTGCCACTCACATGGGAGGAGGTAGGGAAACCAGAAGTGAGGTTGAGCCTGGGAAGAAGGGAGGGGCGAGGGGAAGGTGGTTTTAGTTTTGTTCTTATTTGTCATTATCTTGGATTAATTGGCAATAAATTAAATTAATTTCCCTAGGTTGAGTCTGATTTGCTCATGGCAGTAATTGGTATGTGATCTCTGTCCTCATCTTCACCCACAAGCTTTTCATCATATTTTCTCCCCCTGTCCTGTTGAGAAGGGGCAGTGATAGAGTGGTTTGGTGAGCACCTGGAGGCCAGTCAAAGTCAACCCACCACACCATAATAACTGAAAAGTTTTGCTCTTGCCATTATTACTGCATTCTGCCTCTTTTTTTTTTTACTTCTTAATAACATTTGTTATAAAAATAAATTAATTAAGAAAATGTTTACTGACAAGCTAATTGGCTCAGCTCAGATTAGAACAGAGCTTATGGCCTCAGTTATTACAAAAGCATGTTGTGCATATAAGAACAGATAGGTCATAATACAATCTTCAGTTTGGCTAAGAAGTGAGCTAAGAAAGGCTAAGAAACTGAACAATCTAAAAGCACTGTTCATTTTCTTATATTTTTTTTCTTTTTTACATTTATAGTTCCCATTTCTTTAGCTTAATCTGATTTGACTAAAAAACAAGGATGAGAATATTTATGTATTTAAGAGAACTACAGAATGGGTGTAATTTTAAGCATTGTTTTGCACATGGATGATAAATAACCCAGAACTGTGTTTTCCAGAGTTTAGAATCTACAAAAGAGGTATCTTTTAAAACTACTTCTTAGAATTACCTTTTACGTAACTGAACAAACGAATGATGTATAAACCTGCCCAGCACTTACAGATCTCATTTTGTCATTTTGTCCATGTTCCACACCCCCTTCCAAAAATCAGTAGAAACAGTAATGGCATTTTGAGCCCACCTGATCTGTGCAGCCACAGATTCTACGGGTTCTGCATTATACTTGTTCCTGAAAATAAGGCAGATATGTCTGGAGTCAATAAAGTATTGTTTCTAAAGACTTGCAGTGGTTATATCTCTTGCCTCAGGAATTGATCTGAAAAGCAGAGGACCACAATCATGTGGAAAGCCCAAGGCAAACAGTTCTGGCTCCCCTTGAAATAACATTAAAACACTGATGGAGTTAAGACAGCGACAGTGGACAACATATTTTAAATAAGACCTTGGGTGCTGTGCTGCTGGCAAGGAATAAATCAAATAGTTCACAAGGCTAGGACTATTCTGTGCTAGAGTGTTTATTCTATTTTTAAAGAAGTCACAGATCATTAAAAAAATTGAATTTCCCCTTAAAATAATAAAAATTATTATACTATAAACCAATACTAAATTCTGGTATATTAGGTATAAAAAAAGTACTAAGAGGGCATAGAAATCTGGAATAGCACAAATTAAACCTAGCCACAATATTCAGCACAAAGCAATTGCGGTTTCTTTTTCCTAGTCCTAACACATTTCTCTTGTCAAAGACCTCTAAATTTGCTATCTTTCTATCTCTATTCAATGAGATTCTTGTTCCATTGCTAGAAGATTCTATACAGGCCCATAATTGTCTTAGGACCATTGTGTCATACACCTCATAAAAAAGCACGACCTAAATATCTGAACTCATTTATTTTCTTGGAGTCAGAACATTAATCTATACATGGTGCATCTCTTTTCAGACTTATTCCTTTTCAGAAAAATTCTGAGCCAATTATTATGCAAGACATAATTACTTTCCCTTCGGCATGTCACTTAAAAAGTAATTCATCTCACTTAATTTTAGCCATGCCTAAATGATAGGCATCTGGCTTGTGATAGTTGTCTAGGATCTTTCTTTCCAGAGACATCTGTCTCTGCGCTAATTATGATGAGATCCTGGATGGCTAGTTTAGATTAGATGCCTAATTCTTGAAAACTGAAGCCAGAGAGATTATCATCCCTCTTGCTACCACAAGGGTGCTTTACGTAAGAGTGTTACCATAGTGATTTACAAGACCATAAAAAACCCAACAACTTTGCTTACCTTTGAAGCAGATATGCAATTACATGAAAAGTTTATTAATGTGATACCAAATCTGAGCAAATACATCCTGAATTTCAGAAGGGCTTATGACCAAGGGTCACACCTGTGTCAGCCACATTCTTTCACCCTCTCATCAGCTCTAGTTGTAAGAGATATTTCTTGCAGATATCACAGAATCATACAAAAATCTAGGTTGGAAAGGACATCTGGAAATCATCTGGTCTAACCTTTGTTTGAAAGCAAAGCCTTGGATTAGGTTACCCAGGGTCACGCCAAGCCGAGTCTGGAATATTTCCAGGGAGAAAGATTTCACCAGTTCTCTGGGTGACCTAGTCCAATGTTTAATTGTTCTCATGATAAAGAATTTTTTTCTTGTATTCAGACAGAATTTGCCTTGAATTAGCTTGTGCCTGTTGCTTCTTACCTTATCACCAGGTATCCTTGTGAAGAGGAAAGCTCCACCTTCTCTATAATTGTTTTTAGGTATTGGAAGAGTGTAATTAGAGTCCCCCTAAGCCTCCCATTCTCTGCTTTGAACAAAACTGATTCCTTCAATGTTTTGTCATATGTTAAATTTTCCGAACCTAATCACCTTGGTTGCCCTCCCTGGGATCCTCTTCAATTTTTCAATGTCTCTCTTGGACTGGGGAGACTGAAACTGGTGTGGCCTAACAAGTGCCAAGCAGAGCTGAGTAACCACCTTCCTTGACCTGCTCACTAGACTCTTGCTGATGCAGTCCAGGATGCGGTTTGATTTCTTTACTGCCAGGGCACACACTGCTGGCTCATGTCCAGGTTGCTCGCCTCCATGATCCCCAGGGCATTCCCAGCAGAGAGATGCCCCTGCTTTTCATACCCCAACCTGTGCTGATGCTTGGAATTATTCTCTCCCAGTTGCAGGACATTATACTTATCCTCGTCGAGCTTCATGGAATCCTTGTTGGCCCAGTTTTCCATCCTGCCGAGGTCTCTCTGTATGGTGACTCTTCCTCCTGATGTATCTACCTCGTCTCCCAGTTTGGTCTCATCCACAAAGGTGATGAGGGTGTGTTCAGTTCCATCAACCCGACCATTTATAAAAATACCGAATACTAACAGATGCAGTATCGACCTCTGAGCAACTCCATTCATGAACGGGTGCTAGTTTGAACCATTAACTACTACGCTTTGAACCCAGCAATTTAGCTCGTTTTCCACCTATCCTGTGGTCTGCCTGTGCAATCCATATCTTAACCAGCTTGTCAACAAGAATGTTGTGGGACATCGTATCAAATGCTTTGCTAAAATCAAGATACACAACATCCACAGCTCTGTCTTTATCCACTGAGCAAATAGTTTCATTGCAGAAGACAATTGGGCTGGTCAAGCACAATTTACCTTTGGTAAATCTGTATTGCCTTTTCCCATCACGTTTTGCTGATTGCTTTCTCCTTCATATGCTGGGAAATATCCTCCTTGAAGGCCTATTCCTTAATTTTCCCAGTGACTGAAGTGAGGCTGACTGGCCTGCAGTTTCCTGGATCTGCCTTGTTGCCCTGTGTATAAATGGACATATTATTTCCCTTTCACAATCATTCAGGACTCCCCATAGTCTCCATGACCCTTTCAAAGATGATAGAGAATGATTTTGCAAGGACGTCAGATAACTCTCTTAGCACCCTGCCATGTATCCTGTCAGGCCCTGCAGGTGTGTATATGTCCAGTTCGTTCAGATATTCTCTTACGATCATTTTTTGCTGCTTGCTTCATCACTGCCTCTTGGCGAAGAGACTTTGGGACTGACCTTACTCACGAAGACTGAGGCAAACTAGGCATTAAGTATCTGAGCTGTTTTATGCTTTTTGTAACTTGGCAGTCCCATCCAGAAGTGGGTCTATGTGTTCCTTGTATGTCTGTCTGCTTGCTACTAACACAGGTACAGAACCTGTTCTTGTTATTTTACATATCTCCTGCCATTTGAGTCCCAGATAAGATTTTGGCCTCTTAATGTCACCTCTCAATACTCAAGCAATATTCCTATATATCTCTTTTGGAGCCTGTCTTTTCCTTTCTCAAAAGTTTTTTTCTTTATGTTTTGTTTCAGTTTTGTTTTATTTTGGTGGGGTTTTCAGCTGCTTTGGGTTTAGGTGGGGGGGTTTTGTTGTTTGGTTTGTAGTTTTGTTTTTGTTTTTTTGGTTTGCTTGGAGTTTGGGTTTGGTTTTTTTGTTTGGTTTTTTGGGGGATTTTTTTTTTTTTTAAAGTACTTTTATTAACTCTAACCAGGCTGGTTTTTATGTTATGTTTGTTCCTTTTCTGGCTAAGTGTGTGGACCAATCCTTTAAGAAAGATGTTTCTGAAAATCATCCAGTATTCCTTAGCTCCTTTGCCCTCCAAGGCAGACTTCCAGGGATCACAAGTTCAAATCTGCCGTTCTGAAATCCAGGTCTTTATTCTACTTGTTTTCCTCATACTCTTTAAGATCTTAAAACTCTGTGATCTCATGGTCAGTGTAGTCAAGGCTGCCATTGATGGTCATGCTTTCAAACAACTCTTCCTTACGCGTAGGTCCAGAAGAGCACCGTTTCTCGCTGACACATTCAACAACTGTGTAAGGAAGTTGTCCTTGACATATTTCAGAAATCTCCTGGGTTGCTTATGCACTGCTGTGTTGCTTTCCCAGCAAATATCAGGATAACTGAAGTCCTTCATGAGAACCAGAGCGTGCAGACCTGAGGCTTCTTTGAATTGTTTGAGGAAGGTTTTGCCCACCACTTCTTCCTCACTGGGTGGCCTGTAGCAGACCACTACCATAAGGTGCCTCTTGACAGCAATTCCTCTGGTTTTGACATAAAGGCACTCAACAGACCTGTCCTCTTTTCCGTAGCTAACCTCTACGTGCTCACGCTGGTCTTCTACATAGAAAACAAGCCTTTCTCCTCTTCTACCCTCTGTCTTTCCTGAATAGCTTGTCTGTTGCAGCATACCAGTTGTGAACTATATGACTGAGTTTCTGTAATTCCAAATGCATTGTGACCCTGTGACTGCACGTGGAGTTCTAGTTCCTTTTGTTTCCCTGATCAGGAGCACTGGAGGACAGGTACTTGAGATCTGCCATCTTCCCTTAGTCTCTGAGGGGAGTGTGGGCACCTTCTCCGTTGCTCTGTCCCATGCACACTTTCAGTTCGTCACTTGGGTCCTTACTTCTCTCCAGACTTTGGAATCCACTTCCCATTGCACCTGGTTTAAAGCCCACTTCATTTAGTTAGCCGAGCTGTTGGCACAGAGGTGCTTGTCCCTTTTCGGTAAGTGTATCCTGTCTCCCTGCTATAGCCCACAGTCTTTGAAGAGCAACCCATGATCATGCTTCACTCTCCAAAGGAGGAGTCACTTTCTCCTTCAGAGGTCTATGTTCACTTGTTTGGAAGTGCATAGCCCTCGTTTCTGAATGCAGAAGAAGATTATGGGTCTAGCTTAGCCAAAGCACCTAACTTCCAGGTAGGTACATTTAGCTGAGGAATATCTCACCTTCTCTTTCCAGTCTGTAAAATAAACATAGTGATTCTGATCTACTAATACACTTAGAAATTGAAGACATCCAGTTTCTGAAAAGACTTTGAGTATGTTTAGCTGCTTTCACCCATTCAATGGAATAAAGGAGCTAGCCCAGAGATGTATTTAGACCCTAGATACTGGTATATTTTACCTATATAAAGATGACAAAGTATGCTGCTATGTTATCATAGTTCAGTTTTACCTACCTGCTTCTTGACAGGTTGATCGTTAAAAGGTCATAAACAGGTTCAGATAATGAATATGTCTGAGTGTCATTATATGTGGAAAGG
This sequence comes from Elanoides forficatus, assembly GCA_025311575.1. NCBI lineage: Eukaryota > Metazoa > Chordata > Aves > Accipitriformes > Accipitridae > Elanoides > Elanoides forficatus. The sequence goes on along the minus strand of JAOBAS010000013.1, from coordinate 2,596,142 downwards.
TATTATATCTCTTCAGTGCCTAGGTGTCCAGTTTTACTACTGTCTCATTTACTGATTGTCTCATACGAATTTCTCACTTCAGTTTAGCTTAATTAAAAAATGTCAGTGCCACCACTCTGATGAAAATTTTGATTTTCAAACTGAATATGCCAGAATGATAGAAGACGATAAGAGAAAAAACCAAGAAAACAAACCAGCCTAGTCTTTTTCTTGCAAATTGAACAGCTTAGTCTTGGAAATTACTAACTAACAACAAACACAATCTTTCTTCACCTTTCTTGTTACTGTACTGAGGGATAGCCGTTTCCTTTACATGTACCTCAGAAAATATTGCTTTTCTATAGAACTGCTTTGAGTTAAAACTTTTCTTAAAACATACTGTAATACCTGTGCTAGCAAAAAATAAAGTTCTATATTTGTAAAAAAAAAAAAAAAAGAGGAGTGAAAATAAAAACACCATTTTTTTGTAACAGCTGCCATTTAAGTAGATCTTCTGACTGTATGGAAGCTTCTTTATATTTCCCATGTTCCTTCAAATATGATTTTACTCGAAGTATTATCCTCATGTGCTTGATAATAATTTGAAATCATGCTAATCTCTGACACAGCAGGTTTTTGATAGCTCTGTAAAACCTTAATATCATTGCTTCAGGCAAGGTGACAGGTATAATCACCTTCTATAATTCATGTTTAATACCTGAGTGACAGAGAGGAATCTTATCATGTCCTTGATCCAAAATCCTCAACTATGCTATATCACCCTACCTCTAGAAAATACTTGTGAAAATTGCTAAGCCTGGTCCAAATTTAATAGTGCTAAGAAGAATTTTTATCAGCATAAAAACTGATGTAGTTCAAAGGCATAACTCTTAATGACAAATACAGATTTTACAGGATTTTTTACGTTCTTCTAAACTCTCTTCTGCAGTCTAAACATCCAAAAGAGATTTCTATTACTCACATTTCGCCTGTCAAGAATATTGGTAACAAATGGGAAGTAGTTTGACACATGAATGAAAATATCTTCATACCCTAGTTTTTATAATCTGTTTACCTTTTGAAGGGTATCTGCAAACACTAACCTTAAGGAAAGCTGTGTTTGTTTGTTGGTTTTTTTAAAAAACCCTCTCAGTTATTGTGGAAAGACAGCCATTGTTAATGTTATTGAACTTAGATGTGCAAACATACTTACACAAGCTAAATTTTATATTTGCAATGAACACGTGAGATATTTAAGGAAGGACAAAATAGTGCATGTGTCTGAAGGAGCTATAGAAATAGAAAATATTTCTATATAGGCACATGCAGACAGTCCTGCGTTCTGCCCAGGTTCTCAAATGGTGAGACATGGCTCCTGTCTACGCATCAGCTTGCAGAGCTGTGCCTGGAAAGACGAAGCTCACGAGTTTCTGTATCATCTGTGTAGTCAGACACATTTTGGTTTCCTTTCGAGTTTATTAAATAATGATCAGCTCTATTAGGCACTTAGACATACCCTACTCTTTTGAAACAACTCCATACTGCTATTATCTTAAGAAAGAAATGCAGCAAGTATAATTTGAGTGTCAGTGCAAATGTTCTGTCACTTATTCCGTAGCGGTTAAGCTCCATCTTAAATTATGTGATTAGTACATTGCTGTTGTTGTAGGGCACGAGGAATATGGAGATGGTGAGACTAAGAGAATTACTCTAGGTGGAGAGTGGAAAGTATTACCTGTCAGAAGAACACCTGTGCCCGAACTATAGATTCATTGATCTCGGGAGAACATTCATGGTAAGCATAGCTACCTGCTTGCCTTACTCTTGCATATTCCCTGTTACTGGCACCAGGGTACATAGTTCAACAGATCTTTCAGGTGACCTGTTTTAAGGCCCAGAGCAGCCAAATGTAGCTTCCAGGTTTGAATAATGGAGTGGACCAGATAGTCTCCAGAAGCTCCTTCCCACCTTGTTTAGTCTGTGATTCTGATTCTGTTCTTAACTAGATGTGATGGTGCATACAAACCTGCTATTTTAACACCCTAATCATATTAGTGTAAGAAAAAAATAATACCTGAGAACTATTTACTTTCATATGATCAGAACAAGAAATTGTGATTAAGTATTTTGTTCTCAAACCACACAAAACATTTCTAAATAATCTTGCTGTAAAAGAAGGTGACCACTGAACCAGTCTTTAAAAATACTTGTAGGTTAGAAAAAGGTTAAATGAAGAAGCAAATAAATGTATTCCAAGGAAGGCTTAGTACAAAATTTAGCCTTCTGCATTAGATTTCCTATTAAAAAATAGTGCGACCTGTATATAGTGCAGCTGTTAAATATATACATATTGCTTTGTGATCACTACTGCCACACGGTCTATAGAATAAAGGTACTTCTGATCTCAGGTTTAAGGACAAAAGAAAACCAGGCTAGTGAAAGAAAAAGATACCAGGATGTGTTAATATGGAAATGCAGATGGAAACAATAGCGTATGCCTTCACTCAAATATGGGTGTGTAAGTATTTATCTTTAAACTAGAGATTTGCTCTATAAAAAAAAAATATTTTCTCAAGTACTTGTTTCAGGTAAAACTTCAGAACTTTCAGAGAAACGTCTGCTTACTTTGTGTAAAAAATGCATTTTTATAATCAGTTAAATTTAGTTTACTTTAGTTTAAAAAGAAGAAACTGAATTTGAAAACCAGCTTAAGATTTCTGTAACACCACCAAAATAGCAATGAATTTTAGCTATTAGGTAGAAGTACGAATAAGAATTTTTATGTTTTTTATACAGACCTAATGCTAAATCCCATTCATGCTAAAGGTTTATTTGTCTGGTGGGGTTTGAGGTTTTCTTAATTTCTTTCTATGGCAATGGTGTTTAATCTTGTTAATGACTGATAGGTTTTCTTGGTTTTATTTTCTTCTCATCAAAAGATAAGTTTATGAAATAAATATTCATAAGTAAAAGCACGCTATGACTATGTGCCAGGCTTGGTCAGAACTCATACCTGTATTACTATTTAATGCAAATCCACTAAGGACAGATCAATATAATTACAATTACTTTCTTTGATATGTTATTTGTCAAAGGTAACAGCAGAAGGCAGCTTAATGATTCCCATTAGAGACAAAAGTATTTTGCATTCCTCTACTTTGTAGATCTAAGATGGTTGGTTTCACAAGGGAAGAAACATTAACTATTGACTACAAATAGCAGCAATTACAGGGTAAAACAAATTGCTTTGATCATGAAAATATGGACAGAACTTAGAGCTAAAACATGAAGATTCTCATTATTTTCTTCCATTTCTTCTACTTTCTTCACCATGTGAATTGTGTTGTAAGACAGAATTTTATAATTACCGTAAGAAAATACACACTGTTTTGAAGATTGAGGTGGAAAGAGATATGTAAAGTAGGTATTGGCCTTCCTATAAAGGAAATAGTACTTTCTCTAATCTTCCTGAATATGAACACTAATCTTATTCATCAGCAAAAGGCTTGATTTATTTTTTTTAATAATTTTCATTTTAAGTTGAAACCTAGAATGATTTGAGGCATTATGTTACTCTCATCATGTACAGCATTGGTAAACAACTTGTGACTCTTGAACCGTATATGTTTGTTAGGTAATGTAAGGGAGTCTTTCTGTTCGGGAGCACGGCACACCATCTAGCAAGAGTGTCTTTGACATGTGGCAGTTTTTTGCGTCTTGCTGCCGTATGAATATTTTGTGCGAAGTTCAGAAGGCCGAAAGTAATAGATATTCCACACTTTTGCAATTCAACATTATTCTGTGGAATTCCTTTACACACAGGAAAAAAAAGAAGCTTTCTGTCTACTGTAAGAATGCTATCACAGAAAGATATATGGTAATGATCCCTTCAGAAGTTTAGGACTACAAATGATTTATAAACTGAACTCTAACAACTTTGTTTACATTTTAAAAATTAGCATAGAATTTTTAGGACTTAGAGTTATTTGGATATAAAGAAAAATCTAAGCCATACTTGCTTGTTCAAAGCTTCTTTCAGAGAAGTGCTAGTCCTGTTCACATCTGAAAACATGGTGAAATTATAGATAAAGACAATAAGATAAAAAGTATACAAGTAGATTGTGTAGTTAAACCTTAGATACTTTAATGTATGAATCATGATGTAATTAGGTCCTTAATAGCACCTATATAAAAGCTTGCCAAGGCATTCTTTATGGGCCCAAATGCCCATTTTAATATTTAGTATTAAAAATAACTATTTAGTGACATAATTTATGTTCGCTTGCTTAGTGAGGAGAGTCAAAAATTTAGTGACTGGATCAATCAAAAATGTTGGTATTGTATGCAAAAAGGTCATGTAACTTAAAGACAAAATATTCTCCAGGAAATGTCACTTGAGTTGTAAAATCCCAGAGAAATTTATGAGATCTAATATTTTTCCTTTTTTGTAACTTCTTCAGACTTTTATGGCTTTCAGAATCTTTTCAAAAGTCCAGATGCTTCGCATAACAGCATACATGACTGATATATTCTTGTAATTTCAGTATTTTAGTGGTTTTACTTCTGTTTGAGACAGTAATCCTGAATTGTGCTGTCTGGGGTTTTTTTTGTGATTTATTCTGCTGTATGCTTATCCTCTGGAAGAAACTAAGAAACAAGATTTGTTTTATCCTCCCTCTCCCC
>JAOBAS010000013.1:2581079-2591472 GCA_025311575.1 Elanoides forficatus | reverse complement strand
CCCCCCGCCCCAGCTTTAAACTAATTTACATTTTCTTTCTTATCAGCACCGAATAACATACTTCAGTTTTCAAAACATATCAAATGCTTTAGAGACTTTCATGTATATTTAATACAAGTGATAGCCTACTGTTTACTGCCTGAGTAGCTTTTAATACTGTGAAAAGATGAAAATGTCTCATTAATTGCTTTTGAAAAATAGTTATCTATTGGGAAAGGTTTTGCCACTCTGTCCTCCTTTTAAAGGGGTGCCAAGATGATGAATGAACATTTAAACTAACATAAAGCTGTGCATTTAAAGAATAAATGTTAATGCCTGTAAGACAATTTTTAAAAAACTGCATATGAGTTTACAAAATTTTTACATACCCAAGTATTACAAGTGATCTTCAGCTTTGCATGTTTAATTTTAAACTATAGCAACATGTTTTTAGCACACTTCATTAGCTCAGTTTCATTTTTGTGCACAACAGCCTTCTTAATGAAGCTCTTTTTACCCAGAGAAGTTAAATGGAAAACGTAGTCAGATTGTTACATTTTGTCAGTATTCATTTTTGCCAGAAAAGGCATTATTCTTCTGGGCACTAAATATTCAGGGATGTTTAACAATATTTTACATTTTTAAATTTCAAAATTCTTAATATTTGCTTTACTATATCTTCCTTCACCAGGAATATGATATGGTCCTGGAATTTAAAAACTAAAACAAAAGTTTCTCTACACAAGATGTGAGAGTAGAATACTTCATGTCATAGCTACAGAGAAATATTTTATGCTTGTTATATGCAAATATGTATCAGGCATGGTTTCATAACATGAATATTTGAAATCAGGCACATACTTAAACTAGAAATATTTAATCAAACAAAAATATGGATCCTTGCAATGCATTAGAGCCTTTTTGAAAATCGATAGATCATATTTTTTGTTGGCAATTGATCTTACAATTGATTGATACTAGTTTTAACAAGGTATCTGAAAACTACATCAAAAAACTACTATTTTTTATATATTTTATGGCAAGATATAGACAGACGGGCAATATCTGCAGTAACCATGACTTATTTAACTCAATTAATTAGAAACAGTAACCAGGTATTTTCACTCTTAGTGATCAGAACTCTCAAGTTCACTCAATGGAGACATTTCTACTCAACAGTTGTATCTCAGAAATGAAAGTGGTATTGTAGCATATAATGGAGAAAATTTGAGTGTGAGACTAGAACCATAGAACCATAGGATAATTCCAGTTGGAAGCAACCTCAAGAGGTCTCATTCCTACTCCTTATCCTAAACCAGGCAGATATTAGAAATAAAAACAAACAAAAACCAACAGGGACAAGCAACAACTTAATGCTCAGAAAACCATTTACTCCACTGGGTCCATTAGCATGAGGGACTGCCAACTCTTGAGCTTTGCATATAGAGAACCTAATGCACATTACATTAAGTCCAGAAAAAAACACAACCAACCAAACAGGGAAATTCAAAGACAAAAGCTTTATCAGTATATTAAAGATTTACAGATGGCACGTCAAACTGTTTCAAAAGGGACAGGTAACAGAGAAATTTTGAAAATTAGGGAAAAACCCTTTCCTTTCTCTGAGCCCAGCATGCATATAAGAGACATTCTCTTGCTTTCAGATTTAGCAGTGAATGTACTGAGCTGCCCACATCTGCCTTACAACCAACTACTTATGATTTAAAATCTTAAATTTTCTAAATGTCATACAGATACTGTAAACTAGTTGTCAAGATACCTTCTGTAGTCAATACAGAAAGAACTTAACTGTATTAGATGCTTATTCTATGTAGAAGTGCCTCTCTTTCTTCGCTGTTTAAATTAACTTAAAGTACACACCTAACTTTCAGATTGACAGTTTAGTGCAGCAAAACCAGCTTAATCTACCCCATGTAGCTAAAGCAGTTTACCTCCCATCCCCCGAATTAAAAACAAGGAAAAAAAACTTGCAGAAGTTGCTAAAATGCTGTTGTAAATTGCAGAGGAAATCTTGATGGTTCACAGTAAGAATATTGATGGGTTTTGATTGTGGTTTGATTTTGGGTTTGGGGTTTTTTTGTAACTCTCAATGAGAAATTTCTAGTATCATTGAATTCAGTATTTGTTTCAGATGTTTGTTTAAAAAAAATACATTGTACAGGGCTTTATCAAATTGCCTTGGCGTCTATACAGTGTGTATGTTGAAGTCTGAATATTAAGCACAAGTTAAATTTAGCTGTACTATTCAGACTGCCTTAAATTAAAAAGCATTATCCCTAAGAAAAAATGTATAACTCTGTGTGTAAGTGTTTGATATGCAGAACACCTCCTTATAGCCCTTGATATTGTCATTTAGAAAGCTTAAAAACTCCTGGGTAAAGAAAATTTAAAATATTTATCAATGTAGATTTTTCTGTTTTCTCATAAGGCAGTCAGTTGCAAAACTGATGTGAATGTAACATCCTTTATTGTTACTGTTCCCATAAATTAATCGTGGTCAACAGGTCTCAGTCTTAAAGCCATTGTGGCATTTGTATTCTGTGTGAAGACGAATGACAATAATTATTGTCTAGTGTAGAACTATTGCTTTCCTGTCGAACATAACAGTTTTAGGCTGGATTTTTAATTTTTCACATAAAATATTCCTCTAAAACCTCAGTGCTGTGGTTGTACTGTTTTACTGTTGTGTATGATCTCATTAATTCCCCAAGACTACTGTATTATCTTAGACTAAGATTTAAAAAGTAAAATTATCTCACCCACAGCAAATGAAAACATTAATCTATACACCTCAATTTAATTTGTCTGTTGGCATGTGTTGCCACTTCATGAGTTAATTCTTACATGTGGGGTTCATCTGTATTCTGAAGATGATAATAAAAATTCCTGTTGTATATTCTACTGTTAACATTATGCTCAGAATTTAGAAAGAGATTATTATCAAAGGTAGTAGAACATTTTTAAGATGCCATGCTGTTTACAAATTGTGTATATGTTGAAGGTAGCGTCATGTCACTCCTGTACTTTCCGGAAATTGTCTGTCATCTAGAAAGCACCAGATTGCGAGTGAAATCTATATAGGGAACCATATTAGGGGCTTTACTCCTAGTTACAGAGCTACTCCCAGGACTGCTTGTCTTGGTGCCTTGGTGAGACATTTTGTGTCAGTAAAGAACAAAGCTTATTACAGGAGGTATAAATTCTATGGTTCTTATTGTGCTGGACTTCTTGGGGAGGAAGCATGTCTATTCCACCCTAAAAAATAGATTCGTCCAACATAACAGCAGCCAGGGATGTAACATTTATGGATAACACTTTAGGGAACATAACTTACATCACTGACAATCAGCTGACATTTTCAAGACTATGTCCACAACAAAGAGGGTGGGTAATGTTCTCTGGTTCAAAATGCGGGAAAGTTGAGATTAGCATTGACATTTAGAAAGCTGCTGAATCAATGGGAAAGTTATGACCCTAGTTTTATGGACTAAAATTTAACTTTGCTTGCTAGTGGTCTTGTTTTGTACTTCCAGACAAAAAGTCAGGTTCTAAATTTTGTTAGCATTATTAAAACTAAGAAAAATATCTTGTGATAAAGAATCAGTATAATATTTTTTGGTTATGTGGGCTCAAAGTATTTTCTTTTTTTAGAGAAAAAAAAAATTATATCCGTTCTTGTCCTTTCCACTTTTGTCACTGTATAACAGGAGAAAGTAATGAATCAGAAAATCAGTAAATTAAGTATTCCTTGGAAATGACGAGAACAAATGGAAGAGAACTTTTATGTCTTTACTGAAATAGAACACCATTTCCCTTAATTTTATGAAAGAATCAAATGTGTTCTCTGTTTTTACTTTAGCAACAGACAGGCTGCACCTCCAAGGATAAAGTTATCATGTGTAAGGAATATACTATGGATTTATCTCTCTGTCATCCAGATTTCTAAGAGTTCAAATAGCTGTTTCCTTTGTTCTCAGTAAAGATTGCTCTGAAGGTTTTTCAGAGGGTTTCTCATCTGTCGTCTTTACTTATGGGCCTATTTATGTCAACTGTATTTTTCTAATAATTTCTAAAAAATTACTACAATTTTTCCTGTAACCTCTTGTTTCTGCTTCTTTCTTATCCTCTCAAGTGCCGAATTCTGTAGCAGATATAGTCTTATTCCTTCATTGATGATGCCATCATTCATATACTTTGTGGTCTAATGAAATATAGGTGAACCGCTGTGACGTGCATTGGTTCCATTTTCTCTAAGTCACGCATGTTCTATATGCCTGGATTGTTGAATATCCGATAAGGAGAGATATGAATGCACTCAATATCTTAGACGATATTCTGAAGTGGCACATAATATTGCTGACTATCTGCAGGAAATATAATATTCCTTTCTACAAAACAAGTGATGATGTCTGTTCAACCCTGCTGCTTGAGGCTTCCAAGGGGCAAATTCAAATATCTTCAAATTATTTTAAAATTTCATGACCATCACCAGACAATTCCGCAAAATATTTTTCATTGGTACTTGTCATAAACATCTCTGTAAACACAAAATCAGTATATAAAACTGAGAAGGAGAGGAAACATTACAACATGGAAATCAATAATAAACCAACAGAATATTTATAAAAATTTTGAAGAAAACTTATATTTTTAAAGTATCTTTGTTATGTCTCGGCCTCTCCATTAGTTACCGTAGGCATGCAGGTGAACAATACCCTTATTCTCTCTGTTCACTGCCTTGTTCTTCACAGTTGTGAATTCACAATTCCCTGTGTTGGCCCATTTTACACACTAATTATTTCTACCCAGATCAAGTATTGCATGGCAGTTGGCTGCCTGACTGTAAACTGATTTGCTACTCTTTTCTGTACTGAGATATGCAGGAAACCTGAGCATGTATGGAGAAAGTACAGATTAGTCTGTGGGTTTAACATTTTTGCTTATAGCAATATTTTAGCACTCTGAAAAGCAACATGTTAATCTTAAAAGGAAACGTTAATGTAGTATTTTCATTTTCTGCACATATTGTTCAATATTGCATTTTGTCTAAAAATATCAAACAACAGCAGAAGCATGAAGAAAGGGAAAACAGAAGAACAGGAAAGAAGTAATTTTAGACTGCTAATATAGGTCTAAGTTGAATGTAAAAGATAAAATTATTTTGCTGTGTCCAGCTCAGAAAAAATTACCAAATGAAAAAAACCAAGAAAAAAACCAGCAGGAGTAGGAAAAATGAGAAGTCTTTGATGATAAATTACCAGGAGAAAAAGAGAAAATCCTTTAAACAAAATTATTATGTAGTTTAAAAGGAATTAAGGAATAAAATGTTGAGAGAGACTATCGGCTGCTACTGTAAGCAAAAATGGATGATGAAGGTATTGTCAGGAGTTTTAAACCCTAATTTGCCTCAAACATAATTGGGAATTTAGCTTTAGAATGTAAAAGTATTTTAGGTCAGTGTGAAATAGTACTGAACTAAGTAAGATAAATGTTATGTATAAAAGACAAGAAGAGAGAAAAATAGAAATGTTTTAAACCCTCAGGTTTAAAGGGCATCTCAGTGGCCTTTGTCAAGCTCTTACTAGTTCTTTATTATGGACTTAGGGTTTTAAACACTTAAGAAGGTGGGCAAAATGCTCAAATGCAACCATAGTCTTAGTAAAGAAGGTAATATTTAAATAATGTGATAAATATTTTAAAATTAAGATTATGAGAATAAAGAGAAAAATCAGTAGACTTTTGCAGGTTTGTATTCTAAAAGCTAAGAAATCTGTGTAGAATACTGTTAATCCATGAACAGCGCCATATAAAAAATGCTAATAAAACCAGAAAATAATAAATTCAAAAACGTAAACACTGCTGGCAATTTTCCAACCTTGTGCCTAACTCAGTGCATATTTCCGCACCGTTTCTGTACACTGACAGCTACAATGGTGGGGGTGGCTTCATTTTAGCGTGACAGTGCCTAATTCCCCAGCACGGGAAGCAGCCAGGTTCCCAGCAGCCAGGGGGGAAGAAGTGGCTTCCTTTTGGCAACACTAACTAGTGGCTACTGAGCTAAGGGAAGACTTCATCTCCACTAAGGATACGGAGCAGAAAAGTGCTTTGGAAGGAGATACTTCTGCTAGAGGCAGACCGTCCCTTTCTCAGAGGAAGGTGGTCTCGCCAAAGCCCACCACTACCCAGAGAACTTATCTAAGATGTGGGAGACTCAGGAAGCTGAGTCCCAGCTCTCACAAGAGTGATAACCTCACTGGTTTGCCCTCTCCAGCGTAAGGAAGAATCTTTTAAGTGGCTCCTACAAAAGCCAATCCATTTCATACAAGTAGTTGATTGCTTCCTAGAACCAAAACCAGAATTTGAATCTACCCGGTGAAACAAGACTTGAGGACAAAGGACATAGCACTGCCAAACAGTGTGATTGATCATTGTGTCTTCAGCTCCAATTCTTTTCTTTTACTGATCTGCTGCCACTGACCTGCGCTTCTTGGTAATGCAGATGTAACCAGTACAGGCAATTGGTTGCTAGCGCTTGACTCTGTCCCTCAGTGCTGTTTGCTGGCATAGACGTAGTGTGAAAAATGAATTACTCTTTCTCAGAGCAGGACCAGTAAAAGAGACTGGGGAAAATCCAACGGAGAATACCCCAGTTCCAAACAGCAGGATACATCCTGTTCCCATTCCCCATTTTCAACGAAGCAAAAAGAGAGATTTAAAGCACAGCTCCCACGTTGAGATACAGCTTCTGAGCACAAACATCCTCCTCTGCCATCCTTTCAGAAGTTGGGGAAGAACATGGGCGACATGCCTACTAAACGTATGTGAGGCAGAAAGGGAACTCAGCACTCGGTTTAGACAAAACATATGACAAATTCTGCATATGCTCAATAGCAGAAATTAAGGTGTTCACTTTACTGTAGGGAACTTAGGAATCTCCAGGGCTAGAAATGTGTTTTGAGGATTTAGACAGCTAAATTGTGGTTGCATCCCAGAGGTGCTCCTGTGTTAATCCAAGTCTTAACTTGCAATGTTGCCAAATGGTGAATACTCTCAGAAACATTCTTTGACAACAGCTACCTCCATAGTCCAAGAAAAGTCAAATTATCATAGCTCTTTTTGGTCTAAAAATGTTTATACTTAAATGATACATATTATTGTTTCAATTAGATTTTTAAAAATTTATGAAGATTGTATCAACAGGATAGTTTTAAACTTGTCTTGCTACAAGGGAACATATTTTAATGAGGGATAAAATGTTTTTAAAAGCAAGCTTTAAAGTGTCAGATCATGACTGGAGATGAGCTTGGCCTATAAATAAGTCAAGTAAATTATAAATTTACTTTAAGAGCTGAAATTGTATGTTATTAGCTAAAAATAGTTGTATTATGGCAAAAGAACAAGGCTGAGTACATCTATGTACATGTTACCAGTTAGGGAGCATACCCTTCAAAGCAAATTGCTTCAAATTAACATTTTTCAATGGGACAACTGAATGCTGTTCAGTAAGACAAGCATAATTTCCTTTGGCTCTCTAAATGTATGAAAGATCTGAGAAAAAATTACATCCTTCTTGAGCATCTTCATTTCTTTGACCAAGACTATAAATGAAGAATTTAGGTATCAAGAAATGATATTCCTACTGTGATTTTTCTTTCTAAGAGAAAAGAAGCTGGATCTTAAAAATTAGTAGGATTCCAGGCACTACTGAACTATCCTTGCAGAAATTTGCACAAATATAATGGGGCCAATGCTATTCTCATTTATTTCCCATGAAATTCTATTATAGTAAATGGATTGATACTGAATAAGACCTTGCAGAATTAAGCTCATTGATTCAGAACTAAAGGTCTAAATGATAGTATTCTTCCTTTGTATGGAAGATTACTTCAGATTCCTTCTACAGTTCGTGAGTGAAATAAATTACTGTATTTTTTAATGTTAGCATAAAAAAATATAAATTGTGTATGCCTGAGGTAAAGAAACAGTGGCAAAAGAAAATGAATTATTTTTCAACTATACAAGAATTTTTTTTACTTATTACCTAACTGTAATCTGGAGCCTAATACTCAATAATAAGAATGGCAGTCCAATCATAGCCCACAAGAAGGAAATAACTGTTAGATATCCTTTGTGATTATGACTGTTGTACAAAGTATTCTAAAAATTTTAAGCTCTAAAGGAGACCCATTGTGTCAGCATCTGAAAATATCCCTATCTTCTTCCACTTTGGATTCCTAGGTTTAAATCTCACCTGAAGTTAAACAACTATACTCTTCTTCCCTTTTTCTTAAGCACATCAGATGGTATTTGTTACCTCTGAAACAAAACATAAGGATCAGCCTCCTCTCCTGCTCTACTATGTTCAACATTCCTGTAGCTAGAGCATTCACTCATAATGTGAAACAGGCAGCTTCGATTGCCCTTCCAACCTGAGGGGGCTCAAATTCACCCATCTCCCATCTCACAGTGTGCCCCAGCGGTCCAAGTTGTTTACCATCCACTGGTTGCCCACTGTACGCACCTTCCAGCAAACAACCTCATTCAGGTGCTCGCATCCCCAGATTAGACAGACCTTTATATTTACACTTTTGCTGGCTTATCAAATGTGTAATTTCTTTTTTTGCCAGTTAAAACAGCTTCAAGAGGAAGTCTACTGACCGTATTCCTAAGCTTTCCAATCTAGCATATCAACTCATGGCTGAAGTTGGAAGAGAGAACATAAGACTTTAACTCTTCCCCAGACAGAAGGATTTAAAACAAATTTATCCATTTCTTAAGTCATTTAATCTTCAGTAGTAAAGTAAACACTACAGGTTTCTTTAGTTCACATCTTTCTTCGGTTTTTTAAGTAAGTGTTGCCAACATATTTTGCTTCACCATTTGACGTCCTCTTAAAAATGTAAGAGTACAATCTCCTTTGGTAAAAGAATGCCTTGATTCCAAAGCACTGTTAAACCTTCAATATTGCTAAGAATAGGAGACTTTGATCATAAACAGAAGCTGAACTCCATGTGTCTGGAGAATTTACCTGTGGGGACAGAGGTATCTGAAATATTTAGGCATTTCTTCTGACAACTTTTGAGGAGGGGGGTCAAAATTGAAATTTCCAAGTTTCAATTTGGGTTCCTAAATTAGATTTTTAGAGCTGGTCCTTTAAAAGTTGCAGTGCTTACAATTCAATGAAATTCAATGAAAACTCAAGATTTTCATTACCTTGCAGGGTTTCTTGCAGAATCAAATCTTGTGCAACCAAGTGACTAAATTTTAATTGTGTGTCAGTTGAGATCAGTCTAGCAAGCTGTTCCTCATTAACTAATGCTTTAACCTATGCAGGGCTCCACTGGAGTAAATGGGGACCCGCATAGGAGAAGAGACTATTTTTACTGGCCAATATGCAAGTCCAGAGATTTTGTATGACAATTCAAGTCTAAATTACATTAAGTAATGCGAACAAAAGAAAAGCTGATGTATTTACGTTAAAGTCAGAAACAACGACAGAACTGAGACATGTGGAATTATTTTCGATAAACTGGGTAGGATTCAGACTGCAATATAATCCCTAAAAGCCAGAGGCATACCACATCCGTCTCTGAGGGAAGAAAATGATATTAAGGAACCGCCAGCAAGATTGCACAGATAAGTGTATACGTGAAGGAGATTAAGAACCAAGATTTGGAGACTTAAGAAAACTATCTCAAATGGAAATGTCATGGACATCTGGTGAGAGAGGTCATTACAGCATTTCCAGCTGCAGTTATTCATTCAGCAGTACCTTATTTTGGATATGAAACTCAAAATTGTGTTTTTGTCAGCTGACAATGTGAATATTACATTAAAGAAAAGAAACACAAGATAGTTTTTCGATTAGAAAAGTAAGGAAACAACATTACCAGATCTAAATTGTTGTCAGTACCAAAAGCAGAAACATCAAAGCACATACATTATTCTGAATAGCTGACTACAGACTGAGTGATGCAAGACATTTAGAAGGTTGCAATTTTCCCAGTAATATAGGTCTTCAGTAAGTGAAGTTCAAATTGAGTTAGAAACAAGCAGTAATTGAGGGGAAGGAGCTGACATGGTCTATCATTTTATTTAAATGGTAGCCTGTGGATAGATTTTTTCCTGATTTCTATATCACTACTGACTTTTCTAATAAGTGATGTATTTCTGAACAGTCTAAACCATTTGTCCAAAACAGACACAATTAGGCCAGCCGTAGCCCTTCATGGTACATTAGATGGAAGTGTCATGAATAACTGGAGAAGACAGTATACATATTAGTTATGAACACATATAAATTTTGGGTTCAGCTGTTAAACTAAAAAAATCCCCCAAACCCCACCCCACCCCAAACCAAAAAACAACACCAAAAAGAAACCCCAACAACACC
>JAOBAS010000013.1:2560312-2581067 GCA_025311575.1 Elanoides forficatus | reverse complement strand
GGTTGTTTCCCCCCTTTTGTTCATCAAAATAAAAAGCAAAATGTGTTTCAGTTTCAGCATGAAACTTCAAATTTGACCCAAAAATATAATTTTCTTTTTTGGATAATTTGCAACAAAAATGAAAAGAATTATTTTAGGTGTGCCTGTCTTATCCTACTGTAAAAGGCTTGTCACAGTAATCCAGATTCTATGCCTTCGTCTACCTGAAATTATTGAAATACATTTCTTACGTGCCTGTGAAAGATGCAAGCAGTATGATCTTACTCTTTCTTGTTTATATTGTTCTATTTTGCATAATCAATTAAAAATTAAGCAGCAAAAGAACCAGAATGCATGACGTGTTCCACCTACTAGTCAAAAGTCCTGATCACAGTGAGCAATCTCTGTTTCTCTCAGTGTTTTGTTAAATATTTTGTGAGTGAAACAGTTCTAGTAAAAAGATTTGAGGGTTTTTTTGAGTCCCCTGTACCTGGCTGTACAGGGAAGAGAAGACCCAAAGTTAAATCCCTACAACTATCCTAAGGGATATTTGAACCTCCTTTGGCAAATGAGTATAAGATTTAGAACATGCACTGGAGTGGAACAAATATCTCTCTCTGCCTCTACAGAAGCTGTTTTATTTTCTATATAATATTTTAAAAGTCATTGTCAAAAATATCAAGAGGATGATTCACTAGACTAGAAGCTCAGTCATTCACCTTCTGTGACATCAGACAGTTCACTGAATATCTGTGTATTTATTTAAAGTAAATAGTATCAGCAAGACAGATTGAGAGTATCCTTATGTAGTAATCTGGTGTTTTATGCATACTCCTGGGAGGAGGAAAATGCAAGTTTGATTCCCAAACAAGCAGAGAAAGAAATCGAACCCAAATCTTCCAGTTATGGGTGAGTATTCCAATATCAGAGTTGCTGAGCAGACATTTATCATCACTTTCTATATTTTACGCGAAAAGAAGACAAGGGTCAAAACATTGGCCAGATATATATCTGTCTCTTCTACAACCATATTCAGACTGTGGAAGAACTGATTTATCTGCTTATGCTTCAGCTTTTGATCCTTTAAAGTACATACTATATATTTACATGTCATTAGGAAATAAACTAAATCAAGGCCATGCCTTTACTTGACTACTGTGCTAGAGAGTGCTCAGCGTTGGCATTCCCCAAACCGTCTCATCTCTTTCCCTTCTTTTCCCTCATGGTAATGGTAGCTCAGGCGTTAAAACTGTTTCAGTGAAAAAGTGACGTGAAAATCAGTACGCTGCAATTCCTAGAGCTGCGGTGCACTGAAGTCACAAAGAGGGCAGCTTAGCCACATCCATCAGCTACACTTTCATAGTATGGATAACCGGCATTGGCTTGGCAACTTCATCTGGGACTGCAGCTGGCCCACCTGCCTGGGATTATCAAAAAGAGCTGGCAAATGCTTAAAACAGCCATAATCTTGAAGGGGATCATGAAGCGAACAGCTTTGTTACTGTACTGGGTCTGACTGGGTCTTACTTTCTTCATAGCAACCTGTGTTCTGGATTTGTGATTAAGACAAATTTGGTAACACACCAATATTTTGGCTGTTGTTGAACAGTTCTTGCTTAGCATCAAGGATTTCTCTTTTTCTCCCTTACCTCCTACCAGCCCCCCAAGAGTACACTGCGGGTGTGCAAGAGGTCGGGAGGGGACACAACTGGGGCAGTTGACCCGAAATGGCCAAAGGGATATCCCAGACCAGATGTCCTCATGTTCAGCAATAGAATTGGGGTTTTTTTTTTTCCAAGGTAACCATTTCTTGCAGAACGACTGGGCATTAGTTCTGCCTCTGGGAGGTGGTGGATGACTGCCTTTGCATCACTTTTTTATTTCCCTACTTTTCTTCACTTACTAAACTATCTTTGTCTCAACCTACGAGTCTTTTTGCTTTTGCTCTTCCTATTCTTTCCCCTGGCCAGCTGGGAGGAGGAGTGAGCCAATGGCTATATGACTGCTTAGCTGCTGGCCAGGGTTAACCCGCAGCAGGTACATAAGACCAGCCACAGTGTTTCAAACAATTGATCCATCTAACACAGTTTTCTGCCTTCATCAGTGACCATAAGCAGGTTGCAGGAAAAAGAAGAGGAAGACAGACCTGTATGGTATGGTATGGTATGGTATGGTATGACTTTTCAAAGCTTATAGACAGTGGCCTAGCAACAATGTCAGCCACTTCTCTTAATGCCCTGGGGTGGATGCCATCCAGGAGCATAGATTTATGTGGCTTGAGCCCTTTCAAGAGGTCACAGACCAGCCTTTCCTCCACTACCACTGGCTTGACACATGTATTGTAGATATTGATCCTGTGATCTGGGGTCTAGCTACTCTGGCAAAGACAGAGGCAAAGAAAGTGTTGAGAACCTCTGCCTTGCCAGCATTACTAATAATTAGTTTCCCTGCCCTGTTTAGCAATTGATCTATGTCTTCCCTGTGTTTCTGCTTACTGCTCATGTATCTGAAGAACCCTTTCTTGTTGTTCTTGAAGTCTTTGGCCAATTTAAGTTCTAGCTGAGCCTTACCCTTCCTGACTGAGTCTCTGGTGCCTTAACAAGGTTGTCATAGTCCTTGATGGGTATTTGGCTGCCTTTTCTTAGCCAGTATGCTGCTTTTTTGCTTTTAAGCACACCCAACAGCTCATTGTTAAGCCAGGGTGACATCTTGTTCTGCCTATTTCCTTTCCCTTTGTAGGGGTTTGACTGTTCTTGTGCTTCCGGGAGGCTGTTCTTTAATATCTCCCAGCACTCACAAGCTCCTTTGCCCTTCATGGATGCTTCCCATGGCATCCCTTGCAGATGGACTCTGAGATTATTGAAATTGGCTCTTCTAAAATCATAGGATCGTAGAATAATCGAATCATAAAATCATAGAATGGTTTAGGCCAGAACAGACCTTTAAAGATCATCTAGTCCAACACTCCCCCACCCCGCTAGATCAGGTTGTTCAAAGCCCCATCCAACCTGACCTTGAACACTTCCAATGATGTGTTCATAGGCTGATGTTTTCCAACAACAGCCTATCGGCTGCACCACTCAGCTTGGTGTCATCCACAAGATTGCTGATGGTGCACTCAATCCCACTGTCTATGTCATTGATGAAGACATTAAACAGTATTGGTGCTGGTACAGGCCTTTGAGGGACACCACTCGTTACTGATTTCCACTCGGACATTAAGCCATTGTCTCTAACTCTCTGGACATGGCCATCCAGTGAGTTTCCTTATCCATCTAACAGTGCATCCACCAAACCCGTATCTCTCCAATTTAGTGGACAGAATGTTGGGGGGAACCATATCAAAGGCCTTACAGAAGTCTAGATAGATGACACCTGTAGCTCTTCCCATATCCACTGGTGCAGTTACTCAATTATAGGAAGCCACTAGATTAATCAGGCCAAAGATCCACGGTCTTTGTTCTACTACTGGTCTTCGTTCTACTACTGGTCTTCAATGTGCTCAGCAGGATCTTAAACTCTACCGTGTTATCACCTCTGTATCCAAGGCTGCCATTGGTAGTTATGTTGTCAAATAAGTCTTCTCAGTTTGTGAGCAGTAAATCTAGCAATGTGCTGGTCCTAGTCGGCATGTCCAGCACCTGCAGCAGGAATCAGTCCTCGATGCATTCCAGAAACGTGATGGATGACTGTTGTGGGAAAAGAACACTGCTGTGTTGTTTTCTCACCAAATGTCTGGGTAATTGCAGTCACCGATGAGGACCAGGACTTAACTTCCTATTTTGACTGGCACCAAGCACTAAGCTTCGTGTTTTCATAGATGTATCATAAACTAAAGTTTCACTCAGGGTTATAATGGTCAGTCAGAGCCCATCACTTTATATGTGAAGCAAACGTTTTATTTCCCCATCTAAATTCCTCACAGTTATCTATTTTTAATTTCATCTGTTGGTTTGGGGTTTCTTTGTTGTTGTTGGTGGTGGTGGTTTTCATTGTTTGTTTTTTCCCCCAGTAACTCAACTTTGTTAAGTGCTTTTGCTGTTCTTTTCAGTGTGGCCTTGGACACACTTTTTAAAATGAGTTTGTACCAACAGCAGACTCTGTTTATTGTTTTAGCCTGTTTTCTATTTTTCCTGCTGAATAAGAAACAGGTATATGTATGTGTTCATCTTTACCTACAGAACCTTTTCTTGGTATCACACAATACATAACAAAGAATGGAAGGGAAAATATTCATTCCACGTAAATCATACCACAAGAAACCAAACAAGTTGTGATTTACCAAGTTTACAAAAATTCATGTTATTATAGTTTTATTACAATAAAACCAATCTTACTCTAAAGTAATTAGATGAAATCTGTATGAAGAACATCTAACCGTATTAGTCAAACTTGAAATGAATCAGCTATATTTCATACTGAATGTTGCTCCCTTTCTATTTTTCCACTATGAAGAATGGTATTAATTTTCCAACTAATTAGAATGCATCGTAATTCTGAAGTCTAGCATCAAATTTTACTTTCTTTCTACGAATTTTAATTAAACAAGCAACTCAGAGCAGATTATAGCTTTGTGCAGAAAAACATTAAAAGGGGGTTGGAATAAATTCTCACAGAATGTGCTTACCAAAGAATTCTGAATGCCTTAAGTCATAATGAATCAGCAAAACCATCAAATATTTTAATCTTAGAAGTATTCAATTAATGAGGAAAATACATTAAAAAATAACATATTCAATGATTGACAGAAAAAAAGACTATTATTTATGAATAGTTTTAATGAGCTCTATTCCTAATGCAATTCAGGATATTTAGCAGATGCATTATCTGTTTAAAGTCTACAGAACTTTTACAAATGTAAGGATGTTTTCACGATGACTGTGTTACTGCCACCAAAGTAACGATGTCTTGGTCTACATCGCACACACTGTTATTTCTGTAGAATAGAAATTGAATGCTTTGCTTTAATATCACCTTTTGTCTTACCCACACAGGAAGTAAAAGTTATTCCCTACCTGATTTTAAGCATTCCATTTAGCTGCCAAAGTTAACAGCTTAGGTATTGTGCAATCCCTGTTGCCAGTGAAGACAGAGCAAGCAAAAAAAAAGAGAGGAGGAGAGCTGGAGAGCGAGAGGCATCTCCGTGTGATTTACAACCCTGAGCTCAATGCCTACAATAGAGGATATGAATTCTGTCATGGTTTTGTTCTTTTCTTTAAAAAATCACTGTAGTGAGATGAGATGTAGGTCTCTGAGAACAGAGCGGAACCAAAAGCTATCTTCATTATAAAGAATATATATTATAAAAGCTATGCTAATTTCAGGCAAGAAAAGAGTTGAGAGTTCTCCCAAGTTATATGAGGATCTGTTTTGCCACAGCAATACCCCCACCAACAGAAGCATATGAAAGGATATGAAATGGAAAATAACAGCATCTGATGTTTCAGAAAATTTTATTTGCTTTTTTAACTGTTTAAAGGATAAAGAACAATGTTATTGCTTAAAATATAATGGAATACAGAGAAAAAGGAAACTATCTGTTCCAGCATTTCTTTGCTAATCACGTTGTAAAAATAAACTATCATACTCCCCAGTCACAATTTGTTGCGATCTTGATAAGGGCAGCTATTGCAGTGGGCACTATGTGGAATAGCTACTGATTAACATTTATATATGTTTAATTTGGGAAGAATGTATCAGACTTGTAACACTAAAAGCTGTAATCTGTCTAAATTCTGTAACTCTTGAAATGACAGGCTGGAAAACATAATGCAAGAGAGAAACTGAATGCCTTTTTGTCTTACCCACAGAGAACTGACTTGATGAAACTGAGATTAGAAAAGTTAGACATTAGGGACTTAAAGTTTAGTAGGCAGAGGATTTAAAATGTGGATTTTTTTTCACATTTACATTCAATACAGACCTTTATATTCCTCTTTTATACATAAAAGGATAAGTTAGGGGCAATGAGTTCAATGATTTTGTTTTAATCTATGTCTTTCATTTTACCCAAAGGGATATTTAAACTTTGTTTTAAAATATGTATTAAATCAGCCCCCACAAGCACTATTATGAATAAGTGTTTGCCTGAATATATATAAATCTCAAGAAACTGGATCTGCAGTAATTCAGGCATAACATTTTGCTCTAATCTGAAACTGCCTGGGCAAGATCTAAATGTAAATGCTTGACACGGGTATAGCGAGTTAGTATTACAGTCAGTGGTTTTGTATTCTGAAGTGCACGTGCCTGCGTACGCACCATGCTCAGACGCACGGTCTTACATATGCGTGCAGAAGTCTAATCCAAGACAATTTACACTTTAAATTTTTTTTCTTTATAGATGGATGTAAATCTAAATAGACTTTTTTCTGCTCTCTTAAGGTTTATCACATTCAGTGGATTACTCACCAATGCTGCAGAAGGATTCTTTTTGATGGTGGAAGCAACATTACTGAGTCTTGTTTGTTGTAGAACTTGAGCTTTTCCATTATAGACTGGGACTTCCCATTCACCAGGGCCAATTTTCCTAGATTTCTTTACATCAGTGGTGGTAAGACAATGAATACTGACTACTACTGCTACTGTACTGACCCCAGTGACACAACAATAACTATCTTTGTATAAAGTTACAATTTTTGTGGCACTTTCTCTTTCTTGTTGCCAAAGGGAAATTACCTGTGTGCCCATACAGCTGAGAATAGTAGTTACTAAGTCTTACATCAAATGTCTCTCGGAGTTGGATACTTTCTGTGAGGTCCCTTTTTCTTTGGAAATCTTGATCAAATGTTGTTCAGGGCATATATGTAACATATAACATCAACTCTACTGAGAACTGACACAGAGAAATAATATTTTCTGAGGTTCTTTTCCAATGTAGATCTTAGAGCTATCATATTATGTCGTCTATCCTATGGTTACTGTTCTTTCAATTTGATAATTATATTTTAAAAAAGCTGAAGAAATATTTAAAGTTTGGGGAAGCAGGCTTTCCCTCCTCCTCCAATATTTTTTTCTATTTCTCCACATCATGTGTTCTCTGACACGCTACATTTAACTCCTGTCCAGAAGAAACCTAAAATACACTCATTGCTCATTTTGCTGGAATCTGAAATATCTACATGAAAATTGTTCTGTGCTATTAAAATATCCGTTTCTCCTTACGATATATTTTGGATTTATTTCCATTTTAATAGATGTAAACTAGCAGGAATGAACTCAGTGTTGAAAGCCTTGTGCTGCCTTTTGACTTTTCTGCTCTGTGTTCCACCATTTGACACAGGGGTTTGGGTTTTTTGTCATTCAGAGGAAAAAGTCCTGTTATCTCTTTGGCACTGGACTGCCACCATGTAGTATCACATATATAACTATGGTTGACACTGGCCATTAAAGAAAAGATTAAGAAGACCATAGCACTCAATAGATTGTGTGCTTGACATTCATCATGCAGACTGCCAAACCCCCCTTTTCAATTCCACTTATGAACTTATTAATGACAATCAAAAATTTCACTGTATATGACTGATTTACAGTCCAATCCTCTTCTTACTGTCTTCAGAAGGTCCAGGTTGAGTTTTATGATATATGTTTTTTATTATCAATGAAATTGTATTTCTCTTACTAGTGTAGTAATTATTGCAGAAATACAATTGAGTCTGTTCAAACCTCATATGTCAAGAAAGGGTTTTCCAGTGAGTAATTAGGTTGATAATAAAGATTACAGAATTATCATTTACAGAAAATTGTTCAGCTCACCAGTTATAAATTGGGGTTAAATAGGTCCATTATAAAGGACCTTGACCAAAAACACTACTAAAGGGATTATTTTTACAGGTGATCTATGATTTTTCTTATTTTAATTTTTTTTTTTCAATGTATTATTTGAAAACTTCTACAATGGGGAAATCTTGTTCTGGAACAGCCTGCCCTTTCATTTTTCAGGGGGGTATCAATAAAACCAGCAGCAATATTTGTTTCTAGCAGGAGGGACCTCACTTCATGACCCAATAGCGTCCTATCTGTCTGTTTTTTCTAAACATTGTTTAGACTCAAAGAGAGAAAAATATTCTTTAAATAGTAGCACAAATTAAGAAAATTATATAGGCTAGAAGAGACTGCTAGTGGTTATCTGATCCACTCCCACACTGAGAGCAGCATCAACTTAGATCAGACTGCTCAGGACCTTGTCCAGCTGTGTTTTGAAGCACGTATCTAAAGGATTTATCTAAAGCATTTTCCTTCTGGTTTATATACCTAATTTAAAAGTTACAGATACATCTATGAGACTCAATCTTTGCCCAGTCTTTCTCTCTCTCAAAATTCCTTATTCCTTTATAACTTGAACCTAGCAACAGACTTCAATTAACTTCACATCTTCAACAGGATTTCATGGCAATCTAGGAAATTAATTTTTCACAGTGTCGTGAGCCTATCCCTTCCTTATTTTCATATGCAGTAATTAATATATCTTTCCGAGGAAAGAGATGAATAAGAACAGAACTATGAAGCCAGTAGAAATTAGTTTCCTGTGCCTATTGCTTCCAGATTAAAAGCAGATTCCCTTAGAGTGGACATAGCTTCTCTGCATAAAGCAACCATCACATAACAAACATGGTATTTATATCAGTGTCGGAACCACACTGTTAAAGAGATATTTTTTCAGAACTAATCTCAGCCTCGCAGCTTGTAGTGTAGACATACCATCAGGCTGTCTTCCCCTTCCTGCAGCCTGCACAGGCCTTCTTTTCCTTAAATCAGACCCCACATCCAAGTGAAGAAAAGTCAGGGAAGACGACAGTAGGGGTTCTGTTCCGTTCAGGATCCCGTCACAGGTAAAAGGGAGCACACCAGATATGCAAAGGTACCAGCCGTTTGTTGGTCCTCTTAACGTTTTCACAGTTGAAGAGTCCCAGTTGTCCAGCACAGGAAAACCTCAGTGACAAAACGGGAGAAACGGTTGCACAAACCACCACTCTGAGGTGTTTGGGGTGGTGGTGGCGGGGGGTCTGCCTCAGGATAGGGCCCACCCATCCCTGTGCTTCAACATTTCCCTGTCCCAGTCCATTTCCCTGCCCCGGGCTGCCAGCCCCAGGCACGCAAAGGGCTGTCGGTGCTTTGCCAGGCAGGGACTGCGCTGGGGAGGGGGCTCACCCCTCTGCTACCCCCCGAGCTGAAGCCGGAGCAGGGCAGGCAGGGGTTAAACCAGTGACACCCAGTTCAGGCCATGGCCAGGCTGAGCCCTGAGCCCCTGCGCTGCCAGAGCATCCCTCTGATAAGGGCAGAAATTGTATTTCCTGGGCTGCAGTCTGCACCAGCTGTCCTGCCGGAGAGGTCTCGCTGCAAGTGAAGAGGCAGATTTCTTCTGGCTGCACATTTCACAGCGAGACAGGGGTCCGGGGATGAAAGTCTTGACTGCAGAATGAGGGGACTGAATATTAGTCACGTCGGCAGTCATCTTTCATCAGCCTCCACTCTTCCCTTCACCTTGCCGCACTCTTTAAGAAGGAGGCACCTTGTAAGCAGTCCGTAAGAAGCATTGAGAAGGTTTTACCGTGTCTCCACTGAATGCACTTCGAAGAAAGGGCCTTTAGCAGGCAGCTAGCAAGTGCTTTGTGGAAAAGGGACCCTGAAGTATATTTCTCCCATTCAGACAAGGATCCTTAGTGGTCAAGCTTACCTACATTTATATCCATAAGGTTTTTGTTCATCAACAACAGGGTTCCCTCTGCTTTGCTCCACACAGTTATTTACATCCACGTAGTAGAGGTTATCAAATGCTACCTTTACTGTTTTGTAGTGTTTTACCCTCCTTGGAGGGACGTAAGTGACTACACAAAATGCAAGGTCACTGAGGAGGCACAACAGATATTCTGCTGAGTAACTTCAAGATTGCTCTGCACCTTTTCCATAGCACACACTTCACAGTGTGCTGGTAGGTATATCAATATAAATAATAAAACTTAATGCAGCACATAAAAAGGCAGAAGATACCTGACACTGGGTGTATTGGAATAGGGAATGAGGGGAGCAATTAGAGAGGATGGTAAAATAGAAGAGGAGTTAAATTAATTTTTTGCATCTGTCTTTACTATCAAGGGCTACAGGGAAATCACTCTTCCAAGGGCACTTTTCATGGGAAATTATACTATGGCCTCAACAAAATTATAGCCTCCAAGGAGGAAGTTATAGAGCAACTTTAAAAACTTAAGTGTAGTAAATCACTAAAACCAGATAATACTCATCTGAGGATTGTGAAGGAAATTAAGTGTGAAATAGAGAAGTTACTGGCAAAGATATGCAGTGTATCATTAAAAAAGGAACTAATCTACAGGCTAAAAAGTCACTGCGATGGTTCTTGGCTTTGGAAAAACCGACATTTTGTATAGTTTTTACATCATAATGCCTAGGGGAACCCCTGAGTAGCATAAGTACTTGAGATTGAGAGTAATCTTCTACTAAAGCAGTTCTTTACCACATGCTGTACACCACATACAGCTTTATTAAGTTCATCGCGCTGTAAAGATACTGAAAATATAACCCTAAAATCAGAAAGTCATCCAATAAAAAATAATTCCTTTGAAGGCTTCTGACTGTGTAACACTTAGTATTGGAACATACCAAATTTTGCAAAATTACAGTGTCACTTTCTATACCTTATTCAAAAGCATTTATCTATCAGTATAAGAGAGAAACGATAACAAAACAAAACTAAAAGCTTGTTTAAAATAAATCATTAGTTGAAAAATCAAAACTACTGATCCATAGTTGAAGATTAAACGTCTGTTGGAAAAACAGGTAATTTGCTAAAAAATGCATTTCCAAAATCTATGAAATATTCAGAAGTTGAGGCTGTATCTCCTGTATGGTTTTAGCACATATGTGTTTGGGTTTTTTTTCTTAGTCTCCAAATCCAGTAGACTTAGCCCTTTAAAATAATAGTTTAAGAGACTGGCTAATCTTCCAGGGCTTGGAAAAAGATTTAGGTTTCCTTTCTGCCGTCCACTTCCCAC
This sequence comes from Elanoides forficatus, assembly GCA_025311575.1. Classification (NCBI taxonomy): domain Eukaryota; kingdom Metazoa; phylum Chordata; class Aves; order Accipitriformes; family Accipitridae; genus Elanoides; species Elanoides forficatus. Next base: position 2,570,079 of record JAOBAS010000013.1, on the reverse strand, counting down.
CTTTGTACGAGGTTGTCCTATGAAATCATTGATATGGTATTTTAGCATGGATCTTCTACAGTCTGACAGACAGTGTTGTGCTTTCTATATACTACTTCTGTTTTCATAATGCAAATATAGAGATTATAGACATATTCTGTCCCCTTTTTTGTCTCACGGTACATTAAAATATTTCCTAAGTGTTAGCACATTAGTGCAAATGATTTTAAAAGTCTTCCGAATATATTCTACTGTGGTAGCTAAAACACTGTCCTGGCAAGTTCTGCTTCAAGTTCCCTCAACCAGAAAAGGGATTTGAGGACAAGAGCAGGATTCAATTTGAGATTAAGACACCCTCCAATGGTTAACTAAAAGTGAATGTTTTATCATTCTCTTAGAGGCAGTACAGATCAAAGACCAAGACATTAAAAGTAAGACTCAATTGTCTAAAGAGTGTCACCTCGTGCCCTTCGAACTTGGCTGGGAGGCTCCACCTGGCTTCTATCTGTCTGTCTAGAAGAGTAGGGAACAACCTAGTGGCACTAGAAACCTATGCTAAAACAAGTGAACTGAGCCATAAAATCAATATTTACTTTTTCACTAGATCTCCATGTTTAAAATAGGAATTTCAACAAGAAAGTACCACTAAAGACACCTAATTTGGGGCTACTGGTCTGAAACTCAGTTCCAATGTTGATCTTTCATTTCCAATAAACATTTTTACCTCTGGAGCATTTTACAAAGGAAAATGCACTGCAGTTTCTCTTTAATTTTTTAATTATGCCTAGGTCTACTCTGCTATTTCCATGTTTTGGGCTGTTTCTGTTAAGACTAGATCATAAAATATGACATCAAAAAAGGTGCCACATCAGAGGCCCACATACAATGTGTATGACTGGACAGTTGTATTTAAAAAACATACTCCCCAAATAGCCAGTAAAGCAAAGGAAGCAAACAAAAATACCCCAAACAAACAGAAACCCAACAAAAAAAAAAAAACAGAACAAACCCAAAGACCAACCAATTCTTCATGAAGCAGAAGTGGTATGACTTAAAAATGTTAAGGGATGTTAGGAGCGTGGCCACCTTCCCCAGCTGCTCTGGTTCAGGTCTCTCTCCTGCCTGGTGGCCAGTTCCCAGCCCAGTTCCCAGCCCAGTGCCCAACCCAGTGCCCAGCCCAGTGCCCAGCCCAGTGCCCTGGGGTCTCTGCCCGGGCTGGGGGACGTGGCTGCCTCTTCCCTGCGCGCCAGCTCAATCCGTAGCAAAGATGCACACCTATGCCGGAGACAGGCAGACAGACAGACAGACACACACAGAGGACACCGACGCGGCTGGTCCCACAGATTGCCACGAACGAGGCACTGCTTTCGACAGCACCTACGTACAGGACCGCAGCCAGCCAAGGGCGCTGCTCCTCTTGGGAGGAGAATATGCTGCTCACCGACCGATTCCAGAGAACCCCCGGAATGGGAACTGTGCATGTCGAGACCATCAACTGACACACCATAAAAGAAGGGAGAACGAGTTCTCAGTGTGTGCCCTCCGGAACTGGATCTCTGCGCTGGCTGGACCAACGCTGGACTCAGGACTGGTGAAACCCTTTTCTTCTCTCTTTCTTTTTTTCTTTCTCTTGTTCTCTCTCTCTCCCTCTTTTCCTTCTCTCTTTCACAGCCCTTACACCTCATCCTTTTAAACATAAACCGTTGACCAAGTCTGAGACTAAGAGTGGATCCAGCCGCCCCTGGGCTCCTCTTTGAGAAGGAGTCCAGAAAGCAAGGGGGTCTGCTTTGAACCTTGTGACTCAACAGGAAGGCTCTCCTGCTGATACAGTTCCATGTTCCTTTTTCCATTTCTTTTCTACACTTCTTTTCCCTTTTCAAACAGCGGCTCAATGACATGTTGCAAGGTTCATATTGATAAGTTCACTTGTACTTGGGCAAGGTTAGCTAGGTTGAATAAATGTTGATTGTTGTTTGAACTCCGCTGGTGTCGTTTCACCTTAATTCTGACAAAGGAAATCCACGAACCTGAGTCTCTCCAACCTTGGGACGCAACACCACCCAGTCCCCTTGCCCAGCCCCCAGCCCCTCTTGCCTTTAGTTTCTTGCTAGCCCGTTAATTAGTGTAACCGGTGGGGTTTCTTTCCTGTCTTGATCTCCATCTTTGTTCTGTCAGGGCTGTGTCTCTGTATTTTGTTTCTGCTTTCCCCCTTTTTCCCTTAGCTCCCCAGCTGACAAGACCTCTGATCAGACAATCTAACGGGAACAAACATTCTCACTCTCTCACCCCCCCCGCATCGCTCAGTCTGGTTCTTATCACTTATCTCTCTCTTTCCATTTGTTGGTCAGGTTTGTGTCCCTGTATGTCCCTGTCAACGGCTTCCTCCCTTTCGTATTTTCCCTTCCTGCGTGGAAAAAAGGCCATGACCAGGTAGCCTTAAAGGAGCAAACACACTCCTTCCACATACCCTTAGAAACAACAAACGAGCTGGGGTTAAACCTTGGCACAAGCCTAACAGGAATATATTGGGAACATAAGGCTATTTCAGAACATATTGATTTTATTTTTGACAGTATCGCTTACCTTAGCCAGGGAAAATTCCAGACCAAGACTTTATTTTTGTGGATAAGTTGCGGAATGGTCTCGAGTTGAACCGTCAAGAGAAGAGGTTTTAGGACAAATTACTCTGACAAACAACAATAAATCAGTAGGGACACATGATATTCATCCAGGAGTAGCAGAGAAACTCAGTTATGAAATTGCTGAAATATTAACTATGGTTTGCAACTTACCACCTAAACCAGTCTCAGTGCCAGAGGAATGTAAGCCGACAATGGAACTGACACCGGTTTTTAGAAAAGCCTCTAACAAGGATTCTAGGAAGTGCAGATGAATAAATCTAACTCTACTACAAGGCAACATAATAGATGCTATAATAAAGAATAGTATTAGTAGATGCATGAATAAACGTGATATAATGAAAAGATCAATACAGCTTTGGTGAAGGGAAGTCGTGCTTCACAAATCTATTAAAGTTCTTGAAGAAGTAATTGATAATACTGATCAATCAATATTGACTAATTGAATTTAGAAAAAAGAAAAATTGCCTCATTAAAGGGTATTAACAACAATAAGGAATGATTATTGACTAGATTCATAGTTGGGTAAGAGGAATATAGAGGGCTGAATAGGCGAATAGTTGCACAACGGTGAGAAGTTACCATTCACTCATGAATGATTTGAAAATTATGTAGAAGATGTAGTTTGCAACTATTACAAAACTATTCAGTATAGAAAATCTAAAAGTATCTATGAAGAGCTGTAGAATGATCCCATGACACCTGAGTAACTGGGTAATAAAATGTCTGGTGACATTTAGGCTTGGCATAAAGCCATTTATATGAGGAAAAAACAATTCCAATTATACATACATGATGAACTGAAAATGAGCTAAATGACTATGTAACATTCGGACATGAGATCTATCCATTCTGGATAGGTCTCTCAGGGTCAAAATTCACAAGTAGTCCAAAAAGCAAGCAGAAGTTCAGAAATTGCTACAAAAGGAAAACATGGAGATCCCTTACCAATTACTGTCACAGACAAAACAGACTCGACTTGGGGAAAAGCAATTTAATTTGTGGCTTATTTACAATATGAGTATAAGACGGTACATCACATTCTTCTGAAACCAAAGCTGTGTTACATCAAAACATTTTGGTAGGCTGTTTCATCCAGAGAAAGAAAAAGTTATTCAGTTGGATGCAGATTCAGTGTTTAGTCAGTGATTTAGCTTCTGTACCAGAAAGCCAGGTGGTCCCAAAGTCTTACATAAAAGAAGAACCCATTATTTTTTAACAAAACCATATATATGGAAATCGTGTTCTGTCTGACCCAAAAAAGCATGCAGCCTCAGTCCTGTGATTTATATATGTTAGGTTCCAATAGAAAAAAGGAAATATAAATCACTACTAACTTGCAGAAATGGAAGTCCTGTCAGGTTTTTATGGAATACGTTATTATTCTTATTATGTCTTTTTAACATATCTTCCAGCATTAAGTAGTTACAAAGAATTGGTTTTGGGGAGAAAACAAGGTAATATAAATATCCCTGACTTTATTGTATATGACACATGCCATATCTTTATCCAATTTACCTTCAAAATTAACACAGAATTGTTCGCCTGTTTAAAGCTCATTTCTAAGAATGAAAATATGTCCTGTGTATTGCCCACTGTCATATTTCATAGAATCAGATTCATGTTAGTATATATAAAACTAGGTGGTACACTTTATGTCTCATCTTGAAATTTGCCTCCAACTGCATGTCATAGCCTCCTGTTTATACACATAGATGAGATATCTAACTGCCATCCTATATGTGTTATATACTCCCTGTCTGGGATTCATCTGACCTCTGTAAGGTAGAGCTCTAAGATGGGTTGAATGAATTGTCCCTTAGAGGTACCTATTTCTTTGTAAAAGGTACACAGAAATACTTGCTCTGTGTAGGTGCCCACACTCTAGACATCAAAGCTATGATGCTACGAAAGAGTGTACAAGTCCTGTCACACGCGTACCAGAATTCCTTCACCGGGCTGTGAGGCAGACTTACTGTTGCTACAAAGAGATGGACTCTCATCTCATTTTAAATGCCATCAGAAATATGTTTTTTTTCCTCCGTGACCACAGCTAAGCCTCCTTCCACTTTTCTTTTTAGGTATTTTTTTGTTTCTTTGTTTGTTTTTTTTTTTTCAGCAGTGTACAAATATTACTGAAAGGATGGCTAGATTCCATTTGTTGCTTGCTTGTTAACTGCAAAAATAAAGCTTTAAATTAATGTGCAAGAGGGATACAGAGCTGGACTTATGCATGTACATACGCTGTATGTGTAATGAGCTAAGCGTACGTTTGTTATGGCTGCTCTACTGAGGTTCAATCTAGATATGGCAAATTCATTTAACCCGGAAAAGAGACGGGTTTGATGATATGAAGAAGACAGAGCGAGGCTCTTCACAGCGGCGCCTGGTAGGAAGGTGGCAAACAATGGGCCTAAATGGAAAAGCCAGAGGTTCAGACTGGGTATAAAGAAAAGCTTTTTCCCTGGGAAGACAGGGGAAAAAAAAAAAAAGCTTTTTCCCTGCGTGAGAGCCGACAGCATAAAGCCTTGGGCAGCCCCGTCTGAGCCCGTAGCCCACCCTCTTTTGAGCAGGAGGTGGGAGTAGAGACCTCCTGAGGTCCCCTCCAACCTGAATTGTTCTATGATCCAACCCCCTCATTGTACCTAAAGGTAACAATACCTTTTGTGCATTTATTTCTTTGAAATGGCTGGAGATTGAGCTTTTGACGCAAAAGGTTCTAGGCCAAATGCCTAAAGATAGTTTTGCTCTTACAAAACCTTTTTTTTCCCACGTGCATGATATCTTCACGTGCTTGCCAAGATTATATACAGAGAGGTGTTCACATCGACTGCGGTTGTTAATGAGCCTCTTCTGATGATAAATTTTGTTAATAAAAGGGGAAAAGAATTTGTCTGTCCCACCCGGAAATGACGTTGGAACAGAAGCAGTAGAAAGTTGTTGGAAGATAAATGATATTAAAAGTAAATGGTACAGCTGCTTAGAATTCTTATACCACTTTCAAGCATGCAATGTGTAGGTAAGTAAATAATAATAATAAATCTTAAAAAATTGTTTCTGATGTGTGAAATTTAAAGATAATTTTCTGCTCAACTCAGTATGATTACTAATTCTGAGCTATGATTTATCATGTTTTTCTGTTAAATTCTTTTACTTTATTTATTTAGAAAGGTAACAATTGTATTTTGAATTATTTGTGAAAGCAGATAAAAACATAATGTCGTCTGGCTATTTTTTTCTGTTGCTATTGTTTTAGGTAAATGCTCAGTTAAAACTTGCAACAAATGAAAAATTTCTGAGTTTTCTGATGAACACATCTTGGCATTCATATGAACCCATTAATTCATCAGATATGTTAAAACTGTCAAAATGAAATCTGAAAAGCCATATTTTTCAATAGGTAATTCCAGTCATGACACCTGTTCTATATAATTTTGCAAATATATACCCTCAAAAATCAATGCTGTTGTATAAAACTCTTGGTGTAATAATACACGAAGATCCTAGAAAGGAGCCCAGACATTTAGAGCTAAAATCTGTATTTCATAATGCTATTTTTTTCTTTGAACTTTTTGTGTACTTTATAACTCTCTTTTTAATAATCCAGTTGTGTACATTTCCCACAACAATGCTCTAAATAGGCTTTCCCAAATACTTATTTTATACACACACATATATATTTGCTGTTCTATTGGTTTATTTATCTCCTATATTTTTTGCATTTAATAGATAGAAACCAGTGCTTACCATTTTCCCTAAATTTTCCTGAATGCTACATATTTTATATTTTATAGTTTTCCATTAAATGTATTACATTTTTCAAAAGTTCCAAAGAGTGCGTCTAGGATATGAGAACTGAAAATGATGTTATAACTCTGTAGTATTGAGTTGAATTGTCTGCTTCTTGAAAATTCATTCACAAAAGCACAAAAAGCTCTAGGGCCTTCCCCTCCAAAGAAAAATTGTTTTAGGAATTGTACAGAACACAGGAAATAGGCGGTTGATTTTCTATTTCCTCCATTTTATAAAAGGCTTTTCCATAGGCTCAAAATAAATGTAAAAGACTGTAAAAATCAATACAGTAGTTTTTTCTATTTACTTTTCCCTTCTTTGAGATGTTCAGATGTGCACTAGACTAGAGAATCAGGCTAAAAGTTCCTAACCTGTGAAGCTTACAGTTTAATGCTGCAGTTTCACAAAGAATTAAAGATCCATGAGAAGCTACACTTTTTTCCTTTGGAATTATTTCTGAGTGCTAACATGCATTTTTACACCGTAACTTGAAAAATCAGCTGCTTTAAACAGGAAGTTTTGTGTCACGTGGAGATAAACTGAACAGGTCGACGCTACACTCCTCTTACCCAACCAAATAAACACTGCAGGAACGATGCTTAGCTAGTGGCGATCTATACCCGAGAGATCTGTCCCGTAGCGTTAGCTGTCACGCCGTCAGTCCTGATTCAAAGATGTTCAGGGAATATAAGCTATGGCCCAGGGAAAAGGGGCTGAAGACGTGTCCTGGTTTCAGCTGGGGTAGTGAGTTGTCTTCCTAGCAGCTGGTACAGTGCTGTGTTTTGGGTTCCGTATGCGAAGAATGTTGATAACACACTGATATTTTCAGTTGTTGCTAAGTAGTGTTTAGACTAAGTCAAGGATTTTCCAGCTTCTCGTGCCCAACCAGCGAGAAGGACGTAGCCAGGGCAGAGGACCGAAACTGGCCAAAGGGGGTATTCCGTACCATGTGATGTCATGCCCAGTATATAAACTGGGGGGAGTTGGCCTGGGGGGACCGCTGCTCGGGAACTAACTGGGCATCGGTCGGCAAGTGGTGAGCAATTGCGTTGTGCATCACTTCTTTTGTATATTCCAATCCTTTTATTAGTATTGTTGTAATTTTTATTATTGCCATTCTCTTCCTTTCTGTCCTATAAAACTGTCTTTATCTCAACCCACAAGTTTTACTTTTTTTTCCCCGATTCTCTCCCCCATCCCACTGCGGGGCGGGGGAGTGAGTGAGTGGCTGCGTGGTGCTTAGTTGCTGACTGGGGTTAAACCACAGCAAGAGTGTTTTTCTGCTCCTTTGATTTGTAGGCTGAGAGATTTCACTCATTAAATCTGCATCGACACTTTTTGCTGCTTGTTGAGTATCATTTGGAAATTAAGAGATCATTGTTGAAAGTATTAGGGGGACTAGAGCTTTTTTAAAGGGATTTTTAAACTAAGTAACACCTAAAAATACATAAATGAAAATGTTTCGTACTTCCTTCTCTCATACTATTTGTTCCTTTTTGCTGTGTCTCACAATGCAACAGATGTTTTGCATAATCATGCTACAAAGAATAAATACATGAAAAAAATAAAACAACAAAACCCAACTTTTCTACATTTTTCCCCAGTAGGCATTCTAATTGCTTTCATGAGGCGCTAATTAAAAATGAGCCTTTTTTCAGCATCAGATATGTGTTTTTTGTTGATATTCTTAGCACCATAATGAATAGCTATGCTCTTCTAAGCCCCCCATCAGCTGACATTTAAAGTAGAGGCAATTCCTATTTATGTCAACTACCATCGCCAGCCATGTGGGAATAAATGAGAGACACTTGTTATTAGGCAGAATGAGTATGCTGCTGCTAATACTTACGTAAGCTGCAGTGCAGAAGACTGTTAGCCTCTTCTCAGTGAACACAAAAAGCAATTTCTTACCAGCTTTCAGTATAACACCATAGGAAGGAAGGCATTACGAAAAGTAGCTGTATCGAGTTTCAACTGCTAAAGACAGCTGAGTCCATTGGCTTTTGGGAAACCAACAGAGTAGTCTCTAAGATATTTATGACATTTGAAAATACATCTCATTTTAAGGCATTTATATTATTGAATTATAGACAGTATCTGTTTAGTCTGTGCATCATGCATAGGAATGACACAGTATAATAACCTAAAATACAGATGGTTTGGAACCCTCGAATATTGGTGAGATAAAGAGGGATTTATCTCATTAGAAAATCAGAAAGCAGTTACAATTATCTTGAATGTTTTCATTTTGTAGATCAGGAAAATAAAAACAGAACAGTGGGTTGACTTCTAAGAAGGGGACGGTCTTTTCTGTACAAAGGAGTAACAATTTTCAATTTTTTTTTTGCTATATCTTGCACGTCTGTACATGAGATCCGATTACAACGTAGAGGCAACTAGCACTCACTTTCACCACTGTAAAGCAAAGCCTGTTTCATAAAACACAATAACCATCAACAGGCTGAATGCCGATGACCTGTGTGTAATGGGGACGATCCCACAGAGCTGAGACAAGCTACTGGTGCCCTGAGGAGCACGGGAGGAGGAGACAACATCTGTCCTGTCCTAACTGCCAGAGCTGGGCAAAGCTGACGGAGGGACGTTTTGCACCAACAGCCTTTTGGGGGGTCTTCACCAAGCAGGTCACACCAAGAAGATCTTACGGCTTCTTCTCCACAACCTCTGTTTCTGGCGGTGTGAGCCAGGATCTCTGCGGATACGCAACCCTTGGTGGACGGGGGTCCACCTCCCGCGGGTCCCGTCCCACAGGGCATGAAACCTGGAAAGAAATTTATATGAAAATCTTCCCTAGCAACGTTATGGGAACATGGCAGGTGTTTTTAAAAACAAGCTCACATTTTTTCCTACCCGTCTTTAACTAGAGCTGGAGAAAATGATGAACAACAGCACACAAATTGTCACTAGATAATTACCAGATTAATTCAACTAGTAAAAGTTACAGTTTATCATGTTGCTTTTATGCCAGGGTGATAAGGTAGATTCATAGATCAATGTATCGATAGGCAGATAATGTATCACTGGATGATGGAAAGTTTGGCAGGAAGCGAGACTAGGAGAAAATGAAATTACAATATATAAGTACTAGAGGTACTGATTTTATTTTGTAGAAGGGAGGCAGATTAATGTTACTATTGAAGTTAGATAGGAGTTTATCTTCCTCGTTTCATATTTCATTACAAAACAATACAGTACCATTTTTTTTTCCAAATAAATATGATTTTGCTATTAGGAGGCAGCGCAGGGGCTCAGGGCTCAGCCCGGCCATGGCCTGAACTGGGTGTCACTGGTTTAACCCCTGCCTGCCCTGCTCCGGCTTCAGCTCGGGGGGTAGCAGAG